>OW121850.1:95033678-95633678 GCA_933228895.1 Platycnemis pennipes | reverse complement strand
CCGATCGACGACAGAAGATTTCGAGTGGGGGATTTGGATTGTATTCCGGGGCGAATGCTTTCTCCATAGGTCTCCATTTTATGACCGTGAAGCATCATGCGGTCACATGCAGGCGAAACAAATACACGCACACTTACACAGTGCAACTAAAATACGCGAATCCAGTTTCGCAGATGTGTAATAAACTGAAACCGCACGTATGTCTTTACTGCCATGAATATGAATGGATAACTTTATGGCGGGACCATACCTTCACTTTCCTACCTACTCTAAACTCTTTAGACCAAACACCACCTTGGATGAGACTACATGCTCGCGTTCCAAACAATGAAAGATTTTTTTCACTCAAACAAAATCACTTTAACAGCTAATTTTTATGGACAATCTATCAGAGGTATCTGTAAATATTGGAATGTCAGCGGGTTCAGTTAATTACGCGGCAAATAAGGTGATCCAGCACTGCATACTTCTTAAGTGTGTAAAATACGTGAGAATGAGCGATTGTAAATAGGAATCCCATCTCTCTTGACCTTTCTTTTCGCGAATGTTTCCAGCTTCCTCAATTATCAAACGATATTAAATTGGCCTATGTTCTAAAATAATTTCAAAGTTAGCGGTTCAAATAAATAATACACAGCGCATTTAAAGGGTGAAAGAACCAACCAACTGATAATGGTGCACACTTGACATAATATCAGAGCTTATTTGGTGTATGAAACATTGGCATCTTTTATTTTTATCAAAACAGCAGGGATTGGTTGGTAAATCATTAAATGGTTCTAAAAGTCGGGATATTGGGGCAACTATCATACTTATGTGACCTGAGAGGCAAGGAGGATAGGACTAAATAAAAGGGTTATTATTAATTAAATTATTGTTGAGACATAACCTCCGATTTACCTCCTGGAAATCAGATGTCACTTTTCCGACGACATAGAATTTCAAGCGAGAACGAACTTTGATTTTCGACTGAACTTATTTTATACAGTTTTGAACTCGCTGGTTCACGTTCTTCGAGGAAGAAAATGATTAACCTTTCCAGCAAACAAGGTATTCTAATGCCTAATCGGGAAAATCATTAGAGACCTGGCATATTTGTGCTACCGGACGAGATTTACCAAGGTAATACACAAATAATGCCGATTAAATTACTATGATTGGTTCAAATAGTAAGCAAGTAGATGCATTATTCCGTTTTTAGGCACTCCATCTGCCAAGGTCATACTCGACGTATCGCACCACCTTACCAAATGTATACCTTAACCCTAATCCTAACGCAACCAACACATCCATGCAAAGGTGGGATTCGCGCCCGCTATATTTCAATCGATGAGTCGGCGAAATACATACAAAAAAATATTAGGATATATTTTGCTCTAAATTTCATTGGTCCTACTGCAGCGTCCTAAGCCGCGCTTGCAGCAGCCGAAATGCATTCGGTATTGCATCTATTTATCACCATGTATCCCTCAATCGTATACCTCAAAGATAAAGTATCATTCGATAGATATCGTAGAGATTATTTTTATTAGGTGCTATGTTCCCCATCCCTCAGCTTCGCTAGAGCCTCGTTTTTTACATTGGGCACGACCAATTTTAAAATAAAATAAACAAGAGTGTAAATTTTAAAGGAAAAATGTTAAAACATTACAGCGGCAAGAAGAAAAACAGTTTTAAAACTGAATCCACATCGAGCAAAAAGTTCAAACATTACCCCAGGAGCAATAATATTCGGATCACACCCCATGTCGTATGCGAGACCAAATTCACTACGCTTGTACTCGCTGGGTGGACACAGCAAGAGGGGAAAGGGAAGCTGAAGTCCATCAAACGATGCGATTTGGTAATAGGTAGTATGCAATGTAATTACAATTGACACGGAAAGTCCATCTATAATGCAAGCCAGAAACAAAACTACTAATTTATATAGCTCCATGAATCCGGAGGACTTTGGAAGGAATACTTGCGCAAAAAGGAGATGGGATTCAAACACAGGATGGACACTAATAAGGCATGATTATGCCAACTTTAAAGGCCGATAATACAATAATGAATAATTGAAAACAATACTAAGATTTCCACTTCAGATATTTCATCCACGCATACGAAAGACATACATTTCATCGGCTGAGATACAAAAATCATAGTAAGAAAATAAGTGCAAAGCAAGATGTTATCCACTGATATAGTTATTAGGAAAGGATACCAACAACTATCGTCATTCGGACCATTAAGGATAGGTTGGTATTCGGGAAGTGATAGGAGTGGAGGAAGGATGGAGAGAAAACTTAAGAGTAGTCATCAAGCTGCTCTTAACGAAAGGTACCATGGGGTCCACTGTTTAACATCCCGTCCGACGGACGGAGCAGCGATCTTGGCTAACAAAATGACGAGCGTCTGTGGTCAAACTGGGAACTCAAAAGAGAGCGATTATGGATCCCGTGCTCAGTGATCAGTTTGAAACAATGTTGCGCCTGAGTCAGAAGTATTAATTTCTTTTTACGAAAGGTATGGCAGTGTATTTGTACTTTAGTGTACGGCTTCTGGAGAAAATTCTTTTTCTTTATTGACACCTAATTTTAAACCTTCAGAAATCAATATTTTTTATCAAAATCAGAGGTATTTCTGAATGTGTAGACTAGTTACTGGCAAGCATAGAGGATTTTCAATCCCTTTTGCAAATAGTTGTGGCCGTCAGCAGTGGCGAGGTCGGCGAAGCGTCGGCCTCACAACCGTAACCGAACCGAGGTTAACTCCAGATTCAGCCATGGATGTTGTGTTTGTCTTGCAGGGGACTTTGAGGCTAGAATATGAGCGGTAATTGGAGACCTTCGAGGTGTGTAGTTAGAGGATGTTGTGGTTGTTGTGTAGGATAGGTTGTCTTACTTTAGGTTAGGCATTTTGGTATAGCCTTAGCAGTTGGACACCTCAAAACCTAATACCAATACTACTAATACGAGCAACTGGGCCTTTTGTCAGCTTCTACCTAAGACATGAAAGGTTACGCAGGGATGATATGACTATCTTGCGCATTTCTGAGGACTGTGATTTCTGAGCCACATTTTTTGTTTGTACTTTAGCCTGCGGGGATCGTGGTGGGCTAGTGGGTAGAACACTGAGCTATTGACCTGAGGGTCCCGGGTTCAAATCCCGGGCACCCCCCATCTAAAATCCTCGCGATTCGATTTTCTGAGTGTCAGTACCTACATAGGAAATCGCAGGTGGTCCAGGGAAAGGAACTGGCCCCCCTACCTTGAAAGTGTGAATTTCACACGCCAATGGCTTAGTACGGGGTGAGCTCTACCCTCAGACCCACAGGTCTATCAAAGACCAACCTTCGGGTTGAACACAACTTAAGCCTGCATGCCCAACTCAACAAAAGGGGTGAGACTTACTTGGCGCCGATCGGTATGTCTTAGGAACGAGGATTCTGGTTGGTATAGCGGTTAGAGTAATGACCTCTCTCAACAAGGATCCGGGTTCGGATCCCGGCAGTGGAAGATATTTTCACTGGTAAATTAGATTTCACCGGCTTCTTGAGAGCTTTGTGGAGACCATTCAAGTTTCACTGCCCTGGGCAGGTGGAAGAGGGGGCCGGATTGTGGCCTCAATCTAGTGATGGAAAAATCGATTTCGATTAAAATCGAAAATCGAGTTTTAATAGTCAAAGATCCAGGAAATCGAGATCGAGCCATGATCTTCGAGTTTCGATCCAAACTCGATTTTTCAACTTCGATCTTGACCATTTCGTTTGATCTCAGCAGCGCGTAGTAGTCAGTAGAGGTCCTCGATGAACAGCCACTGAGGTCACTTCTTGTTAGAAGTAGATGCCAGCAGAAGTTAGGCAATACCTCAACAGGCCACCCGTCGATAGGAAACTCAACCCCAATCCTCTGAAAGTCTGGGAGGAGATAAAGGGTGAATACCGCAACACGTACCGTTTCACGATCAGAGTGCTGAGTACGATAACGTCATCCGTCCCATGTGAAAGACTTTTCTCTAAGGCGGGTAAAATTGGAAAGGCACGCCCTAGATCATCAAGAAAGCTTCTCAATCAGTTGATCTTTCTTAAAAATTTTAGTGTAGCCGAATGGTTCCAAGCGGTGATCCACATTAAAGTAAATTGTAAATTTTTACGACAAATAATTCAAGAATGTTTTCTAAGTACATTTTTAGGGATTTTTTATATTATTCAAATATGTATTGTGAGCGTTCTTCAAATGAATAATAAACATGCTTTTGTACCAACTGCATTTTTTTCAAAAATGAACCATAGATTTCTTCGATTAATCGATCTTTTGGTTCAAATTTCGATTTTTGCTGAAAAGTCGAGCTTTTCATTTCGAATAAAAATCGATTGCTCGAAAAATCGATTTTGACCGACATTTTTCCATCACTACCTCAACCTGCCCAGGTTAAATAAACTACAAGTAAGGTCAAGTCCGTCCGTCAGATGCGGACGTTTGACCATGGTCCCCTTGGCCTTTCGTTGAAAGCAGGTTATTGCCGTCACCGGGTTTTACTCCACCCTTCTTCCTTGACCTTCCATTCCCATCCTAATACCTTTCTTCCCAGTTTGAGCGATTATCACTGAGGATACAGGTATTAAAACCACAGATAGCTGTTTTAAGGAACTCTTCGTATTTTCCACGCTACTTTTCTAATTCGTTACAAATGTACACCTACGCAATATTCGACGGAAAATGGTATGGATTTAGGGAACAGAGTGGAGTTAGAGAAAAAAGCCGTTACAGAAATGAAAAAGGGAGAGAGGTGGAATATTTCATAATTAAAATGATAAATGTGGCCGTTGCGCAAAGCAAACCGGTCTCCGTCTCCAATCCTAACCCTCACCATCCCTACTTCTTTTTCCCAAACTCGGCAACTTTATATACGACTGCTTTTTAATTGCTTTTCCACCACTGTACGTCCACATACGGGTGGGTACCCACGACGCAAAACCTCCTCACTCCTCTCGATATTCCCCAACCCCACCTTCCTTCCAGTTCTACACCACGCTCATTCTTGTTAATTTTTTTAAGCCGCAGTAAACCCTAACCGTCTCCCCCAGTCTACTACCGCAACCAAAAAACACCCCCGCCCAATACGTAATGTATTCATGCACTATTATTTTTATATCATATCGATTACGTCCACATCTTTCTCTCCCAAGCTACGTCCCACCATATCGTTCCTTCGTGTAATCTTTTAGATCAACACTTAAGAGTTATCACCTAACTGGTGGTCCAATCCGGGAGATTTCCAAATCACATGTACTTAAAACGAGTCCGGGAGAATAAGATTTCAGATGGATCCATAGTGTGGTTTTAACCCTAGTTATTTTATTGAGCGAGAAGTACTGATTGCCAATGTTCTTTCACATTTTTTTAACACATCACGGGCAAAGTTTTTGTCCAATCACGGATTTCAAATAACCCTGTCAAGTTTCAAAGCGCTTGCCCCTTACGGCACCAAAATTAGGTTAAAATAATCGTATTGCCTGCACGAAGTGACGTACGCAGGATTTCCTTCCGGGGGGGGGGGGTTCATTAATATTTATGTGCATCATCATAAAATTATATTTAGATTATTATTCACTTAAACCATAATTAAATCAACATTCTCTTTTTGGGAAGACTACCCAACTACATGTTTCAGCCTACCAAGCAAAATTCTAAACGCTAGTGCAAACTATAGTACCTACATTACGGGAATGTTTTTGGGAGGTTCAAAGCCTAAACCCCCTTCCGTCGGTACACCACTGACTACACGTGAAGTTATCATTCGTTTTATGAACAGAGGGGCATGTGATATCTTTTGAAACGGAAGGCAAAAATTCCATGGGTTTAGCAAAAGATACCTAATTGAGGTTGTAGTACATGATCTTCTCTCAGTTCTGCCGGAAGTACGTATCAGCAGCGATGGTGGATCTTGCTGCTTAGAGCTTTCTTGGGTCAAGGGTGAATACTAGGGTGACCCGTATTTTTCAGAATTTAGAAAAGTTATGTTTTCCTACTCTCTAAATAATCTAATGAAGTTTATATTTACGAGCTAAAATTTGGTTACTTTTAATTAACGGGAACCCGTTCCCCAAGGACCCTAAGTACTTCAGACCTAAATATGCATTTTTTGGGGCTGCAAAAGCACTATTATGAAAAATGCAAAAGCGAAGTCCTTTAGGGCCGAATTTTCGCTTGTTTTGACCTATCTCTAAGCGTTTCTGAGATATGGTCCCTCGCAATGCGATCCACTGCCCAGGGTACTACCCCGCACCGAGGCGCCGCCGAGGTAAGGCCCGCACCATTCCCTTCCGCAGCCAGACTCTTCCCCTCCATCCCCTCCCCTCGAAAATGGCACTGAGTTGCCGAAACCCGGGTCGACTATCATTAAATTAGTGTGGAGTATTAACATTGCGTTTTATCATGCATATTAAAAACTTCCACAAAGTCACGCCTGCAATGACTTCTTATATTTAATCAACATTTATGAACCGACAGACTTGAAAGTATAAATTTTTAAATTCAAGCCACAGATCCTGCAAGCATCAAATAGCATTCCTCACTTAAAAGGCCATCCATATATTACGTAACAAAAATTTTCCAATTTATTTAACTCCCACTCCCTCTTCGTAACATCCTCTAAGGCCCCTTCTAATTTATGTACCACTATCGTAAAAACCTCTGTTTTTTGAGCGATATAATAGTCATTCTTTAGAAGTAAACCTAATTTATATCTTAATGCAATTATACGTATATTCACAAATTTTAACGTGTATTATCATTATTTTCAACACAGAATGGAATTAATGCATAAACGGAAGGCTGGACCCCTCTCAATTGGTAGTATATCGTAACGGTTGCTTCCCCTATGGCGTTGCGTAATTCATTGACAGCCCCTATAGACGTGTTCTCGAATTGAATTGTTTGGAAACAGTTTTGAAACGGTTTTGTTCTTGATTTTTACTTTTCAATAGAAAATATTTTAATTTTCCGAGGTTCTGATTGAATACCTTAGCAAGATGGCAGTTTGATTATTACGAGAATTAATGCCAGTTTTGGTGACAGCCCTCACCTGCTAATCAATCGTGCAGTCGTGAGTTCGAATTCTTCCCGCATTGGTTCTACACCACTCGGAAGTATGGACTTATGTGTTTCCAGTGTCGTAAAAATCTGAGCAAAAGATTATATACATATGCTACTACTGTCGTTTGATGAATAAATAAAGGTATAGAACATAAAGATATATTCTGAAGGGCTAACTAATTTTAATTTGTCGAAGCCGTTACGTCACCTCTAAACTGTCGAGGATCAAAGTTGCGCGTTCTGAGACACTAAAGCCCTGGACACAGAAAATTGCTGTATCATGTGGTGGAGAGACTACGATAAATGAAATAGAAGCCATAGGTTCACATCGAAAGAGAAGAAATACGTAAATATGAATAGATTAGTCGATAGAAGAACTCAGTGGAGAGCTGCGTCAAACCAATCTGAGGGTTGATGACTACTGATGATGATGAGGGTCATATCACGGTTCACATTCTGGAGCTATTATGAGGACTTGCCTTTGGTTTTCTAGACCAATATACATATAACGCAAGTTCTGAAGGATCTAAAAGAGAAAAATTCCATTAATATGAAGAGGTTGGCCGATATAAGAATCGAGTTGAGGGCTGAGTGAAACCAATCCTACGATTGTTGACCGATGATGTTGATGATGTTACATATAACGAACGATTCTGCGTAAGCCATAAGTTCCTTCAAGGCAACAACTTTATCTCTGCTCACCTAATTATCTTTTCAAACTTGAACTCTTACATTTCTACCAAGGAAAACAAAATCCATTCGTTTTATTTTTATAAACTCTAGTATCAGGGGTAATTTAAGTTGCTTCGTTCGTCAAATTAGTTCGCGAATGATTTTATTGCAGGCAAACGGAATCAAAGAAGTCTCTTGGAGTGGTTTCCTGTGGTTCGATCTTTTAATACTCTCTTCCTTTTCTTCAGGCCGGTTTTTTAGTATCTACTATACAGTTAACTATTAACAAAGTATCAAATATTATTTAACGTAATAGTTTCAATAGTGCGGGAATCCTAGAGCTAAGGGTCCTGAACGTGTAACTCAGGACCATCGCCGCTATCCCAACCCTGCCGTAACCTCAGATATATACGAACCACGAAACACCAACTCCGTTATTTTAATTTTGGAATTCGGAAAGTGCGATTTTTTTCAAAACATCTTGACTCAGCAGCAAAATTTTAAGTTAAAGCATCTTCTATTCTCCCGAAACCCTCCTCTTGACTGTGGTCAGAAGATACAATAGGTCGAATTCGAGGCTTCCTGGGAAATGGGGTTGAATCAATCGAAGAGAGAGAATGCGGATGCCAGGTTGAAAATGTCGCTTCATTTCAGGGAGGGAAAGCAAAAGAAGGAAAAAAATGTTTATAATTAATTATATTAAACATAATGCTTATAAGCTGGGACTCTTGCTGAGAGGTAAAGCGAGAATTCAAAACTACTCCATTCCCATCCCTAGGGGAGAGTGGGGCTAAATGGACCGCAATTGATTTCTTCAATTTCAATTTGTGCGCATGTTTGATGAGCTAGAGAGTTCAAATTTTTACGGTAGACGGATTTTGGCATCACAAAGGCACGTCAATCGTTTTGCGCCATTTGTGGCAACGCAAACCCATTTGTGTTTTGGTGTTTGTTATCATGTGGTCACTCAAAATATTTAGTGCTCCGAAGGTTTTAATTGCTGAGAGTTTTTGTGAAGTTTTTATTGTGAATTTTGGTACAGTAGGTAAGTGGATAGTCCTTTTTCGGAAAAAAATTGAAGTTGAGGGGATCAACTCGTTTATTTCTGTTGTGCGCCTTTGCCACTGCCAAAACTTGGGGTGGGGCTAAATGGTCCGTATGCTGTGGGGCTAAATGGACCGCATGTTTTGCATGCATTTCAGCATTTTCTTTGCTTTCATGGAGAAGGAAAGGATCTATGAGATGAGTAGGATGCCGTGCAGGCCCGGAAAAGATCACCCGCAGCTCCAAAGAAGCTCTGACGCCCAGCGGAAAATCCACATAAAAATTAAGTCGAACATATTTCTGTCGATTCACTAAATATATATTAATAAATGATTTATGTTAACAAAATCGCTCATTTTATTTTTGATTCTCCTCTTTTTCTGTTTCTCCTTTCGAAAGCTACCTCGAAACACTCATTTCGCTTAAAAAACGCTCTGGTCCATTTAGCCCCACCCATGGTCCATTTAGCCCCACCGTAGGGCTAAATGGACCGGGTGGTCACTTTCCAAAAATCGGCCTTAAAATCATACTTTCGATGCTCATACGGCTTGACAGATTTGTAGCAGTTATAGAGCATCAAATTTTCTACAAGCCACACCGTTTTTCAAAAGTAAAATTATCTAAATCCGCCCTCCAGGACGCCGCAAACGAAAAACGGTCCATTTAGCCCCACCCTCCCCTACTCCTTTGCATCTGTTCTGAGGCGACTTTAAGAGCGGCACACGGTTGAAGTCACTGATAACAAACAGTCGCCGAATGCTGCATCACAGCGTTACTGCGGAAAGTTTTCCGCGATGGTGGCGATTACTTTTTCTTCCGAGATGGTCGAAACGTGAAGAAAGGTGATCACATTTAAGAAGGAAAACTGAAACTCTCCTTCTCCACCAAGTAACCAGCAATATGTTCATAAGTTATTCCGTACGAGTCAAATAGTCCTATTGCCTCGCCATTTAAACGAAAAAATTCATGAGTCAGTCAGTAGATTAAATTTAAAATACACTCAGTGAATATTTCACTGTAATTCTAAACGTGAATTTATGAGTCTACCTCTGTAAATGTTATATATTTATTGAAGATAATGGGTGTGTCACGATGCTAGGCATAATTTAAAACTCACTTCCCACCACTTAATATAACTCATAAGTTATTTATTAGCATGTTTATAGTAATCGGTATTTACAATCTTATCTAATTATCAAAACAGTATGATGGTTTCAGGGGTTATAGTATAACAGGGGTCCTAATACGATGATAATTACAATAAAAGATTATGCTATAACCATCATGAATCACGACAGAACGAAGAATAGAACACAATAAAAGGAACTCCAGTAGCAGATGTGAGGTGAATTGTGACTATAAACTCAGAACACGAACAAGAAATAATAAAAATTTCATTTACAGTACAATCAAGGAAAGTATTTGACTTGAGTTCAATTTAAATTGCTTGATGAGGGCCGCTTACTATATGGTCAGAATCGTGTTAAACCGAAAAGGGGTGTAAGAGCTCAAATTTAGTTTGAAATTGTAAATACCTTCGCATTTTGCCCAATGACTTCGGGTAGGAATAGCAGATTACCCCGATCCCAGGGTCTGATTAGCTTTCACTTACATCATCAGTCATGATTCACCAGAGCGCATTAACCCACGTTCACCAAGAACAGAAATAATTTGACATGCTTAACCACGGAGTAAGTCAAGTAGTTCCGGCAGTTCTGGCTAACTCTCAGGTAAAGCTCTATAGTTAAAAATTTAATGAACGAGTAAAATAAATATTCTTCTATCAAATATATTGAGCTTAAAGTGGTGATTTGTGACCGTTCGTCGTATTAAGTCCATGAAATTTTCTTCCCAGACATTGCTCATGGTAACTAATTGCTCCAGAAATTTCTTATTCGATTTCTAACCGATACGAACTTCAGACGTACTAAATAATATTTAATCAATCGATTGAACCTTGGCGTAGGTGAAATTTATCAAGTGTTTGACCATGAAGGAATTTGGAATTGAACTCAAAAGACAACTTAGTTATTCCGGCAAGTTGCAGGGTCGTCGAATAACCCAAAGTAATGATTCGGGATTTGGGGATGCAGCATTGTGGACGGATACGGTGCCATTATAGTTTTTATTCGAATGTTATTTGTTTATGTGAAATGCGACGCCTCGTTATCAATGAACTCAACTAGTGCTCAGTTGTAACAAAAATCCAAGAAATTACGAAATACAAAACTGGACCAGCAATTACATTTAAAATAGCAAATTGAAGTTTAGTGCCTAGTTTAAACGGTAGTTATTGCCCAGTTCATGGGGAAAAGGACTAATTTACGATAAAAAAATTCTAACCCACGACACTGAAGTTACCCGGGGAAAAGGGTATTTCACTTGAATTAGCAGTTTACGACTTCGATGTAACAGTCCAACAGACACGATAATTAGTAGATTTATAACAAGGCGTAATGGGAAGCAAACATGCTATCTGGAGTTAAGGTTTTTGACCAAGTTTCCGACAGAATGTGTTAGGTGTGACCGTTAATTGTCACTTATATTACTTGGATTTCCCTCCAGGCGGATATCAACGTCGGAATTTTATTGGCGTTAAACACTCGAATCACGGGCGCTAAGAGACTCATTTTCATTTTATTAATTCCCCGGCATCTCCCGTAAAGCTTGGAAGTCGGAAAAAGAGGAGCTTTAGGTATACATACACCTAAACTTAGAAAAGAAGTTACTCTTTCACCTCCTTATGATCACGAAGAGAGTCCGTTCCAAATTGCCTTCATTATGAACGGATTCCCGTTTCGATATTTTTACGATCGAAATCCGGGCGGGTGAAGAAAGAGAGAGGGAGAAGAGAAAGAGAGGAGCGAGAATTGAACAAAAGAGGTCTGCTACCACTCGTCCATCATACTAAGCAAACTCCGCACCTACATCCCCCGTGACTTAATTACGAAACTGCCGTAAATAAAAAGATTCTCTCCTCTAAAAGGAGAGAGAGAGAGAGAGTGGTGGGGGAAAGAAGGCGCGCGAAGATGACTATGAAGGAAGCGGATCTTCCTCTTCTTCTCGGGAGATTTGGGTGAGAGGTACCTAAGGTGGGAAGGAGAGTGGAATGCTGAGACATCCAAGATCAGGAGAGCCCACAGGCGACTACACGGTGGTGTCTGAACCAACTACTTGCGCATTCAAGGGGGCACGAGGGTCGCAGTCAGTAATATCTTGGGGGGGAGTGGGGGGGGGGGAGTTTCTTCTAAATTGGATTGTAGGCACAAGCAGTCTACCTCTACCTAGGATTAATATGTGCCTTGCACATATATTTTGCATTTAGCAGACATTTTATCAATAAAAAGGAAGTCCTCGGGCTTTCCTTGGCGGAACCGCATGTTCATAGGTGTTTTCAAGTCTGTTTCCGCACTAATAGGCGCTTCAGACCGGGAGGAAAGGTATAAGGATAGGAATGGAAGGGATGGGGATAGGATAAGGTCCGAAGCTCGAACCGCATGATGGTAGCAAGGAGAAAAACCACTTAGTAAGATTCCACAAGTTTATTCAGACACCGACCTAGGTTTCCATTGCAGTACATCCTTGAAAACAGTACACTGTACACAGTATATTGTACACAGTACAGCCTTCAATATGATTTTACTGCAGTCGAAACCTAGGTCGGTGTCTGAATAAACTTGTGGAATCTTACAAAGTGGTTTTTCCCTTTGATACCAACATTTTATCACATTAATATTATCATATTACTAAACTTCTTATGTCTTAAATGTAGATCTTTTGACATCTCAAAATAAAATATTATTTTAAGTGGTATTTCATTATAAAATTTAAGGAAACTTAATAAAAGTATAGCTCTTTTAAACAAGTTTTATTTTGAATTTCAAGAAGATCGTAGAGCAAAAATATTCATAATAATCGTGACAAACGAACTTCAAATATACCTTGAGGGAATACAATTCTATCACTGTGAGAACACTTATATTGTGAATGAATAATTTATCATGCCGAAAAACTAGGTTTTATTGAAATACTCAGGTTGTAAATGGGCCGAAAAAGATAAGTTATGCAGACGAAAATGAAAAAAGAAATGTTAAGTCTACGAGATTTTTATCAAGTTCGTCAATATTTTTAGCTCCTCTGGGGGGGGGGTTAAACCCCCACTCGCTGCGCCCCTGCGATACATCGTCAGTGGATTCGATTCCGCTCCTCACTTTGAGACGCCTTAAACTTAAAGGAGAATTATTAAGAATGAATTAGAGGTGAATTGATGAAGGATGGAGAGAAATCTGGCATCGATATTGGTCTTCCTATGCCTGAAGGACATTGACACCAAGGGGTATTAGTTGAAATAGTGGAAAAATGTTCCAACTGATTAGGTTATATCGCACTACATGTCTAACCTAACTTAACTTAATACTCTTAATCCTAAGACAAGCCCAAAATCCATACCTGAAGCGGGATTCGAACGCGCAACCCTTGGGTTACCAAAGTCGATCTGGCTACCTCGCCACGGGGTCCACAGTTTATCGTCTTTTCCGACGGACGGAGTTATTAACTTGGAATGCTCTCCTCACGGTACCAATGAAAGGATTCCAACAATATATTCCGGAAAGGCGACTGCATGTAAGGAGGATGCAAGGTCCATTTTCCAACTGCCGAAAAACTAGGTTTTATTGAAATACTCAGGTTGTAAATGGGCTGAAAAAGATAAGTTATTCAGACTAAAATAAAAATATTGTGTATTTACAGGTACAAAGAAATGTTAAGTCTACGAGATTTTTATCAAGTTCGTTAATATTTTTAGCTCCTCTGGTGGTGGAGATAACCAAACTTGCCCTACTGACGTGCAACTAACGAACTACATGGAAACATGCTACATAATAGGGTCACATGCAGCTACATGGTTAGTATCTACATAGAAAGTCTTATCAGTTGCGTATCCTACACTTAAATCGTACCTACCGCACTTATCCTACATAGCCTTATCAGTTGCGTTGCATAATGGAGAAGAGAAAAACTAACAATGCAATCCTACAAAGCTTTTATTACGACACGACCATGGTTTCGCTGCGGCGCAGCAGCGAAACCATGGTCGCTGAGCGTGGATCTTCAGATCTTCACCACGTTGCATTGCATAATGGAGAAGAGTCTTCTCCATTATGGAAAAATTCCACCAAGTTACCCCGGAAACAGTTTCTTATAGTTACGTTGCATGTAATGAAGAGGAACGCTGATCGAAGCATGCTGATTTTCTTCCCGAGGATATTCACACACGGAGACTTTTATTTGACTTCTTAATATGCCATTTAATTTTCGCATAGCATTTGGGCAGATTTTTTGGAACCTATTCATCATAGCGTGATCAAAACAACGAAGCGCACTTTCATTCCTGCTAATTACTGTAGCATCTAATCTGTTTTCTTTCGTGACTCACTCATTCCTCGCCTTCTCCCTTCCACTTCCGACCCACGCAAGTATTCATCGTGCTTCTGAAATATATGCTTATCTTATAACAACTCGAGTAACTGTCAGCCAAATGTCTATCTTAAGTTATATAAGGCAAATGAGTCTCAAAGCACACAAAGTATTATGACTCATACCGCTGTTGAAAATGGAATGGCCTTATAACCAAAACTTGATTCCTAATTAATCTGTACGGAGAGCGACTATTTCCTGCGTCGCCACACGAGTTGGCAAGAGCGCAAAATATTTAGTAATATTTAATTTATGTGAAGGTTGACATGAATTTCATATTTTATACCACTGATTTAAACTAGGCATTGTTTTATAGAGTTTAAATCATAACCCCTTCCCTACTTAATTATAATTTACGATTACTACTTACTATATACTCGAAATATTATATTTAACAAGACTGTTTTAGAAACCAATACAGAAACGAAGAGCCATAGCGGAATCAGTAAAAGGTACATGGGGCTAGAATTCACTTCGGTATTTGAATGCATGGTTAGGCTTCCTCGCTAAAACGGCGGATTCTACCTCCCCCCAAAACAAAATAAGTTAGAGAGATATATAGACTGATGGACTTAAATATTCCTTTTCTTCTTGGGGATCGAGTTGGTGTTGTGGCTAGAGGCTTCCCATCCCGAGGGTTGGGATCGCAGAACTGGCGGATTTTTCATCGGTATACCGGACCCTATTGAATGCCTTGTGGGGAGCACGTCGTTAAGAGCTGGCTAATGGTGACGCCGGGTTTCTCTCCACCATTCATCCGGTCCCTAAAAAATCCTGACTTTACCCAGTTACCCACCTCTCCTCTCCGTTTATCTCCTCCAAATAATTAAAACGATAGCCTTTTCTTCTCACAGCATACCCTAAAATTTTTGACATAACGTTATGAAGCCACTCTAATCACCTTCGTTAAAACACGCTCCTTATAATTACAAGACAAAGCCATCATTTGTATCTGCCACATTATGCCTGACACATTAAATAATACAAAGACAGTTATACACGTGACTGAAGCAATTTCGTGCACGCAAGTAATGAAATGGCGAAAGGCTTTCAAAGATTTAAGGCGGTGCAGTTCTGAGGATAAATACAGTGAGTGGTCGTGCAAAGGGTAACGGTATAATTTTAAACTATGATATCATATCCGGTTAATTCGTTCAGATAATGAAATGGCTACCAAGTGCAGTGAAGTGGTAAAAAAATAGTTGAAACCACACAGAGTAAAATCAAATAAGATGGTTAGACATTCAGCACGGTGTAGGAATTTTCCATCAAAATTGAATTTGCTCGAATGGAATCCAAATGGACTGGCCGCGGTAGCTAGATCGGTGACGTCCGGCTTGGCTTACAGTAGTACCATGGGCAACCCATAGGTTTCGAGCTAATATCCAGCTCCGGACACGGATGTTGTGCTTGCAGTAGTAGAGGTCGACTTGCGGTTAAGTACTCAGTTTCAGCCTTCACTTTGTATGAGAATTTAATATTCATTATGAAAATAAAAAACCGTACTTTTCAACAGATAAATTCATAGGTATGTACGCGTTTCACCGCTTTACGGCATCTTCAGGTACACGGTAACGCATAAACGTTGTACCTACCTGAAAATGACGTAAAGCTGTGAAACGCATCGTATCAATAAACTATCTGTATAACAGTACCTACGATCGTATATGTTCAATATGGCAATGGCTATATCGCTTAATGTTATCTATCGCCATTTAGTCATATTTTTCAAATCTAAGACAGACAAAATGTCTATATCCGGTGCTGGATTCGAACCAGCGACCCTTGGATTGCCAAGCGGGCACGCTGCCGGTTTGGTTACCAAGGCCGATTGTGTTTTTCTTGGGATGAAGATCATAGGTGTATATAGCCTTAGCCAGGTGAGTACCTAAAACCTAGGTCTGCGACTGTTACGACGTAATCCTAGCGCCAAGTTTTCCACTAGCACTGCATTAACAAGGCGATGGGAGCTAGACCTCATTTGGCTCATGCTCATCAGTGGTTTCCAGCCAGTCTCGCACATAAAGGCGTCAAGAAATAAGTGCTAGGATGGAAACGGAAGGAAAGGTGGAACGGTGGGGAGAAACCCAGTGTCAACATTCAGCCTGCTCCTAATCCCAGCGTCGTAGGGACCACGGTTTAAGGGGGTTGGATACATCGGCTAAAAATGCGTTCTCAGATATTCGGCTGTTCCCTCCCTACGTCTGCTGGTACCAAGATACAAAAGATCCAATTCTCACCATTTGATGCCAGAAAAACGCTGCCATGTCGCAAATTTTTCCACTAACGCTTGATGCATAGTGTGTCGCAAAGAAAAAATAATAAAATTAGAGAAAATATAACCAAAAATCACCCATATTTGAGGGAATAGTCTTTAGATATGAGGGAAAATATGATGCCATAAAAACGTTTATAACCTAGAATAATCTTTGAAACATACCTTTTTATGCAAAACTCTAATACAGAATCACAGCAAACAGGTAAAGAGTAAAACACATTCTGCTTCTTATTCGGCGCACTGTCGCGATGACAACACCGTCTTGCTTGGACGGTCCTCCAATTCTGTCGATCTTTGTCACATTTGTAACAGAGTGGAACTCGGTGGAATTGATGCGCGATGAATCACGATGAAACGAAATGGCATCTATACACCTATATAATGGCACCTCTATAATGGCACCTATGACTCGACACGTTTGTAGCCTGGATTCATTTTTTCCATCCCTGTGACCTTTGACCTCTGAGTTACCCTTGATGGTCAAGAGATGAAAAGAGGGATCTGAAGACCTAAAAATCCACCTTGTCATCTTTTTAAACCTATGATTCGAAAGTTTAGTAGCCTCATTTCACCTTTTGTAATCACTGTGACCTTTGACCCCAGAGTTACCCTAGAAGGTCAAGGGATGAAAAGAGGAATCTTATGACCTTTCCATCGGCATTGACACCTTTTTAAACCTATGACTCGACACGTTTGTAGCCTGGATTCATTTTTTCCATCCCTGTGACCTTTGACCTCTGAGTTACCCTTGAAGGTCATGAGATGAAAAGAGGGATATGAAGACCTTAAAATCGACCTTGGCACCTTTTTAAACCTATGATTCGACAGGTTTGAAGCGGTGATTCATTTTTTGTAACCCCTGTGACCTTGACTGTGACCTTTCAGGGGTCACAGTTGCAATTTCTGACCTCAATAGTTCTTCCATCGTGTTCTTCGTGTCCAAAAACCTATTAGTCGAAAGTTTCGCTAAATAATTCCATCTTTTTTGTACTTCGAATATTTTAACATTGAAAGCCCATAAGGCAAAATTTGGAATTTAGGTTGGACCCTATTTCTGGGGTCAAAAGGTCATATTTTTCAATTTTTGATTAGACTCAACAAAACTTACATCCTTTTTCTAGCCATGTACCAAATTTCATCCTTGTGGCTCGAAAGGAAGTGTCTAAAATTACAGGTTAGAAATGACACACGATCAATGGGACACTCTGTATAATATGGAATAGTAAAAACTATAACTTCTTAACTTCATACCAGCAGACGTAGTGACGAAAAAACTGAAGCCTGGAAATGCATATTTACCCGAGGCAGGCGCGTAGCCAAAAATAAACAAAGCCGGGGTGGGGTGAAGTGGGGAGAGGGGGGCAATTCTAGTGTAGCGTAACTTGAACCATATCAGCCTTGCCCGTTCGGTGCTGACATGTAACAAATCTCTTCCCTTAATTTTCAGTGCTTGGTATATACTTTCATGGTGCCCATTCCATCTCTTCTCATTGGCAAAGTTCACTGCTTTCCTTTTTATGAAGCAGTTAATTTTACCGGCCCCAGAACAAAAGTTCAACGCATACATAATTATAAGATTGAAAAGAATAATAATTAAACACACACGTATCAAACTAGTGATCACGTTTCAAGACACTTAACACTTGAATTATAAGCAGTGCAATCCGGATTACCTTGCCCAGTTAAAATCAGAAAAATAATATTATTGGGAAAAAATTTCGGGGGGAGCTGAAGCCCCAGAACCCTTTCCCCCCCCCTCCTCCCCCAGGCTACGTACCTGCCCCGAGGTATCCACTCCCGTCCCATCCGACGGACGGAGTGCTACACTTGTATACTCTTTCCACACGACTACCGAGCGGGGATTCGAATGAAATTACTGACTGGTTCCGAACTCGGTCGCATGAATGGCTAGCCAGTACTCTGGCAGACCTAACTTTCGCGTGTCATGCAAGAACTATTTTGAGTACGGCTCTAAAAAATGGTGCCCCAATGGGGTCTTGGAATGATATTTCCCGAAGGCATTGTCGGAAACATCTCGATGCCCTGAATACAAAATACGTACGTTAAATCAAACGTTATGGAACGGAACTGCGACCGTTCTCTTTTTTGTTGCAAGAAGGCGCCCCATATCTTAACTTCGGGGCCACTTTCTGGCGGGGCAAGGAGAACGGTAGGGGGTTCGTCGTTCCCCTTCCACCCGAACACCACCCAATCTTTCCCCTCTTCCTCCACATCTTTTAAGCCACCCATAAAACTCCATTAGCGGGATCCTTTGAGCAATAATTAAAATTTTTATAGACAACTCCCCGCTCGCCTCTCGCCTTACAGTCGGGGTGTAATTATCCTTTATAAACTACCCTCTATCGAGGGGTGTTTATGACACAAAGCTTTTAGCGAGATACAATTCAGGCGGGAGGCCGGAAGGGGAAAGGAGGTGGGGGGAAAGGATGAGGCGGACCGGGTAGGAGGGAGGGGGGTTGGGAAGGAAAGATGAGCAGGAGTCCGAGGAGTTTCCATGGAAGCCGTCGCATTTTATTTAAATAAAGCCTTGCGCTCATGGCAGGAGGAAGGGGCATATTAACGGAGAAAAAAATACGAGAACCGAAGGCGACCAGGAGATGATAAAAGGAATTCGTCTTCTATACATCGCTCCCAAGCATATATGTATACATAATCTTCGTTTCGATTTCCCCTCCACATTCCGATCCGGTCGCACGTCTGGAAAAGTGGAATGCTCAGGAGACGAACGTGCACCATAACTCAGACATTTGTCGAAAATCATAATCGCACTCCTTTTAAACGGTCATGGTATCCCAGAAGTAAAAATTGGCCTGTAGATCCAATAGCGGTGAAAATCCAGCGGAAGAAAGGGGAAATACTATTCTCTGTGACATGCATTAGAGTAAAATCAGTTTTAAATGATATAGTGTTCTATAAAAACTAGGAAAATGCCAATGCAATATTGAATCAAGATACGCCGGCTCACTACGTGAGCAGTTGATTCTTCTGAAGTCAGTTTAAGGCTCCCGGTGATAATTCTATGACATACGGGTATTTATTAAGAAGAAAACTGCAATGGCCCTACAATGGATGTGTAGCAAACGTGGAAAGAAAACTACAAGGTGAAGCATATGGATTTACCCGAAGATAATATTTGAAAATTGATGCACACGCCGTTGATCAAACCATTAGATCCATAAATTAACTAAAAAACAAAGAGTACAATCTTAAGACACACATCTATTCCCCGCCAGGTTATAATCCAATACCAACCTAATATACGATCTTCCAACCACAAAGTAGATCCTTCGCTTTTGTTCGTGTGACTGTATTCTGAGGGTTCTCCCCGGAAATATAGGGTGTTTAAAATTGGGTATCTGCTGTATGATTCATTGATTTCTCGTATGTTTTGATCCAGGAGATGGTATTTTTCACTGACTAGGGCATCTTAACTTTGGGATACAATAGGCTGCGAGCTACTTCACTGATCCAGCTGGATTTTCCGAGGATCATGGACCCAGTAAGGGTTTTCACTCATATTGAGTCCATGAAACAGCAACTAGAGGGGGAAAAGAGACACTGGGGGAGAAAAGAATTAACCCTGTAGCGACAGTTCCCTGACCGGAATATAAACACATTTTTTACATTAGAATTTGGTAGGTATTAGTAGTTATTTAAGGGAAATGACCAACCGTCAAAGCCATTTAGGATAGGCTGGTAAATCGGTAAGGGCAGGAATTTTTCAGGAAACTGAGAGAAACCACCCATCAGCTTCAGCCTGCTCTTAACGAAAGGCGGCAAGGGGACCACGGTTGAATATCACATTGGACGTTCGGAGTACTGAACTCGAAGCTATCACTACACAGCACTCAAACAAGGCAAGGTATGATAATTAAATATCTCTTCACTATCAGGATTCAAACCTGGGTCCTCGGGATGGGAGGTCAGCACTCTCACCAGGGTGCGTATCCCTGTCAGAATTGACCAGAGTTAAGATTTCACGCTTTCCCGGCGAATTGCATTGATGAACTCTTTTCGGGCTCTACACCCGAGGTCCTCAAGAGGTCAAGAGGTCCTCTAACTTTTCAAGGGTTTCAGTTACAGAGAATGAACACACCAAACCGACAGCAAGAGCCGTTTTGCCATATGTTTCTACGATATCTGGAAAAATTTCGAGGGTTTTGAAGAGGTTTAACATCGACACCATTCACAGACCATTGCCCAATTTAAGGGATCGTCTCGTCAGAGCGAAGGACCCAGTCGGCCTCATGACTCCGGGGGTCTACAAAATACCTTGTGAATGTGGCGAGGTCTATGTGGGAGAGACAGGTCGAACGATTTCCACTCGACTGAAGGAACATCGAAGACATTTTCGACTCGGACAGCCGGAGAAATCAGCGATAGTTGAACATAGCCTCAGTCTAGACCATCGCATTAAATGGGACGATACGAGGGTTATCTGGCGCTCGGACAAATTTTGGGATCGCTTGACAAAGGAAGCGTTAGAAATAAGAATGGAGAGGAGGAACGTAAATCGGGATTCGGGCTATACCATCAGCAGCTCATGGAATAGAATCCTAAAGAGAATACAGGTTGACAGAGCGAGGCCAACGGTCAACGGCCAAAGTTCAACGGTCAACGGTCCTCCAGCTCAACAATCGGGGCTCGACCAATCCCCCACCGCCAGCGTCCGTATAAAACCAACGGACGGTTTAGTTACGTGACATTTGCCTTGAGGATGGGTAACGAGTCGCTACCCGAAACGTCGGCAACATTACATTCACTCACCCGGTGTAGAGCCCGAGAAGAGTTCATCAATTGACCAGAGTTATCGAGCATTTCCAACATCATCAAACTCACAGACCATCTTGACCACAAAGAAACAGCAGATCAAATATCTCTGGGTGAAGGATATACAGAGTGGGAAAACCTGTTGCATTGAAAACTAGGAGGTTTACTGATGTATTTCATGATACCCAAGCATCTTTGAGATTAAAGGCTACTCAATGAATTCTGCACTGAAAACAAGGTCATTTTCTCCATCAAGGATAGGTGAGTTGTTGGGGAGATAGAAATTCAGTTTGTGGAGGATGAGTGGATGGAAACCCAGTGTCACCATTATCCTGCTCTTAACAAAGGCGCCAAGAGGTTCATATACATCCCATCTGTCAGACAGAGTTCTGAATACAAAGTTCTCTCCACACTAGAGATGTTAAGTTTTGGAAATAAACAGGAATTTTTTGGAAATAATTCTTTCCAATAGTTTTGGAAAAAATTGCAATTTGTGAATATTTTGAATTGACAATCAAATACTTAATATTTTCATATAAATAGATATGATTTATTGATGCTCATGAATAAAGACGATAGTTTCCCACTAATTATGCCCTGATATAAAGGCCGTTGTACACGATACAATTTCTTGTACAAGATCTTGTACCATAAATTGAACGGCGAGATTGGACCAAGATATTGTACAAGAAGTTGGTTCACGGTCGTACACGATCAAAGATTTTCATGCAATTTGTGCGCCAATAACATGCGCAGATATCGTTTTCCGTCCAACAGCTGAATCGCGATATCCGATGACGATAGTATTTCGAAAATACTGCCATAGTTACTGGGTTAAAATAATTTGCTACCATTAAACCTAGCATTAATAAAATGAAATTTTACGATTGCTTACTTGCACTCTTTCATCAGCTCATGAAACCCATCATTTATCGTCCAAACATCATGTTTCGCTCGTTGCATACATTTATTTTTGGTTCAATAACGTCATCTTTAATTTCATTGAGGTTTAATGTTTGCCAGTGTGTCCAACTCATCTTTTGAGAAAAAGAACACTTCCGACGCGACAGACGATTATCACAATATGGAAGCAACGAAGAATATCATAATATGGAAGCAACAAAGAATATCACGATATGTACAACAAAAATGGAAGTTTTTCCACGTTTACAGGAATAAAAGTGATCGCAAACAGAACACCAACCTTACGAATACTAAAAGAACGCATCACTACCGTCACATGTCATGCGCAGAAGCTACTGAGTGGATCTTGGACGGTTTCATCCAATAATATAGAGCATGATCTAATTTCTTGTACAAGAAATTGTACGAACCCCTCGTACACGATACAATTTGCGCATTGTACAAGTTCTTGTACAAGAAATTGTACCGTGTACAACGGCCTTAAGAGCCATTTGATGCATTTTTCTAATGGAAATTCCATGCATATATATGACTTCAAGCTTAATATATCAACAATAAATACTCCTATGGAGAAGTACCTACCTTTGTTCATCTCTACCACAATTATTAAGATGATGCAATGTTAGCAGTTGGAATCATCAAGGCATGCATCTACTACATAGTTTATATGTGAACAACTGAAACAATCATTTAAAAAACACTAAAACATGCAAATAAAAAACAATTTCCTATATATCCAGGAAAAAACTGAAAGAATTGGTTTTTTTCCAAGGCTTCAAAATTTCCCAAAATGTTATATCACTACTCCAAACATGTAATCAAGTATGCACCAGCTAGTATACCACTAGAAAATCCACCACTGCTGGTAAGAAAACACTGGCTCTTGGACTGAGAAGCCAATATTCTAGCCACCACAACAATCCACCACAAAAAATCCACCATTGCTGGTAAGAAAACACTGGCTCTTGGACTGAGAAGCCAGTATTCTAGCCACCACAACAACCTGAATCCCTTTGTTTTGTTTACAGAAAATATTTATGGTCAATCAAGTAAATGGATTGAGATGAGATACGGAGCATAGGTGGTGTAAGGAAAGAACCCCCAGAGTACCGGGATGCAAAGAATTAAAATATGACTTTGTCCAAGATAAATGCTAACTTATGGTGAAAAATGTCAATAAAAACTGCAAACAAAAGCTGTTTTCCTATCAGAAGGAAAAATCTCCCAATGGTTTTCAAAAGTAGTAATATTACACGCTAGAAAAATTTATAGTAATGTGACCACTCAGGATCATTTAAGGCTTGCATGGTATTGTATTGCCTATTTTTTCACAATCAACAAACTTACTATTTCATCACAGAGATAGACAACTCACTAGGTCAAATTTCACATTTCTTCAATAATGCCTTTATGATTTATGCTCATGCCACCCCGCCCCTGTGCCTCCCCCCAAGAGTCTGGGCATGAACACTATAACCAACCATTTGATGTGCGGGACCCAATTCAGGGCACAGGCCAATGCCCACAAAGACAATTAGAGAGCAGTATGACCCAGATAGCACACACATCTGTAATACATATGTATTTTGCTTGTATTCTTACATATGTATTCATACAGCTGTATTACTCATGTATTCTTTATGTATTCTTACATATGTATTCATACAGCTGTATTACTCATGTATTCTTTATGTATTTTTATATATGTATAAATACAGCTGAATTACATAAGTATGAAGTCGTCACCGTCTCTGATATTCTCGAATAAATATTCAGGTAATAGTCTTTGAATAGTGGGATTTATTTTCTACCTAAAATTCCATTTATATTGCCAGTAGTATCCCTGCTAAAAATGTCTACTGGTTTCAGTAGGATTTTTCTACTGACTCCTACTGAACTCTACTCCACTCTAATGGATCCCAACTGTTTTCTACTGTTATGGGTGCAGTAGCCTACTGACTTGTACTGGTTTCTATAAACCAACTGAACTCTACTGTTCAGGGGCCATGTAGCATATACACGTACATTAATTTTTTTGACTTAAATTAACATTAATTCCATTGCCTTTACACTGATCATCACAGCTGATGGCTAAAACTTTCCCAATGAACATCAACTATCAGCCCGGTCTGTTGGTCCAAAGTTGGCTTTGTGTTGCCCTACTTAATTGTCGACTCAAACCGACGTAGGGCTATGGATGGCCGAGTTAGTCTACATTGGGCCAACACTTCAAGTAGCATAGCCGACACAAATTGCCGACATCGGTACGATTGTGGCCCGATGTTTCATTTCTGAATTCCATGAATTCTCGAAAATCATATCATGGCCACATGAATTGCCGATGTGCCGAAAAACTAAATTTTCATCTCCTTGACAACCATAAAAAAAATTCAGCACGGTCTGGCAATAAAGTTCTAGTTAAACTTTAAACCATTGCTTTTTTAAAATATTAATACGAGAAATAAAATTCTAGGATCAAGAAGTTCATGTCCATAAACTATATATTGCATTTTAATTTTCAATTATGTAATTCAAAGTACATACGCTCAAACACACTGCAGTTTAAAGACTTATTTTTTTAATTAGAGCACTATCATTACCGATAAATCACAACATTGGTGCACATGAACAACTTATCCCGAAAATTCATTTGATTGTTCGCGGCTTTGTAAGGTATCGATATAATCGCAATGCTAATCGACTTATACCACTTCTATATTCAAAATGGCAGCTGTGATTGGCCGCTTATGACGTTCTTGGTTGTGAATAATACGATCATGTAAAGTCAACTCGGAGGCAAGCCACTGGAATGAAATTGATTTCGAAGCATAGCGTTTTTATGAAGTTCGTCACCATAGAAGCGTACATTAAAATTGGAATTGACGATTAAGGGACGGTGAGTAAATTTTTTCTTTACAAAACGAGACTGCTTAAGAAAATTCACGGACTTGTCAATGTTTTTATTTAGATATGCCCTTCATTTAGTCTTCATTGAATTATTAACATAATAAGTGACAGCATTTATTTATTTTTACAGGCACGTTATATCAATAACGTATTGGGACATTAAGCCTGAGCTACTGAAAACTCAAATCACCATTCAACTTTGCGATTAATGTGAAAATGTTTTGTGTATTTGGGAGTTCCTCAATGCAGTGATGACTTTCGATGAAATTTCAAAGAGCTCTCTCTTCGGAAAATCTACTGTTAATTTTGAGTGGACCATTTTTCTTTTAAAAGACACTTGGTTACTGAATACCAAGATAAACCTTTTAAAATTGAGTGTTGTGCAAAAAGCAAGCTCGATTGCAAGTGCTGATTCCCATGCCATGTGGTGTGACTTTGGCTCATGTCGCGTTGGATAATACCTGAAATGTGGAATCGTATTTCAAATGTGTGCTATATAGGCAAGTGAATGCAATCATTTAAATTGGAAGTAGGCCAATAAATATTTAAATATAAAACTGTTTTTGTTTACAATCGTACATGGTGCTTTCGAGTTGTTCCTGAAAGTTATGTTTTGACGATTTTTGGTTGTAGCCTTTGTCTCGTTTTACCACTGGCAAACGTTATCTTTCCAACATTGGGCCAGCATTTGGCCAATGTTAACGGCCCGTATTAAAAAGGAGCCAGTTTCTCCAGTCATTTGCCTTCCAGAATTTTCTATCGGCAAGGGATCTTGGAAGCCTTATTATGCAGTAAGGGGGCTGAATCTTTGCCAGTCTGTCATTTATTTCAGTCATTGTTGCTGGCCTATCAACGTGGAACCGTTCCCCGGTAGTGTCACACCATAGCTTCATAGCCTACCGCAACATCCATTTTTATGAAGGAATATAATATTTTTTAACTGTTTTTGTGGAATGTATGTATTTATTATTGTTAAATATGGTACTTTCAAACAGTACGAACAGTAAGAAAACAGTAGCAGTACAGTAGACTTACTGTAAACAGTAGGATTACAGTAGACTTACTGAAAACGGTAGAGTGTTCCAAAAAGCATATAGGCTACTGTAAACAGTAGGTGAAATTTCCAGCAGGGATTTAGGCTTTGTAGCATGACTGATTCACATTATCATTGGTCATGAAATACTAGGATTGACTTACTGCAGCCCTCCACTCTTCCCTGTCAAATGCTATAGTCCTCACTGCTTGATAACTCTTCCTATGTACCTTCTCCTTTATTTTGTCCATGAACTTCATCGTGGGTCTTCCGTTGGGAAATGTTCTATTTTACCTTCAATCTTGTTCTTCACACACTTTATTCCTCAGGGTGTGTCCAATCCATTTGATTCTTCTCTCTATGGTGTCCCATATATGGTCCTCTCCTCTTCTACTACTCGGTAAAATTACTTCTTACTTTGTCCGTCCATTTTATCTTCATTATCTTCAATCGCCAGGTTTTGATGGTCATCTTATTTTAATGAGGAAAATTGATGACCAATGCATTTGAAGTCATATAGTTGCTACCTAGAGTAGCTATGGTAAGAGGTTGTGTGGGATCATAGTGAAATTAGAATTACGGAATTTACATAAGATATAGTCAGATTAGTATGTTTTTCTATCGATTCCTGTCATAAGTCAAAAGTACATTCTTCTATGAATTTCATACAGTTGCTGCTTTGAGAGGAATCTGCATTTTTAAGGTAATGGAGCTAATTATAATGCATACTGTTGAGCAAGAAACATAATTTAGATGTATCCAGACATAGGATATACAGATGTATACAAATGGAAATACACTGTAATACAGCTGTATACATGTGTATTCCTTCTGTATTTATGCTGTATATGTACATATACATCTGTAATACACATGTAAATCCCATGTATTTGTCAAAAAAATACAGCCGTAATACATATGTATTACAAATGTATGGCAGGACTTTTGAGCTACTTTTACAGATAATATACAGCTGTATTACAGATGTATACATAAGCTATACATCATGTATTATGCATGGAATACAGCTGTATTACAGGTGTAATACATGTTTTGTGCTATCTGGGGAGAGTTTCATCTCGGATTAGGAAAGTACCAAACTACTTGGAGGATTATACCTTGTAATCGTGAGTGTCAATTACTGGTGGTATTAAATCTGCAATTAGTGACTCTACATTGAAAAGACGGGATAAACTTAAAATCTGAACCTGCAGTTGACCCTTGAGTGACCCATGTAAAAGGGGGAGGAATAGAATAGAGTGAAGTAATTGATTTATTGGTGTGATATTTGATTTACTGTTCTCGCATGATATTTGATAAACTGTTCTTGCATAATTACAATTGATGAGTCATGTACTTTATTTTTGATTTTATCTTTTGATATACTGTCTTGATTAATTGATTTATTGGTGTGATACTTGATTTGCTGTTCTTGCATAATTACAATTGATGAGTCATGTATTTTATTTTATCTTTTGATTTATTGCCTTGATGATTTATGTGTGTTTGAGTATAACTAAAAGGGGGAGGAGTTGTTATACCTATGCTGCACGGGATGTATGTAGCGCTTCATTTGTTTAGCTGTGTGTGGCAGCCCTGTCCAGCAGGTGTAAGCAACAGTTGATATCAAACTTCCGGACTCGCAGGACACGGCCCTGGCCGACTACCGTTGTACCATGTATAGTGTGACGTTGTGAATAAATCCTGTGGCATCCAGCGTATAGTGTGTTATAGCAACCCACAGATATAACAATGAGCACATGGAGGAAGAAGATGAAAGGGGACTTATGATGACCAAGATAGTCAGATTTTTAATAGTAAGTTAGTCAGCCAAGGTCAACAGTCCACGATGGCAGTGCCAAGGGAAGAGTGACAATCCTGGCAGTGACAGAGATTTTTTACTCATCCACAATGAAGTACTGTGTGAAGATCACTTCACATTTAATATTCCACCTGTGAGGTGGGTTGGTAGACTGTAGACTCCTTGCCACCTTTAGTTAAATGCAGGATAACAGGAACACGCTGCAGATTTCTCTCCACCCTTTTACCATTGATTGAAAAGTTCCCATCTATATGAAATAATTTACCTATCTTGGATGGTACAAATGACCTAGGCTGTCAGTCATCTTCTCAATATTACTATGATCAAAACCAATTGGATATATAGCAGATTATTAAATAGCAGATTCCTCCTAAAAACTGATAGTTTCTATATTCTCCGCAGTAAAACATGGACTCTTTATTGAGCTAACACTTCCAATAATAGACACTTAAAATAATGGGCACTGGTAACAGAAAAGAAACATTTTCCTTCAATTTTCTCCAGTCACAGGCACTCATGGCAAGCTATTCTCTAAAAACTTTGTTTACCCTGAACAAAAAAATACCATTTCTTGCAGAAAATATCTGTAGGTACCTAAGGGACTTTTCCATGCAGGATAACAGGAGCTAAACTTATCTAGGCAATAAGGGAGGAACCTGCTATCGTTCAAGAAATTTGTATCTCTGCCTGTTACCTTTCTACTCACAGCTTTTTTTAATTTTGATAATGATGATGGCAATTGATATTGTTTAACAGAAAAAATCATAATTATTATGTTCAAATGATTTACTTTTCAAATTAAAAAAAATAAAAGTTTAATGATGTTGTTATGGAGCAATTTATTATATGTTCTTCATTATTTAATTCGTTGTTCTCATGCGTAATTTTGTGATTCTCATGTGTTATTGAGGTTCTCGGGTCATAACGGCTTCCGAAACTTTACTTTCCTTTCTGGAACCAGGTACAGTTTGAGCCTAGAATGTTCCAGACAGTGAAGAGGTATAAATAGAAGTCGGTATCGCGCGATCTGCTCTGTTCAGTTTCAGTCGTGCTGCTGTTCAGTTTTGAGTTGTGTCTTTTTGAGTGAGAACTTAGTTCATTAAAGAGTTTGAGTGTACTTTGCGTTTTCATTTGCCCATAATCGAACCCTCGTACAACAAACGACACATTTAATGCCTTTATATTTTAATTTACTGACATAACTCTGCATAGAAAAGCATAATTCCAGCTCCCTGAATAGCCTACACCTGTCAATAGCGGCAGCTATTGACCTTGAATATAGGAAAATGGTCAAGTCCATTTTCCTGCATTCAAGGTCCCAAACATATATAATACTACGAGGTTTGACCATAATAGGAAGAGTAATGGGATGAAGATACATAATAAAAATAAGATATCAAATTTTACAGATACAAATTTGTAATCTCATCTTAAGATGAGAATATTTTTGTACTGATGGAGAAGGTTTTGGTTACAGTGCAAAGAAAGGTCAATGTTAATGCTTGGGTAACATTTTTGATAAAAAATTTGGTTGGAAATAAGGGCATGAGAAGAAGAACCTGGTAAACCATTTTTGCATGGTATGGTTTAACAAGCAGAACTACAACATATATTTATGCCAGATAACACAACCTTCCTTTCTTAAAACTTGAAAAAGAAACTAGAGAAAAACTAGCAAAGGTAAATCTATATTTTTTTCATAATCCATTGTTTCCACAGGAATTAATTTCATGGTCAACAATAAATTCTCTACTGTCCAAGGACTTAAAGATGATGAGGATCCCCCATAGAAGGCATGTGCCTTCCATCCATGGCACTTAATCTCTTTCGCCAGAATATTGGCCAAGGTGCCATGGAATATCAAACACTTTTGAATTATATGTACCTACCTAATTACTCATATAATGTCTTAAAATTTACAAAAACATAATATAATTACAACCTGAACTCCAATCATGATGAAGAAAGCTCAAATGGAAGATATGATTTGAAAAGAGTACCTATTTGAAAAGGAGTAAGTAGGTTAGATTTGAATGACAACACTATTATAGGTTTAGTGTACGAGTTCGTATGCTCGAGTTTCAATGTACTACATTATCTTATAGTAGAGAAAATTTGGTTAACCTGAAGATGATAGAGTACACTGCAATGTAGTGAGTGGAAAATTGCATTGTCATTGGATAATGTCATGATTGGAAGTGCTCCATAACATTAGCCTATAAAACTATTTTAGTATCACAACCACGATCACTTCTGTCATTACCTTTTCTACAACTGGTAATAATGATGTCCATGATATTCTTATGAACGATTGAGGGTCATTAATGTAGGTCACCGATGCTGACTGGTTGAATTGGCGTCATATTCCTCTACTTTTGCCAAAGACGCTTTTTCTTGCTATATTTCCTTTTCACAGCTTACAGGTATGTTGTCCTTCACTCAATCAACATATCTTGAGAATATGATACCAGCTCCTCAACGAGAGAAATTAATTTCACGAAGATTAAATGTTAATCGAACAGAAATGGAAGATATTCACACGAGGCTGATATATATAGAGTTAAAAGGTTTTTATTTATTACCTTCTCTTTCATAAATGTCGTAAAGTTCAATGAAATGCCTCGATAAAGTACGATAAATTCTTCAAAATCACGATTTCAGCAAGTCACAACTTCAAACGGCCTCATATCCGCTGAAAACACTTATTGCTTTCATACTTTCGCGCTTTGTAGATGAGATAACGCTAACATGATGCTAGATGACGCTACTATGCATTAATTTCAATACTACTAATAAAACCTGTTTTCTACATTAGTATGTTTTATTTTGCCGATAGTTAATCTTATATTTTTGCTAAATAAGAGATTTTTTTTATATTGTCCTGAAATGTTATAAGAAAAGCAAATTATCCTTTTTTCAATGTAGCAAAAAAACGTGCTCCTTGAATTCTTGCCCGAAATGTCGGGTTTCCCATCTTCTCTAAATGTTCCATGATAATAGCCATTTATCAACCGGCGTGTTTTGATGCAAAAGTGGTCATTAACTATATATTGTGTTATTTTTCTTCTTTCGTGGTTGTTTACAATTAGGTTTGTGCTGTCAGTGAAATATTTCTAAAAACTGCATGGGCTTCTGCTTTGGTATGCATATGAAAAGCTTAAGGTTATAAAGCTCCGCGTTTTTTATACCTATGATAAGTAGTGGTGCAAAATGATCATGCCGTCTACGGACCCTAAACACTCAATTCTATTCCTAAGCTCCGCGGTATTTTTTATTATTTGATTCCTATTTTCAACAAATAGTACGATATTTTAATAATTGACCTATGTGTTTTGTATCGTCTTATATATATATTCTTATCTCAGGGGAGGCTTTGACGTTTATGTCTCCTGCCTGCATGTAAAAAAATGGATGTGAACCCGAATTTTGGACTGAGAGGAGAACTCTCCAGCCAAGAGGAATTGCTGTCTGAGAACGAGTATATGACTATTACAAGAGAGTAAGATACGTCGTCGTAGCCCTCGATGTATATTTTTGATTGAATAGATAGCTAGCCGACACTGATGCCCGATTAATTTTTCTAGGCTTCCTGATGGCATGCTAAACGATATGGGCTTTCTCATAGGAACCGATGGCGACGACAGAAGCTTTGCAATGGTAAAGTTGTGATCTTAAGTTATTTTTAGTTGAAGTTGTTTGTGAAGACCCGAAACAATTGTGGCACTCGCAAACATTTTTGTCCTATTAGTACCGTGGTGCCCATCGAAATTAGTTGTGTTATTAGTTATGGAGTTAAAAAGCCATACGTCGAAGTTTCCTTGTAGGTTTGTGTCTGACATAATTATATCAACGGGTTTGTGGACTGCTTATCACAATGGCTTGATTGAATTGCTATTTTTTTTTAAATTAAATTGACTGCCTTTGGTAACTTGAGTAATCTAATTCGTTGAATATGTAAACAATAGAATGTTTCAGTTAAGAAATTTGCTTATTGTTATTCCGAATGCGTCAAAAATTAGTTAGACAATGAAAATTCTAGGTATTTGAATGAAACCGTGCTGATGTTTTGTCTTCTCAATTTAGATATCTTGATAAGTCTCTTGTAATATTAAATTACAAGTGTGACATCTGTATTTTACTTAGTTCTGAATGGTTCTTCAGACTATTGTTTGAGCAATTAACCTTAGCCTTATTTCCGTGTCGGCAGTTCAAATCATGCATACCAATCATTGATTGTGCATCGATTCTTTTCCATTGTTCTGAAAAAGCAAAATATGCTGTAGCAATTGATGCTAATAGTAGCCTTTCAAAATATGAGTGATAACTCATTGTAACCTTTGATCTTGAAATTCAGCCTTTCTTTTTAAATTTGGATTTTTCTTTTCAAATGTGAAGACCTAACCAAGTACAAAAACTCATGGAAGCAGATTGTCGCAAAACCAGTTTGAAAAAATTTCTGTATGGAACCTTCAGTTTTTTCCTAATGTTGAATTAGCTTTATTCTGATACTAACGATTTAATTTATTATTAAATTAGTGATTTACTTGTGATCATTTGACTCTCAGGTTTGTTTTGTTTCTGTCAATACCAATATGAAGTGTGTTTATGCTTGAACAATTGTGTTGCATGTGTTATCAAAAATATGTATTTAAAGAAGTATTAATTATTGAATCTTTTTTTCTGTCATATTTAAGGTTGATAACCAGCTTGAATTTAAACCTAGTATCCAGCCTGATATCCAGGATGTAGTTGGTGTCATGGACGCAGGAATAATGCAATCACCTACTTCCCAATTTCCATGCACCACAGATTGGTGTGGCAGTTATGGTTTCGAAGTCATGGTGGATAGCACTTCAGCATCCAAGAAAACGTGGTTGGTAAGTGTAATTTCTGATCTTGCCCATTACACTTTTTTATTGTGAATTTCTATTTCCTTGAAGGTCCTCATTAGCTCAGCATATTTTCAAGGCACATAGGAGAACATAGCCCATGTTGCTCATAATCATTTCTCAGACAGAGTAGAGGGGTATTACGCACTCACTCTGCAGTATTTTATCATACTTTTGTCTCAGATTTATCAGATTTCACATTTATTGTTATTGTATGCCCTACTGATATCAAACTTCATTGGCTCCACAAATGCAAATAACACTCCAACTTGAATCTGAAGGATAACACTTTCTGAATGCATCCAGTCAGAAGAGAATACTAATTGTAAGTTATAAAAAAGTAAAATGATACTGACTCGGCATTTGCACAATGACATAGACATCACAGGAAACAACTACAGGTGCCTCCCCTTGACTCCCTACTCTCTCTTTATGGTAACCTATGCACTGTTGTCCTGCCTTGTAAGAGGTGTGCGTGTGGTCACTTATTAATTAATTTGTTTGGCTATCCTGCCTATCTTGTGCTCTACTATCTCCTCCATCTTGTCCTCCCTCCACGCTTAAGACACCAATTTATACTTGCGTCTCGTCTCTCAGCTCCTGTGAAGAAAGACTTGCTGAGACTTAATGTGTGGAGTGGAGCCATTTGAAAGGGTATGCAAATGACATTGTTTTATTTAATGTAAAGCTTAATGCTCTTAAAGCCCTTTTCCAGAGCAACCTGAGGACATGACTGAACTTATGTGTTTTGCTGTTTGAGAGGACAGACAGATCAGTAGAGAGGCAACTTTGTAGTACATCTCTCACTTGAAAAACTGTGTTTCTGTTTTGGAACATGTGCAGTTCCCCCTAGAGTTTAATGTGTGGAATTGGCTGGCACCATCCTGTAAACATAGTGTGTGTCGTAGGAACTCAAAAAATGAAGCTATGGCTTAAGCCACATGTATATACCTGAAGAGCCATGTGTGGCTTGGGAGCAGTTTGCCGAGATAGATAAAGAAAAGAGTTTATTTAAGAAGTGTTGCAATCCAATGAATTGTCTCACATGGTTTCTATTTCCATGTTGTACAGTCTCAGTTACTAAGTGATGAAATCAGCAGAGTGATGATGCAGGTTGTTAAGTTATCAATTTGTTCATAGAAATGTATACAGTAGAAACTCGAAAAAAGGAACTTCGAAATTACGAAATTTTGATTTTACGAAGCAAAATCTTCGGTCCCGACCAAAAGGGTATCTAAGTGTATGTAACAGTACGCGATATTACGAAATAACGAAGTTTTAAAATTACGAACCTCGGATCTTGGTCCCGACGTGAAAAAGTTACTCGTTTATACGAATAATGATGGATCACAGTAACGTTTTCCGGCGCTCCTTTTCAGAGTTAAACATCTAATTAATCATCGTCGCCGAATACATTATGCACTGAATGTATTACGTGAACGATATCTCATTTTTCAATGCTGCATTGGTAAGGACGACTTTGAATCGTAGGCATCGTAGCTCATAAAATATGAAACCAATCTGACATAAAATGCATTCGGCTTTGTAACCACGAGTCCACAGAGTTGCCAACGAGTAAAGAAAACGTAAATTTGTAATTTAACTAAATACACATTCTCCCATATCGCCCAGCCGCGGAAACAGGATGTAGACGCCTGAATGAAACCACCCGGCCGCGTCGTCTAGCCGCGACGTCCAGACGCGACAGTTGGACGTGGCCGCTGGATGCCTCAGTGAAACCAGACCTTAAGGACGACTTTGAATCGTAGGCATCGTAGCTCATAAAATATGGAACCAATCGGACAAAAAATGCATTTTGCTTTGTTACCACGAGTCCACAGTGTTGCCAACGAGTAAAAAAATGTAAAGTAGTCGTGTACGGATATACTCGCCGGCGAGAGACTAATTGTTACAACCAGCATTTTCCTCTCATGATCCCTGGCATTTTTTGTTACCAGTTTTCCCAAACATAAATCCATGATGAATATTCCTGGTATAGAAATCGTTTGCTGCGCGTTTGAAATAACTATGACATGTATCGGAGATGGTGCTATGTTGTTCGAGCGGTAGATTCGGTCGTGAATATAACCCAAGGAAGCTTTTTTTCTTCTCACTATTTCAGACTCTCAACCTTGCTCGACGGTATAATTATTCCGGCTGGCAATAGTTATCATCGAAGGACTCATGTTTAATTTACTGTCCTCATTGAGTATTTTGATGTAGTCATCGAGCAAGGCTCTTCATACGCATTTCCCTTCCTTTCTTCCACCGCCAACAGCAAAGAAAATCAGAGAAAGTACGAGTTCGCATGGTTCATAGGGCCATTTAGTTTAACGCTCATTAATTCTAAAGGAAGACTAGTTCTGGGCGCATGCAAAATCAATGGGAAAAAACGCTCAAGCACCCATATATTTATATCGGAAAATGGTGTACCCTCCTCCCCTTTCACTCCAACATAGCGATCGAAGAAATATCCTAAAAGAGAGATCACTAGGCAGTCCCCACCAGGAAAATTCACCCAGCTCTCCTCCTTTGCTCCAAAAGCTCGGCATACTCACCCCCATCACCTTTCTCTCTCACTTGCGGCTAACCTATCCCTCCCACACTGGCTATATTTCCCCTTCAAGTGACCCTCCGTGTCCCCCCTTTCCCGCTCTATGAGTGGGCACGAGCCATCCCCCTCACACCCAAGCCCCCCGTGACCGCCCTCCGGGATATCAGGCCCCTTCGAGTGCCCCTCCGTCCCACCCCCTCAACGCTAGGCTAGCATGAGATGCCCCACGCTGACTTTGCAGGCCCCCCATACCAGCTCTTGGGCCCTTTAAGAAGTTCCCTCCCCAAACTCAAGGAATCTGTGCACGCTGATGGGTCTAACTCAGCGTAAATATTGTTTTACGGGCATATCTTGATTCATGGTAAAAACTCCACTCGCCAGAGTCATGTCTTCCCTCTCCGCCGACGCAGCTAATTGAGGTAAGGGAGGAGGAAGATAAGATGCGACTATTCGGCGTAAAACTGATGATTCATTCGAGGTTTAGTCTTCGCGCGCAGCCCTTGGCCTTGAATCCCAGGTGGATCACCCTCACAACAGACGTAAGATACTACGAGACCATGGGCCTCGCAGCTGTTTTTGTGAGCGGGCGAATGGAGTAACTCCCACCCACAGCGAGGGGGAAAGGAGGGAAAGAAGGCAGCTTCCAGCTTGATGCGTGGCCTGGAGCTGCAATGCTTGGATGCAAGTCTCCTTGCTTGATCGTAAGCAAAGGAAAAACGATTAGCGAAAATATCCCACATTTCAATTCAATAGCGAATGTTTAAAAGAATTCTGAGATATAATGAATGAAGAGCAGGCAGGCAGACCTAATCTGAATAGAACCACAACTGAAGCTTTCGGGTAGTAGAGTGAAAAACGAAAATTATTGATTTCTAATGTTAGCATCGTTAGTAGCCGATGAAGTGTAAAAGGAACTATCAACCTTCACCGTTGAAGTGCGTGGCTTGTACACCCTACTTCTGAAACGAGGTACACAGCTGGACTCTTCTATAAGCTCTTCTTTCATCTCTATCATCTCGGAAATAACCACGCACAAATAAGCTGAATCCAAGGGAGAAAAACGATTGTTATTTCGGGAAATTAATGGGCTTAGAATTATTTAAACAAAATACATAACGTGTACCCATCGCATAGCATCCGCGAGAGAATGTTATTTTCACTGTCTTAGCTTAACGTCGGTAGATACATATATTATGCCTGACACGGAGAAAGGACCATCTTCTAACGAAATTTTATTCCTCTAATTTCAATATCGGGTGCCAATGATCGCGCAAGTAGCACACTTCCTTATTGTATGCATCAATCAGTATTACTAATGATTAAACAACGCTCACGCTTCAGTTAAAGAGTTCTCCAGTTAGGAAATAATATAGAAAAATGCCGTATGAAGCTTCATAGGCTTATTCCAAACTGCACAAAAAATTGGGCAAAAGACGCTTCATTGCCTAATCATTCATTGGAAAAAAAGAACGGCAAGTTAGTTGTCGCGATGTAAATTTCCGCGGGGCTTAGATGGGAGTTTAATTCTCCCGAGTTTCGGGATTTCCGCCGTGAAAAGATGGAACGATGTGGTGGAAATCCCGAAAATGGGAAGAATCAACCTCCGACAAATTAGTTGCGTTCAACTGTTTGCACCTTGTGGGCATGAACACACATTTTAGTATACTTTTATGAATTATAACTTCGTAAATCATGCAAGTACGTCGCGAGAGTTCATCTTAATTTAAGGAAACGACAAAGAGCTTCATCGCGATGTTTTTGAAAGATACTCGTTGATACGAAATTTGATATTATGAAGTGCCGATTTTTCCGGTCCCGTCGACTTCGTAATTTCGAGTTTCTACTGTATTGCCCATCGTATATTGCTGCATTGTTGTTTGTGATTTGATTATTTTCTTCTCCTAAAACCTATTTTGAAGCTCAGGAATAGATTGTTTCAATGAGAAATAAGAGCAACTCTTAGCTTTAATCAAAAGTTTGAGGGTATGATTTCATAAAAATATGTTTGAATGAATGACACAGTAATGACACATCATTCTATCAATGCCTGAACCTACCTTGTGTGTTTTTTTTCTGTTGTACAGATTTTGCCAAAAAAATTTGTACATTAGTTCTTTTAATGTTGTTCTTCAAAATTAGGTTTGAGAATGTACATTTTCTGTGAACTTGTTTGTATATTGGATGCATGAATATTAATTTTTGTTACTAATTTTTGTGTTTTCTGCTCATTTCATTTTTAGTTTTCATATGAATTAAAAAAGATGTTTGTTGACGTGAACCAGAGTATTCCTCTACAGTTCAAGCTTGACCATAGACTTGACAGGGAAATGCTATTTGTGCGTGCAATGGCCATCTATAATGTGACGGAGCATATCCATATCCCAGTGGAAAGGTGCCCCAATCACCTTAAAGAAGATGAAGACAGGGGTTGGTTTTCTTTTTGTTGAATTTGGTGTTGCTTTGTTTTTTTTTAGATGCATTCAGAGTGTATAGCCCAGTTAATAGACATCTACTATACACAGTAAAACCCCTTATTTACGCTTATCTAGGGACCGCTAGAAAAAAGTGTAAAATGCGGGAAAAGGACAATTTTCAGTTTCACATGCATACTTCAACAATGTAAAGTAAATATATAAATAAGAACCACTGATAAACTGAATTAAAGCAATATTATTAATTATTGCATAAGTATAGAGTTGTCCTGATTTATTTTTGTACAATATATTTCTATCAATGTTTCAACCGACCCAACCCAAATTGGAGGTTGTCAAATCCATAATTCCCTAACTTATGCATTATGCAATGCCTTTTCTCTTACGACGAACCAATCCACAATGATATTAGACCATGTAGAACTTAAAATCCACTTTTTAGGTTGGAATTTCTTCATAACATGATTTCTTGACTTCTCTCTTTTCTGGCAGGTGTCTGCACTAGATAGCATGTTTATGAATCACATCGCGATTTTTCATAGTTATATCCATTGTAGAAACCATTGTATCTTAGATGCTTGGCTATATCAGTGAGACTGGTAATCTTACATGTTTTGCTATGTCAATGCAAGTTGCATCATGAGAATCCATAATTTTTATTTATGCCTGAATTGAAAATATTCTATTTGCTACGAGGGCTCCTGTGGTGATTAGAAGATTACTCGAGGTTTTCCATTTTTTTTCGCGGTGGTTCATCTTACTGTACGACAGTTTCGCTGGCATTCCAGATGCAGCATCTTCAGGTACGAAGCATAGAAAATATATAGCACGAAGATATTGGAAACATATAGAACGAAGATATAGGAAATTTGATGGGATGCAATCTTCGGACATGAGGATGGCATCTAGAATGCCAATGAAACTGTCACCCAGAGGGATGAACCAACGTGGAAGAAACCCAAAAACCCTCAATTCATCTGAAAATATTGTGATTCACATCCATTTCCCATTTCCAAGTAAAATAAATTTAAGTTCCGGAGTAATTAAGGATAACATAAACAACACACGAGAATATTGAGCTACCTCGCTGGTCGGCCAGCGCAAGTAGTTATTTACAGCAAAAAATTTCTCAACAGAATAATTTTATTTATTTAATGCTGTTTTCACACGATAAAACTAGTTTCAATAAGTTTTGCTTTGTAGTAACTTGTAGTAAAACTGTTGAATTAATTCAGTGCGATGGTAGGATGAATGATCCCCAGTTATAATCCACCAGTTCAGTTCATGTATTTATTAACATTTCATAATGTCCCGGTAAAAATTCATTTTCATTCTTCACAATATGAAACGATCGCGAGTGATATTTCATCTTTCTGTCACTAGTGACCCTATATTCTGCGTTGCTAAGTGCGAATTCTCCCATAAAATGGAGCAAATTTTCTCTCTTTTTTTAGAAGTGTTTATGCACGAAACGTGGTAAAACAGTGTTTTATATAGACTGGTATGTTTGGCTAAATGTCATAGAAGGGAATTTTTTTTTTTAATCTATCGCATTCTTACCCGCATCTAACGCAAGCAGCGGGAAAACAGAAAAGTGGTGGTGTAAATACGGGGTTCTACATACATTGGAGATAAAGGAAATTAGATGGGACCCCATAAAAATGTTGTAAATTGCGGGAAAGCGTAAATTCTGATTACGTAAATACGAGGTTTTACTGTATTTATTTTTCTTGTTAATGTCGGTTGCTGTCACCTGAAGGAATATAAGCAGTAGCCTTGCGTAATGATTATGTTTTTATCGTATATAGTTATGCTTTTATCGTACACCATTTTGTTATTGTTCCCATAATCAGAACCTTTACAAGCATTTTTATTCAGTAGTGAAGCATGCAATACAAGCACTTTTGTGTCCTAGCACTTGAAGTGTTACTGCAGTTCAAATGAGAAGTTGCTCATAATCTAGCTCAGGCTTTTGATGTATATGAAATCCAGTAGTAAAATATTAGTTGAGTTTGTAGTTTATATGGAATTCATTTCAGTATTATTAATGACATCTTTAATTTTGAGCTAGGAATCAAAAGTAAATTTTTTTGAAGAATGTATGTTATATTTAACAACTGAAGTACTCTGTTGTATTTTCTTGTTAACCAGCTTATAATAGCTTTACCTATTTTAAATGCAGTCATTTCACTCTTTGATATTGATAGTATTAATAGTACATTGTATCTTTATTCATCAAATCAATGTGCTGAATGTTACAGATATTCTCAGCATAGTAACAGCACACAAAATAGGCATCAGAGATTAGCATAAAAGTATTACCATAAAGAAAAAAGTTCCCTAAGGCAGCCAATATACACTTACGTGAACACTTAACGTGGCAATATTAGTAGGGATGGGTCTGTTCGGTTCTCGGTTCCTCTGGTTTTTGAGCTTAGAACCGGAACTGAGGCCAAAAATAATCAGTACTGAAATAATAGGCACGAAAACCAGTTTGAAACCTGCTCACATGCTGAAAGTGGAGGCTTCACATTAAAACCTGGTGAAATAGTGTACTTAGATGATAGATAATGAGAGAGGCACAATCCGAAGACCTTTGACGGAAGTGTCATGAATGTGGGCTACCGGAGAAATGGCCGAGGAGAGGCGGCACCCCATCGTCGGCTGAGCAGGTGCCCGCCTCCATCAATGGATAGGCAACGAGTATAAAACCAAAAGTGCTTGAGTTCTATAAATATTTTCACATAAAGGGTAAAAATGTATTAAAATTACATATACATAAAAATATAATGAAGTATTCTTTTTCAAGCAGTAGGTCTCTGAAAATGATTATTGATTATCTTATCTTCCCATTGAGCAATGCAAATTAAGTGGTAAATTAAGAACCGGAACCGAGAACCGAACCGGAACTGAAAAAAAGTGGAACCGACCCATCCTAAATATTAGAAATGCATTTTATTTACACCGAGCTCCCAGAACTCGGCTATCAAGTACAGTGGTACCTCGAGATACACGAGTGCTCCGACATACGAGTTTTTTTAGATATGAGCCATCAATAGGGTCCAGTTTTTGCCTGAGATACGAGTCAACCTCGATGATTTCACAGCCAGTTGGCATAGCGAGCCACCACTTAGATTTGCATGAGTCTTCCGCCTTCAATTCACATGTTCACTTCGCTGCAGAAGCATTTCTGTTGAGTTGTTTTTAATTTTGTTTTTTTTTTTAGAACTTTAGTAGTTATTTAGTTAATTTTTTTCATATAACCATGAGTCCTAAGAAGATGAGTGTAAAGAACAGTGGTGAGAAAAGGAAAAAGGTGATATCCATGGAATTAAAGCGTGAGATAATAGACAAACATGAGCAAGGTGTAAGAGTAGTAGACTTGGCAATTCAGTATGATTGCACAAATTCTACTATATGTACTATTCTGAAGCAGAAGGACTCGATAAAGGCTATAACTCCTGCTAAGGGTGTTAAAACTATTTCAAAACTATGCAACTCTGTCCATGAAAAGATGGAGAATCTGCTGCTTTTGTGGTTGATAGAGAAGCAGCTTGCTGGAGACACTGACTGAGAGTATAATTTGCGAGAAGGCACGACACATTTATGCAGATTTGCTGAGCCCTTGTACTTCAGCAAAGGAGCAGTTAAGAGCCAGTCGGGGATGGTTAGAAAATTTTTGAAGAAGGACCAGTATTTACTCCGTGTTCAGGCATGGTGAGGCAGCGAGCTCTGATTCTATGGCGGCTTTGGAATTTGTGAAAACTTATGCTTAATTGATCAAAGCCCATGGATAACAAGTGTTCAACTGTGACGAGACAGGACTCTTCTGGAAGAAAATGCCTAGCAAAACTTATATTACAGCACAAGAAAAGAAGATGCTTTGTCGCAAGCCCATGAAGGATAGGCTCTCGCACTGTGTTCAAATGCGAATGGCGACTGCAAGGTCAAGCCGCTGTACAAATCAGAAAACTCCAGAGCCTTCAAGACACATAAGGTTATAAAAGAGAAGCTACAGGTTATGTGGAAGGCAAACCCAAAGGAGTGGGTCACCTGGAAGTTTTTGTGGAGTGGTTCAATTTGGTCTTTGGTTCTGTCATTAAGAAATACCTCGAGGTCAATGAATTACCCCTGCAACCCCTTCTCTTCCTCGGCAATGCTACTTGTCACCTGTTAAACCTTGAGGACGACATGCTAAAAGAGTTCAACTTTATAAATGCTCTCTACCTTCCACCCAACACCACCCCTATTTTACAGCCCATGGACCAACAGGTGATCTCCAATTTCAAGAAACTTTTTACCAAACATATGTTTCAGTGCTGCTTTGAGGTTACGGAGAGCACAAATGTCACCCTTTGAGTGTTCTGGAAGGACCACTACAACATTGTTTTATGCCTCAAAATTATTTATATGGCCTGACAGGGTGTTACAAAAAGGACCTTGATCTCTGCGTGGAAAAAACTGTGGCCTGAGGCTGTGACTGAAAGGGACATTGAAGGATTTGGACCTGAACAGGAAGTACTGGAAGAGATTGTGTATCTCGGAAGGTCCATGGACCTGGAAGTGGATGAAGGAGATATCATAGTCGTCAAATCAAATTCCGAGGAACCGATGACGAAAGAGTTGGCCGAACTGCAGACGCAGCAACAATGGGCGTTTACTCGGAACCGAAATCACAATTTTTTTGCACGAAATTGTTAGATGGAAACAAAAAAGAATTTTAGTGAAAAAATTAATCTTCCAACCACAACCATTCACTCATAAATCAAAATAAGCAAAGCAAGCCCACCTAAAAAGCTGCTGTGATAACATTGACGTCATTTTCCTCCCGTCCTTGACTACTCTTAAGGGGAGGGAAGGGAGTGGAGGGGGATTCTCGGAAGGTCTGCTCGCACAGATCCTGTTGAAATCGCTCCCATTGGGAGAGCCAGCTGTGTCCCCCCTTTGCGATAAGGCGAAGTAGCTTCGCGCGCTCAGTTGTGATTGGACGAAGTCGATATACGTCAGAGGTTGCACCATGCCCACTTTTCCGAAAGGGTTAAAAACATCAGTTTTACGCCGCCTATAACTCGGGAAATAATTGACGGATCAAAAAATGGAAAAATACGGGTCTTTTTATTTTACAAACTCTATCATATTCAGCAATTAAAAAAATATGGTAAACGTCCCCATTGGAATTTCTGCTGGAGATTGTAGAGGAGCCAGAAACGGAGAAGGATATCTCTTCAAGTGAGATAAAGGAAGTGTTGCCAATGTGGGAAAAAGTTTCGGACTTAGTTGAAAAGAACTACCCTGAAAATGTTGCAACTGTTCGTGCATCAGCACTGTTTAATGACACTTGCCTAACTCATTTCAGAAACATTCTAAAAGGGAGAAAGAAACAGAGCTCCTTGGACAGGTTTCTATTGAAATGCCCTGCAGATGAAAGTGATGAAAGCATGATAAAAAAGAAAAAACTACTGAAGAAGAAAAAGTGAGGGAAAAGAAAAAATCAATATTTGCATACCATATGCTAATCGACTTTGCCAATATGTGTATTTCTTTACATTATCTTTTATTAAGTTTCATTTTGTTTGTATACAATGTTTGTTCATTATAAATGTTTTTATGTTAAAAACATTTTTAAAAGACATTGGGATGCTTTTTTGTGGTCTGGCACGAATTAATCACATTTAAATTAATTTCAATGGATAAGATTGATTTGAGATATGAGTATTTTGACTTACGAGCTCGGTCACAGAACGAATTAAACTCATATCTCAAGGTACCACTGTATAAGGCTTTAGTTGTAAGCCAAGTCAGTAGGACTATACTGAATTTATCAATAGAGACTGATGTAGCTTGATAGAGTACTCAGTTGAACGTTTTTATGCAAATTCTTTCATGATAGAGTAAGGCCTTGCCAAGCCTGCAATATGCTACACCAATAAGATCTTTTCCCCTTCTATTATGAATATGTACATTTGATCTAAAGCAGTATGAACTAAGATTGGTCTTATATGATATACATAAGAATTTTCCATGTATAGATACCGTATACAGTGAGGATGCCTAGCTTTCTAAAAAGAGGCCTACAGGGTTCTCGCGCCTTTTTCTGCGGGAGAATGACTTGCCTCACATTTAAGGCACTACTCGATAGTACTACTCCTGAAGTGATATGGCAATGAAATAGAAATAAATTGTTTTGAAAAAGCTGGGAGGAATCAGCATTCTTAGTTTTCTAAGCATAAACAAGGACTTATTTCTTTGTTGTCACTGAAATATATTCGTACCATGTTAGCTTGCTACATATCAAGGTGGATTCCTAATGACTAAACTGATTAGTTTACAGCTGAGACGAGACTAGGGCTGCAAAATAAATGCTGGTTTTATCAGTTTTCAGGGCTAAACCATTTTGAGAAAACCAGCTTTGAGCAAACCAGCTTTGAGCTTGTGAGAGGATGTATTTTTTATACATAAAGCGTTAATATCCAAAGGATGCTTATATTTTTGGACAAACATGATAGAGGAATTTGATAGTGCTAATGATTTACAGAAGTACTCAGAGTGACATCTACTATTTATTTTTCCAAATTATTAATTATAATAAATTGAATGGACAGTTAAAACTCTTTAGGTAGCACTTTGCCTTGATCTTCCCATTTCATTGGTACGTTGTCTTGATATCATGTATTGAATTAATTCAACCACTAAAATACATTGTTTTTCCCACTTTATTTCTTTGCTTCATCCAGGATTTCCTAATAATATGCAACTTCAACACTGATGTGTATTGTTAAATTGAAGTCTATGCTTCTTAAGCATGGCAGATGTCCATCTTCGTCACCAGGAAAGCAGGATCAACATCTAAGTAGTTACACGTGTAGTCAATGTATGTCACAACATTTAAAACATGCTATAGATGTTTTGTGGATATTTGCTGTTGCTTCCTGTTGCCTATATTTTGATATTTAAATAGTTATTAAAAGGGTTTGTTATGTGCTTGTAACTTATTAAATTGCAATTTTAACTATCACAATTTGTTTAACCATTTCACATTTTAGGGATTCATAAAATTTCAGTCTCTAGTTACTTCTTGTGATATCTGAAAGTCATAAGTGCCTCTACTGTGGAGGGAATGATGAAATTAGATATGCTAGCTCAATTTTTACACATAATTATTTCCTAGTTACAGAATGGTATGTCAAGTATTTGAAGCTAATTTGGCAGTTACCAGGTACTTGCTGCTCTTGCAATCCTTTTCCTTTCCTCGGTGGCATTTCATACTGTATTTCATAGCAGGTTGATAGCATCGAATATGAATACTTTGGGTAATATGTGAGAAATAGACTGAACTCATAGTACTATTTGGAATTGGAGAATAATATGTAGGGTCATTGGTGGTAAAAATCAAGGTGAAAGCTTAGAGGGAGAAAGAGAGAGATATGGAAAGGGCCCACCTATCTAGGAAACAGAGCCACGGTAGAAATAATGCCACCACTGAAGTAGCATTAGTGCATTTTCAATTGACAAAACTGTACTTTCCCCTGCTATTGTCCCATCCTAGCTGTCAGGGTGTTCCAAAATACCAAAGGTATCTGGGAGTCGAATAAGAAATTTACCACTGTGTTAATATCCATAAAGTAAGCTTGCTTACCAAATCTGGGCTCTGTCGGTTAATATTTACCGGTCGACCATGGGCCTTGGAATTTTGAGAGAAATGACTAAAGTAGTGTAAAAATAGACAGAACTATGAAATATCATCACCAAAATGGAAAACTCCATGTGCTTAGAGACTCTAGTCGTAATGTGCATCATTAGAAGCACATATGACCAACCTTTCACCTTCGCAGGGTACACAAATCTTTGAATTGATGTTGTTCTGAAGCACCTTACATTTCCAACCTCTCATCACTCCATCAAAGCAGCATGTTCTTCTCACTCATCTACTCTCTCATCCTTTCTCATCTCAGTCTGTCTTTCTAGCTGGTTTTTGAAGACACCGATACTGCTCATCACCTTTGTTATCCTCACACTCTGTCTCCTAATGTCCTCCATCAGCTTCCTCTCCTCACCTGCCTGGATGAGCAACTTGCTGTTTGTCTTCCTTCTCACCCTTCATACATTCTCCACCCTTCTCACACGCCCATGTCTCAAAATATGTTTAGCTATTTTCATCCTTTCACGGTAATATCCATGTTTCAGTGTCATACAATACAACTCCAGATGATCAGGCTCTTCATCAGTCTTTTCTCAATGTCTGTTTATATTGCCTCTGACATTAGTTCTCTTCTATGATTATATGCCTCTTTCACTGAGACAACTTTCATTCTAACATCAATTGAACTACAGCAATTTCCACGCAAAATATTGCATCCAAGTATCTATATTGTTCCGTCCATTGTATTATATATCCTTGTGTACTATTAGTTTCTTTGTTCTGGAAAATCTCATTAGGTAGGTACTTTAATTATGTGCATTTAAGTAACTTTGATTCATTTATAATTTCAGGTCTGGGAAATAAACATCATGTTTTGCAGTGTAGGGATCGTAATGCAAAATATGAGTATGACAGTGCGAGCAAACGTTTTAGTGTTCTTGTACCCCTAGAACATCCTCCAGCTGGATCCGATGTTACTACGGTTATGTACTGTATGACTTGTAAGGGCAGTTGTGCTGGTGGAATGAACCGACGTCCAGTGGCGTTGATATTCACTCTGGAAAAACAAAAGTAAGTGCTTTAGAAGTACTATTCTGGTAATTAACCCATTCAAGTTTTATGAAGTTACTGTTAATTTTTTTGGGCATTGGGAGTTGTGGATATCTAGTGAATTGAGCTTTTAAAACAAATACTCCTCAGATCAAGGATTATTGGAGTGACATTTGGCTAGTCCGGACCCAATACCGGAAAAGCTCACTGCACTCATGTGCTGCTTGGATTACTTTCTACTTTGATACAGTGTAATGGCTTTCGAACATTCCTCCACATTAGGGTGTGACTTGGTATTTACAATTAGGAGGACAGTGTTACATTTATAAAAATTTGGATAATACTTTTCTCCAACATGGCTACAGAGGTGGGCTCATTGATAGTGATGCTTCAACTTTTCTGAGGTTTTTTTTTAAATTAGAACATTACTTTAGTAATTCCAGAGAATATTTACAAGCAATAGGTCCCCTATAAATTCTTCTGAACGATGTCCATCCCTCTTTAATGTGGCAGAATGAAAATTTTTTTTTCCTTGCAGATGTTTTAAATTCTTCTCGTGCCATTTTTATTGTTTTGTGACATTAACTTTAAATTAAAGATTCTTATCTAGATGGAAGTTCTTAACATACGTGTCTCATTTTTTTTATAGCCATTGACATATCATTTGAATTATTTTTGATTCAAATTCAAGGTGACTTATGATCTACCGAAAAAAAATGCAGTTAAGTGAATGTTTTTCATTTAATGGGTGTATGTATGTAGTGTGGCATTTAATATTTTGCTACGAAAATAATTATATAGCTAGAACTAACTTTTTGGGGATTAGATGTGTTTCTATTGTGTAAATAATTCTCTTTTAGATATATTATTTGCAGCTTAGAGGATGCTCAGTTATGCATTAGATTGTATAGTACTAGAGCCTAAGGGTAATGTTTGAAAAAAGCTAGCTGCATGGAAAGCCTATCAAATAATGTATGCATCATAAATGTGCTCATTTATCAAATTACATATTGCAGTCTTGGAAAACCCTGTCACCAACCATTATACAGGTCTGAGAATTAACGGAACACAATATTAAGTTTGTTATTCTTTTTTTATTCTTGGCATCTCTTGTTGCCTTTTTTTATGAATACACATATTATTCACATTATGTGTTGGTCTTATCTCATTGCTTTATATGTATATCTTTATGACAAAATCTCCTTATCATGGGTATATCTGGTAATTATGTTACCATAAGTATATGTTGTGGTAATCATGATGGATGTGATTTCAAATGCTCTGCTGTACCAGTATCATACAAATCCTTCTACAGTAGAATCCTGATTTAAGGTTTTTCAGGGGGGACAAAATTTAAAACACTAAATGCAGAAAAACACTAAATGAGGACTTGTCATTTTTTTTTAAGTTTTAGGGTCTGTAATGATTAGAACAGCTTTATACGAAAAGAAAATATAATTTCAAGTCACTAAAACGGGTCACATACAGCAATAAAAAAATTTCATTAGTTTTATATGCTCTTCCCAAAGAAGGTTGGATTCAGTGACAAAACGAAAATAAATGAAAAATGAACCAAAAATGAAAATGCCTTAACAAATAATACAATGCATTTATATGTATTGTGGTTTATATGTTTACAGTATTGTTTCTTCATGCACATAATGTTTATTTACTTTTCTCTGCATGTCTTGGCAGAAAACTTCAAATTCATAATCGGAGTTGGAACTCTTGATTATAAATCCTACTAGATGAGAGAATTGGTACTTTGTGACAGCTTTTCACTTTCTATATTTTTTCTGTCAACATTGGTTGATTAGTAGCTAATCCCATACCTACTATCTGCTCCACCAAAAATGTTGTCCTTAGCATCCTTCCTAAATATTCTATTTCTCTCTTCAATTCCACTTAATATCAACTTATTTTCTGCCTTTCTTCATGCTATTCAGAACAACTTTTTTTCCAACCTACTTAACACTTAACTTATAGTCTCCCCACCTAAACACTGTAACTAATAGTTATAGACATTTTGGACCATTCGAATCAACCCCAAAAATCATAAAAATATGAAACAACTTTTTTAGTATAGGGTTGTTATACATATATACATTGTTATACATGGTAAAGCAGATTGTTTTTCAATGAGGACATTACATTCAGATGAAAGAAAACGCCCTCCAAGGCAGGATCCCTTCCACCACTTCCACTGTCTCTTCTAGTCTGCTGAAAAAAATGCGTTACGTTATTCCAAATGGCTTCCGCGAAACGTCGCAAAGAACGTGAATATACTGATCATAAAAATTAAGACCAACCAAGGAAAGCGTCAAGTCTAGTAATAACCATATGATTTTGATTTATCAGTTATGGTTTACATTTTTGGCGAAACTAATCAAAATTATGGAATGAACATTAGAAAATAGAACGAGCATTAGAAAGAAGAGCTTGGTCAGTTGTGCATTTGGGAAAATGGTCGGCAATTTGAGGCCTTATGCATTTTTTGGAGCAGGTACGGTGCTTTTTGATCTAATGGTTAGTTGGTAAATTAAATAGGGATATGAATTACTGTAAAAACTTTCCCCTTCTTTCGGGATTTGTGCTCAGACTCTCCAGATGGAAATGCTTCCGCCACCACACCAACCCAATTTCTAGAAAATTGTTGACAATAGGTTTTGTGGTGATTATTTACACAAACCTCGGTAAGATGATAATTCACTCTTGCGGGGGTTTTCTTGGGCACCGTGAGGTCTCGTTTTAATGAGGTTGCACTGTCTTTTAAGCACCTAGATGCACTGCAAAATATAATGAAGTTGCTCAGGTGGAAATAAATGGAGTTGCCTCAAGAACCATGAGAATTCTAATTCTTGTGCGCAATGAACCAACCAAATTCTTCTTTAAAAAATATTTTATAAAATGTTCTCGAAGATATACTGATATCGACAGCATTGTTAGAATAAAAAGTATAGTCAATTACTGAAATGTAATTTTAAATGATCAGGTTAGCTATGAAACACCATTTTTGAAGGTATAAATTTTCTTAAAACATTCCAAAAATGTCTTTTATCTAAGAAAGTGAATTTTTCCTTTTATACTTAAATATTGTGCATGGATTAATAAATATGGATGGCTTGTATGTAGCAGTTAATCCTCACTTTATTTCAATTAAGTCTGTTCATATGTGCCAAAATATTTGTCTGTCTGCAACATGTGATTACTTTTGCTAGGGTAAACAATGAAATGTATGCTTGTTGTGATGTAAATTATTTACATTGTGTATTCGTAATATATGTATTGCTTGAATTATAATAGTGTGTGTTTATTTGTTTAGTGTGTTTTTGATGCATGATGTATTCATTCATCAATTTATAGATAGAAGGCCTTTCAAACTCGTCTCTGTTAAGTGCTTCATTTGGTGTAATAGAGCTGTGGGATATAGTTTTTAACCCTTTCACACTGAATGTGCCAAAATATTGGCTCAAGATAAAAATGGTTTTTCTTCAAACTTTGTTTTATATAAATTAATTAATATTAAATTGACTCATGCAAAAAATTAATGTACCTGAAACTTGTTAATAATGTACATGTTTGAAATAAGAAATCTATATCAAATATTAACCTTGAAAAAAAATGTTTAAAGAAATGGAAAAAATATTTTCAATATTTATGTCCGCTTTCTGTGAGTATAAGTTGTAAATGCTATGAGAGCAACAGGGTTAATTCTGTGTTTTCTTTTTTTAGGATTCCTTTCTCCTTTTTTATGTGCTAGTATTTAAACGATAAATTATTAAATTTTAGTGGGGAGGCTGTTGGCAGGCAATTGCTAAATATAAGAGTATGCAGCTGTCCTAAAAGGGACAAGAGGAAGGAAGAGGTGGAACGAAGAGAGGAGATGCAGCCTGACTTAAAAAAGAAGAAGATGGTGATGAAGCCTAAGCCTTCAGCCCAAGAACCATTGACTAAAAAGAGGAAGAGTCTTATGTCTTCCACTTGTGATGGTGCTGCAGATACTAGGGTGCACACTCTTAACCTGGTTAGTATCATTAGTCATTCTCAGAGTATTAATCATGATTGGTGATGAGTTGAATCAAAAATTCAAGATTGTTGTTACCACTGTAAATGTATGGGTTTGGTTATTTTACAGTGATTCTGCAAAATATTCTTAAAGAAACATTTGGCCCCGATTGGGCCTCAAACGCACAACCACATTGAGTGACTAACTTCTACAGCATCTTAACCTACTTGACCATGGCTCTTGTTAATGAGGCATGCCCTAAAAAGGATTTATAAGGAGGGAAATTCTATAGTTACATTTTTTTTGTGAACCTGGGCCTATTTGGAAGAAAGCCTTGACACTTCTCCTGCATTCCCTCTATAGTTTCAGAAAATAATTTCATCAGTCTTGTGATGTCTCCTTGTTGGTTGGTTGGTTGATTATTTCGGGGAGGCGACCGACAGCTGAGGTCATTTGCGCCATATAGGATAGGTGGTAATGGTAGGAGTTTTTAGGGAACGGAGGAAGAGTGGAAAGAAACCCGGCGTCAGCATTAGCCTACTCTTAACGAAAGGTGCCAAGGGGACCACGGCTTAACGTCCCATCCGAAAAATATTGGAAATTATTATCATTCAATAATTATCAACAAAACTTAATGGAAATTTTTAGAGTATTATCCAATTTGAACTCGGTCAATATTTTTGATTACAATTAGACTAATGTGTATGATATTCATTGCAGTCAACACTTATAAGAGTAATTGATAGAAACTATTTGTCATTTCCTTTCTTAGGAAGGTGTACCATTTAGACTAAATATGTTGTGGATGTATAGATATGAGGAGCAAGTTGAGAAAATAATGAAAATATCATTGACTGTTGGTTCAAGTTTCTGGGTTGCGCCATCTGCATCTTGAGACTAGACTTGCAAGGGGTCCTTTTTACTGAACACTAATTAATGACTCATAATCTTTGTCAATTTAGGTCCCATTTTCCTAATAGTTTGCCGAGCATTGGAGCAGTTGTCACCGCTCTTTTGCTTGTGCGAATGTGCTAGTGGCATACTGAGTGATTTCCACCCACTCAAATATATCTACTCCAATATTGTTCGAAATTCATTTTGTTTGAAATGTCACCTGTCAATCCGAGAAGAGGAAATCAGGTAGTTGGCTTATTGGAAGCCAATTTATTGTGCAAAGCGATTGCTCCAGGAACGGATGTTGGTGAATTTTTATTTATCATTATTCAAAAGTTATTATGAAATTTGTAAAACCCGACAATGAAACTGGAGACTTGACTGAAACTTGAGTGGAACCATTCCAGTCACAAGTTTTTCTGCATGAAGAATATAGAGAAGTAGAAAAATAATAATTACCAGTGTTACTTAACTGCCTTAAAATTGGTTTTCTCTTTTGAAAGGGAGAGCTTCTCAAACTCAGGGGCTCTGATATTCTTTATTGACAGACCCCTACCAAATTGTGCATCAATTATGTGCTAAATGTTTACCTGGTCGTAGTAATAGATAAGCATAGTTCATTCTATCAGATCTGAGGGTAATATTTCTAGCTTTAATCTTTTCTGTGCATTTTCAGTTTGCTTGAACTTTGACTCTAGTTCGTGGTTAATTCGTACCTTGACAGAACTTTAAGGTGTATTGACACTTTCTACTCGCACATTAATGGTTATAAAAGTTATTGTATTCAATGGTCCATAATTGGGAGTAATGTTAATTTATTATATATTTGACATTTCGAAACTATAATTAAATTTTTTATTTCAATCAAGTTGTAGCTTTTTACTTAAACAGGCAAATAAATTAGCAGAATAGCATTTAGCATATGAATTACAATTATAGTTTTTTAGGTCTTGATTTAACATTTGAATTCGATAAATCTGCTATTCTACCCATCTCTGATTTAAATCTCACCAGGTATACCAGAATTCAAATATTTTTGTGACTCGGGCAAAAGGGAGCTCTATGGCACTTGACTAGAGAAACGAGAGTGGACAATGTAGCCTCAAAAAATGCCAATCTTCTTCAAGCCTCAGTTATGCTCCTATTTTCTGTGCTTCCAAAGTTATGTCTTTTACTTCCATACTTCTCTTAAGGTAGCAAGTGATGTACAGTCACTTCCAAAAAAAAGTTAACACTTCAGAGCCGAAATTGGCTGGAAGTGTTAACTTTTTTTTGGAAGTGACTGTACATTTGGCAACCCCTATGTGAACCGCACCCCCTCCACCTTAGGAACATCACATCCTCCAGCTAACCAAAAACTTGAACCATCACAACTGTGACCGAAGCTCATGGCAAAGATATTTGATAGGATTCAGAAGTTATGTCTGGCACTGCCTTCTGTGACTAAGTCTGTGCAAGGTATTGTTTAAATGGATAAGCAGTAAATATATAGAGTAACCTGACAGCTTTAGGTATTTTTTACTGGCTTTGATCATCTGAGACGTTCCACGTACCAGAATTTTCTGTGGGCCATCACTTGTCTGGTCCCAAGGCTCCCAGATTAAAACAGGTTTAACTGCAGTTTATTTCATGCTCCACCTTTTCATTACCTTGTGAACTAATCATTTTAATTACTTTTGTGCAGGTTCTTGGAACAAAGCACTATATAGAAATGCTTAAGCATTTGATAAGGCTGAAAACTTATGAATGGGTGAAAACCAACTCCCCTGAAGAGTGGCGAGCAATAGAGCAGTATGAGAGAATGTTGTAAGTGATACTAGTATAATGTGGAATAATACCCAATTATTTTATTTACTGCTAATATGGGCCTGAAATTTCTGTATATCCTTGAAATTAATTTCCTCTGCATCTTCAGAATCTAATGTTGATAGTTGTCTGTTGTCATTGTCCCTTCAGTGTACCATACATATTTATTTTATGAAGTCACATTTAGTCCTTTTATCTGCTGTCTGTAGCATATATGTACTGCCTATCATGATGTTAGTAGTAATGCTATAATTGATTATTTTGCAGGGAGGCGGTGACAAGAGGAAGCTCTTCTTAAATATTTGTTTCATTTTTTAAAATTCATTTTTCATTTTTATACATTTATATAAGTACATATGTTATGTGAGAAACAAACAAAAATATTTTGTTCTTATGTGTAACTCATATATTATTAATATAAAATAAATATCTTTTGCATTTATCTCTTGAGTTCAATTCTAATTGTTTACTAGAGAATTTTGAATCCTTAGGTGGTATTAAAAGTTATGCAGTCAAGCCCACTTATATCAAACCCGTTTATAACAAAGTCCCGGTTATAACAAAGTAAAGGCTATTCCCTGTCAAAGATTGGCTGGAAAAAACTGGTCCACGCATAGTGGACCAGTTTTGCAGACACGGTCGCATTTAATTTCATACACACCGCACTTTTTGACGTGGTCAATGGGGTCTTTGTTGGAGCAGAGGGCTTTAGATAGGGTCAAGGGAGCATAGAAGGAAACACACAGCTTATCTTTGGGAATGGTGTTGGCTATCTTGTAAGATAATATATGGTGGAAAGGGATTTTGCACCACTTTCTGTCTGAAGCGCTGGAACCTAGGAGGAGGGAGGTGTTTAAATTCACTGCCTGTTTTTTCCGTTTATTACGGAGTAATTTGTCGATGGTGTCCAAACTGTAACTGTTCTTCAGGGCTATGTATTTTATGGTCTTCAGTTCACTTTCAAAGTTCGAAGTCGACAGGGGAATATTGATTAGTCGGTGGATCATGCTGTTGAAACTGGCTAATTTAAGAGTGATGGGATGGCAGGAATCAAAGGGTATCACTTGATCTGTGTAAGTGGGTTTCCGGAAAATGGAGAAAATGTGTTTGTGGTCACTTATCTCGATAGTGAGGTCCAGGAAGTTAATTTTGCCATTTACGCTCGGTTCCATGGTGAAGATTATGGATTTGTGGATTGAGTTAAAGAATTGTAAGAAGTGGTCCAACTCTTTCACTACCTGTCCAGCAACACAGCATATCATCCACATATCTGAACCAATATAGAATATTTTTAGAGAATTTGTTAGCACTGAAGATCTTGCTTTCAAATTCATCCATGAAAATTTCTGCAAGGAGTGGGGAAAGGGGTGGTCCCATAGCCAGTCCGTCCTTTTGTTTATAGAAGGAGCCACAAAAGGAAAAAATAATTTTGGTCAACACAGATTTTAAGTAGTGAACTTAATTCATTGAAGAGATGTTGATTCACATCGGCTTTGAATAATATATTATCAGCGTAGGCTAACGCATCATGCGTCAGAATGGAAGTAAAAAGGTTGCACACATCAAAGGACACCAGTTTAGCATTGGATGGCAAGGTGATGGGGACAAGATGTGCAGATAAGGCAACTGAGTTTTCAATAGCATATTTGGGTTTGAAACCAGAGAGTTGGCGGTAGATCTTATTTAATTTAAAGGCTAGCTTTTGCACTGGAGCACTAACACTTGACACAACTGGTCTGATGGGCACATCTTTTTTATGGAGTATAGGTAAACCATAAAGCCTGGGGGACAACGTATTCATTGAAGTGAGGAAGAATTTTTCCCTGTCGTTGAAGAGGTGAACACAGGAGGCGACGGCCTCTTTGATGCACTTTTGATTAGTGGGAGTGGGATCTTTCTGGAGAATGTCAAAAGCGTTGGACGAAAGGAAACTTTGGCACTTGCTAATACAATCTGCCTCGTCCAGGATGACGGTTCAGTTTCCTTTGTCTGCCTTGCTGATGATAAGATGCTCTTCCTTCAGCATGTCCCGGAGCGACTTCAGAGAGATGCCCTCAGGTGATGGCCGGGTAGAGTTCACTGAAGAATTCCTCAGGTCTATTGATATGATGTCCGCGACCAACTGCTTAATGCTGCGAGGTTGATTTGAAAGGGCTACTTCGCCGTCCGTAGCCAGGTTCTTGAAGCCTTTGATTGAAGTAGGCAGGGCTGGGGCATGTTTCAATCCTTTGTTAAGGAGTGAGAGAGCATCAGCGGGCAATTCACACTTGAATAAATTTACAACTCTGCTAGCGAACTGATGATCACAAGAATGCTGGGGGAGTATACGGCCACTGGAAGAATCATCGCTATCCGCCGATAGGCGTAACAGCTTGTGGTTTATCACTTCACGTTTCTTATCCGCGATGTCCATCATGAGGGATCTCACTCGATCGTCGACGACACGAAACTCAATGGGGTGGAGTTTGTGGGTGAGTTCTGCATGGAGAACATACAAGTAGTAGGACATGGAATTACGTTTAATATACCACGTTTTCAACTCCGTCTGGATCCAAACTTTCTTCGCCATGGAGACTGTGTGTTGAGCTACTGCTGATGAAGAATTGGTCTTGATAGAAACATACTTGGGGGTTACACCGTGTTCTAGGCACTGGGAGTTGAAGTGAATATTAAGGGATGCAATTTTGAACTTGATGGACAATTTGAGAAATAGCTTTGCCTGGGTTGCCATGCTAGCATTACGAATAAAAAGTCGTTTCAGGCGTTATATGGTGGAATAACATAATTAAATAAGATTGGCAATTTTCCACAAAGAAATCTTTACTTCGACCGGTTTCGATGTGATACATCATCATCAGGTGACCAAATCTCAACAGTTTTCTTTGTGCTACCTTAACCAAGTGCCCTCCCGTCCCCCCACGCCTATGTGGACACACTCCCCGAGCGTTTCAGCCCCTTCCACGGACCTGGCATTCGGAGCATCGCCGCGGGATACCCCTTAGCGGCCAGAGGCCAGTGTTTTCACCGCCATCATCCTATCTGTGGGCTCGAAGACCAGGAGCGGCCTACTGTGATAATCCCCCCTGCCCACTGTGCCTTCGTCGGGCAAGGCCGAAAGATGGCGGCCTCTCATCCCGAAGGACGGCACCCTTCTCCTCCCCCCCCACATATGGCCTCTCTTGAACTTGAAGGTGTACATTGCACCTTAGTACTCCTCAAACGGCCAGGGTTTCCCAGTCCTATGTGTGGTTTTTCCAACTCCCACCCCTAGCACCAGTTCTCCCTCCTCTCCCCCCTTTTTCTGTTGTCACCCCTCACTCCTTGTTTTTTCCCCGGTCCCTCCCCTCATTTGTATATATACTGTACTTTGTTGAGATTTGGTCACCTGATGATGATGATGTATCAAAACCGGTCGAAGTAAAGATTTCTTTGTGGAAAATTGCCAATCTTATTTAATCAACCTTTAATACCTTGATTTTAACCATGACAGTAGTAATGACCGAGACAGAAATTTTAAGACTAGTTAAACTGGGGACGGATATCACCTGATGATAAATTTAAAAAAACAAGGGTAATGATTTGAATATAAGAGAGGAGGCCACGACCAATGTTAAACTTGAGAAGCAAAATCTAGAGGAGGTGAGCTGTCTAGGAAGCTAAACAACTATCAATGAGCAAAGCAAGAAATAAATACTCAGTAGAATAGCTCAGGTAGAGGGGACATTCGACCATTAGAAGTATCTTCTTGCAGCTGGAAATACAAACATGGAATTTAGAAATCATTCATTGGAACTTATATCTGGAGCATGCTTCCTTATGGCAGTGAGCCATGAACAATAAAAGCAGCAGAGAAGTCAATGCTGGAACCATTCAAAATGTGGTACTACAGAAGAATGATGATGATCTAATGTATAGATCAAGTGGCTAACTAAGGGTCTGAAGAAGAATGGGAGAAAATAGAAGTCTTCTGAAAACCTTATGAAGAAAAAGGAGTAACTTGAATGGCCATACGTTGTGACGTGGTGGCCTAATGAAGATAATCATAGAGGAAAGAGTGAATGGGAAGAATGGAATAGGAAGGCTTCGTATGAGATAGGTGTATGGAGCCAGTTGTAAAGGATGTTAAAGATGAGAATAAAGCAAATATGAAGAGTTTAGCTTAAAACAGAATACAGTGGGGAGCTGTGTCAAACCTATCTAGGATTGTTGACCCATGATGATTCCTCTTATCCTAGATAACATGTGCATCACATGAGAAAATGCATCAAAAAGAATTTTCTTAGTAGACAGACCACAAAAAGTCTGATTGGTGAGTTTAAATACTGCAGTTGAAGTTGATCGACTATCAATAATTCCTTGCTGTGAAGAACATAGGAGGCTAAAGTGATTCAAGTAGTGAGCTTGATTGTAAAAAAAACCTTTTAAAGATCTTTGAGAATACATAAAGAATGGCAATGGGTCTGCAATTGGTGGATTCATCACATGAACCTTTGTTGAGGATTAGTATAACCAAGGTAATTTTAAGACCAGTGAGAAATGACCTTAGTAGCGATGGATTGAAAATGTTAGTAAGTGGCAGAGCAATAAACTTAGCTGCTACCTTGATAATTTCAACAGATATTATCACATCTTAATGACCAATTCTTCTCAAAAGTTTAAATGACCCTTTCAGCTTCCTTTGACTCAGTTGGAAAAAGAAAAATTGAATGGTAACAATTCAATGGGCAAACTTCTCATTCTAATGCTCATAGCAATCAGCTCTAGAGGGAACAATCCTTTTGATGCTGCAGTGGTTGATCATTCTTAACTTACTGAATGTATCAGAGGGAGTGTGCATTCATCGATTCATAACCACAACATCATGCTATTCTTGTTATAAGAATGACAGGGATAGCCTGCACCAATGGAACATGGGCATATCATGGTACAGATGTCTGGCCCAGGCAACCCTCGACCCACATCATCGCCCTTTGGCCACTCCATCCCTAGCCCATGTTTATGCCACCTGATCAAATTCAAGGACTGCCAGTGGTATATCTGTCAAAGAATAATGCAGATATCCTAAGGCCAGCTCAATGAGGACAGAAACCTCATGTGGAGCAAATGCTGGCCTGAGCCTGAACTACTCGTTGGGAATGCGAAAACATGGCCTTACGATCCTTTTGGCTTGGAGAGTTTCCAGCAAGAAGTCAGAAAAGAAGCACAACTTGGCTTAAACAATATGGTTGATTGATCAATGCCCCAATTATGTACTGGCATATACTGGGTTGACCTCTCAATAGTATTGCACGCACATAGTATTGCATGACAGGTTGAGATTGAACAACTGCTATCTTTTTTCATGCATATATTTATGTTACGTATCTAGTCTGTTTACTTATTTTTGTTTAAATTATTTGCATTGTAATTTGTTTTGAAGTATCCCAAGCACAGGCTATGCCTAAAAGAGATTCCTAATTTATTCTTATTTAATTAAATGTAAGATGTGCTTGTAATGTTGTTTCATAGGATAAATATTATTATTGTTTAAAAAAATTATGAAAATTTGTATTAGGATTTTCATTGTTACTCCTGTCACTATTAGTTCTATTGCTGAGATGTGAAAGCAGATATTAACCTAATTAGGGTTGGCATTCATGCCTTGCAAGCCAAAAGGAGGGTCATTAATAGGAATGAAGAGTATAGCAAATTACTAAAAAATAGGAATGGAGCTGAGCAATATTTCTTTTGGTGCTTGTTCGGCACACATTTTATACTGGGAATAATCTTGTGGACCAGTCTGATTGGCATGGTAGGTTTCAAATATTGAGAATGTCATGAATCACCAATGGTGGGCTTTCGGGGGGTTATTTTGTAATCTCACCTTTTTAATGACTCTTTGCGGGAAGGCGGGAGATCCGTTTCGCTCTCTTAATGATCGGCTCACAAACGGTTCGTGAATCATCGAAGCATCTGTCGGTAGCGCTATATGTTGCCGATCTCGGTGTGCTCAAGTTCTTCACGTTGTGCAAATTCCAAAAATACAATTAGAAATCGTTTGTATCTTTCTCGCTCTTGCTTTTTTTCCAACTCAAGCTTCACGTGGAAAGATGGTGGCTCCATGTCATGTTCTTTATGAAGATGAGATGGGAACTAATGGCAGACAGAGATAATTAAACGGAACAAGAGTCGAAAGATACGGATCAGAGCGGATAACTCGTCTAAAAGACCAGCACATGACCGGTAGCCGATTGAGATCCGAAGATGGTCACGCCGCCTGGGTGGCAGAGTTTAACTACGAAAAAGTGACATTTTATGACGTATTCTCACTAAAGTGAGATTACAAAATAACCCCCCGCTTTGACTAATTGTATTAAAAGACCATGGAAAGTCAATTATCCAGAAGTAATCACTAAAATCTTCTAAATAAATCCCATGATTCTTGGATAAGGGATGGCTGAATCTCTTCTAGTTTGTTCTACTGTGGCATTATTCTTTCTCTTAACCCAATGTACTCATCATTTCTGAGATCCGAAATAGAGAAACAAAAGGATATTTAATTATTTATTATGGATATTTAATTCTCCCACACCCCTCATTTCACACGATGACCCTCTTCAGCCCCTTCTTCCATCATTCTCCAACTCTTATCACAGGAGCACACAAGCTCCAATCCCACCACAACAATGCATAGTCTGTCAGGAAGGGTGCATTCCTATAAGCAAGAACACTGTGTAGTGTTCTTGCCTATAAGTATCTGAAAATAACAAGCTATAAGAGAGGAAGGAGGAAAGAAATACATATTCATCTATTGATTAGTCGCTTATTAGATTAAGTCGCAACTTACAAAAATTAAAGCAATTCTGGCTAATAAGACATGTTTAAAAAAAATATAAATCCAACGAAAACCAGCCTGCGTCTTATAAGCCAGTGCATCTTATAAGCTGGATATTACAGTAGATGTTAGGTGGTTCAGCGATTCATAACATAATCCTTTCACCCAATTCATTGAGGTAATAACAGTCAAAAGTCATGGATTAATAAAACAATAATCTTCAGGAAATTTGATATGTATTTGCGCACCAAACATTACAACACCAAGTATTTTAAAGAGTTTGTTACAGTGATATGAAGTACTTGATTGCAGTTACGTGCCCTCTTGACATCTCTACCTACCACTTTATTAAAAAAAAAAAGAGTAGCAAAATATCAACATCAAGGAAATGGAATTACTATCTCTATAATCCTCAGCATGGTGAAAATAGCATGATATGTAACAAAAATCACAATATTCAAATATAAAGAGTCCAGAATTAGTTGTCTTTGGCACTATCCAGTCCCAGTTCATTAAAAGATCAGGTAACTCCAATTATATAACAATATATGGACTGAATAATATGTTCTCACCTTACATTCATTAGTAGAAAATGTTCTCTCTCCAAAATGACCAGAATAAATTAAGTACAAAACCCATGGGCATGTATCAAAACAAACCAACTGTTATACAGGACAAATGCAAATAAACATATTCACTTACCCATAACAACAGAAGCAGCCAATGTTAGCTACATTTATATTTTCAAGATGTGTATGCACACATATTGGTAACACCACTTATATATATTTAATAAGTAACATATCAAAATAGATAGTTTATCTCAACCATAATGAGCCATTTCCCTATACATATACGATTTCTCAAACTTAAAAAAGGAACTATTACTCAGACAAAAAATCAAGGAGTAATCCAAATGAACCAGTTTTACCTCAAGATAGAGAAAAAAGTTTGCATTGTCATACAATATGAATGTGTATTGAGTTTCCATTGATTATTTATTTGAATGCACTTGATGATTTATATCTTTGTCGAGTTACTTAGCAACTTTCTTTCCTTCACCAGAATATTAGCTATTACAGTTTTATTGTCAAAATTGATTCATTTTCTCATTATTCTGCTAAAAGAATACCTGGCCCTTTCAAATTATTATTATTTCAAACTCAAGTATTTTGGAGACTAAGGCCCATTGCGAAAAACCTTTTATTTACTCTAAATATGTTGCCAGGGAATAATGACATGTTTTTCATTTTGGGTTTATAAGTAAATCATTTGTATAATAAGAATCACTGCCCAACAATATTTATATAAGCGAATATGAACTGGCCTTTTACTTATTAAGAGACTCAAGTCCATGAAAAAGCCCCAGAGCATAAACATAAATGGACCCTAAATTAGCCAATGTACAGGTCCAGAGACAAAGCTGGGTAACAGGCCCCTTAGATACCAGCATGAATGGCCTATGAAGGAATTCTTTTCACTGTATGTGACTATGGGATTAGCAATATAATGTATAAGACATTAAAGTGGCTACAATGACACCAAAATCTGGCATAGATTTTGCATGATGTCTTTTGTAAAATACATTAACAGGTTAAAAAATGAAAAAACAGCCATTCAGAATTTCTGATCTATCTACTTCCTGAATTCTTTCCTGTGTAAACTCCCAAATCCACCAAATGTAAACATTTCAAAGTCAATAGCCAATATCACTCATGAAGGATAGCGTCACAAATATGTACATACAAGAACTATTGCATGTAATGACTATGTCTTCTCAAAACACATACACATTATACAACCATAAGGTTACTACAGGACTTTGCAGAAAAAAGTCCAGTCCTGATTGGAAAATTATGTATACTGGAAGGGTCAAAAGGAGGTTATTGTTAAGTTAATGTTAACAACAGGTATATATTAAACTGTTCGTCTTAATCCTGGCACAAACTGTTCAAAAGATAATTGCAAGGACAAGGATAATCATATAAAATTTCCGAATGGAACATGTAACATTAATATACATAAAATTAATATACAAATATAAACAAAAACTACTTAAATTTCAACATAGACAAAATTTCCACATCTAGTGTAAAGTGTCCATGTACTTGACTAGTAGAACAGATCTAATTTTGACAACTGAGTAATCAGTTATAACAGTTGATGCAACTGTATAATTAATTCATGCTTGACTAGTGTCATTAGTTTTCATTTAAAAATAATCTCAGCACGCCATTGGCCCAAATACAATCACAACAGCAAGGTGAAAACTGTGAAATACTTTCCAACACTATAGACAAAATCATTTAGAATCTGTGACAAGGCATCTATACTAGAGTTGGTAATTATGAACAAAATTTTTCATTTTTTTCCAGTGCTCTTTCAAGTTTTGGTCATGGCACCATTAGTTCTGTTGGCTATGTATTTTACTTGTGCATTAATATAAGCATCCATTACAAAGAGGTTCATTGCAGTGCTGTGCTTGGCATGAACTGACAAGCAACACCTCTAAACCCTTAGATATATGTTTGTCAACTGCATTAGATATAATTTCTGAGGTTTCAGGCATTATTGAGTGGGAACATAACATAATAGTAACTTGAAAAAAGGGCAAATTCCACAGAGAGAAATGTTTATTACGACCAGGTTTCGCTTTTTACAGCATCTTCAGGTCACCTGAAGATTCACCTTAAGATGCTGTCAAAAGTGAAACCTGGTCGTAATAAACATTTCTCTCTGTGGAAGTTGCCCATTTTTCAAGTTACTATTATTGCATTAGATATGTTTAAGTGCTTCCAGCCAAAGGCCTAATTCCTTCCTATTTTGATGAGGCAAGGAGCAAACAATGACAAGAAAAGGTTGTAAAGGAGGATTTACATGTGTTATCCCAGGGGAGGCAAGAGGTGCACAAAATAGTGTAATTAGTAAACATAAAATTCACAAAAGTTATAGTCATCATCACATTATTTTGAACAATAATTCAAACCCATCAATGCTACTATCACATTTAGTAGTTACTGTCATCACCACCCATTATTTCAGTAGAAACAATTTTGCATATTTATCAGGCATCACATTAAATTAATTTTAAATTACCAGCATATGTATTCTAAATGACTTTCACCAGCTTCAATGTCTATGGCCACTTTGTACCGAACAAAAAATAAGTTCACTTCCTTGCTTAGTTGGGTGAAGGTCACATAATTTTGAGCCAGTTCACAATTGAATTAATCACAAGCCTAAAACTGTTTTTGGATACCTCAAAACTTTCTGATCCAAACACGAATATCAATTAAGTATCTTCAGTAGAATTGTGCTCCATCAGTGATAAATTCTGAACTTTCCAGAGTGCCATCAAAAACTCTATGACCCAACATCCCCAATTAGAAAGGAAGTAAGATTTAGTTCAAATTTCAGCCAATGAGGTAAAATCTTTAAAGCATTTTAATATGCATATTCCTAATTGGAGTGATGGCCTTGAAAAATTATAAAAAAATAAATCAAAGCACTATGCCTCTATGGCTAGGAACTTTTTAATGATTATTTGGTAATAGATGAGATAGATTGCTAATCAAATCACCCAATGAAATTGACATATTGCTTGAAGCGTACAGTTCGCTTCTTCACTTTGGCGAAAGAGTAAACATAAGCCTCGAGACGCACATCCAATTTCTCTTTTAAAATAAAGCTCAGTGCAGCTGCAGCCTGCTCATGTACCCAATGACCACAGACACTCACCTCTGACAATGACTGGCATTGTGAGACCCTGCCACCATCGGCAGCATTGTTATTGCAATTGCCTCCAAGGAACCACTCCACCACCTGCTGCGACACATTGCAGTGCTCAAGCTCCAAGCGGCGAAGGTGGCAGAATTGATTAGCTGCAAAGACTCGAACAAATAGGGAATCGGTGTATAGGGGAGATCCCGACAAGGACAGTTCCTCCAGGGATGTGGCACTAGATAGGAGCATCTCCAATCCAGGAGCTGTGAAGTCCTCACAATTCTCATCCACACCACCTCCCCCGGAACCAAATGCCAACCTCCGCAGCCTTGGGAACCTCAAACCACTTTGATCCAGGTTGGTCTTGATGTATGAATTGTAGTATAATCCTAGGGAGGATAAGGATGGGCAAGAGGTCTCCAGCAATTTTAGGTTGACTCCCAACACACCCTCAAGTGTGAGAGCTGTGATCTGATGCCCACGGACTTGGATTGTAGGCAAAATGCTGCCTTCAAAAACTGTTATAGGAACGTGTGTTTGTAAGGGATCAGATGGAGGATTTGAGATGCTGCCAATAAGCACAGCATCCCGACCATTGCCAGGCACTGGCCCTATGAATGAGGACACACATAAAACATGAAGTTCCTTGATATGACGAAGTGAGGAGAGTGGGCTGAGGGCAGTTGGATTTGCTGTGCGAATGTCAAATTCAACAGATACTCTTTCCAGGAATGGGCAAGTTGCTATGGTGACAGGAAGTGCAGACTGGGTTTCCCTGTTACAATTGAAACCTAGTTCCCTCAGCTGATACCTAAGGAAAAAATTCAAATCATTACACTTTTTTCAGGACACTCCATATATAATTCACTACCTGTAAATATTACTTAGAAGTAGAACTACAAAATCACTATCCATGAAATCCAAAAAGAAATTGAAAGAATTCAGAATTCCAATCAAGAAAATCACACTACTTGGTGAGTGGGCTCCTTTCCCATTGCAAATAACATGTCAAGGTCATAGCATTGAGTAATTAAAGTGTTTTACTCTGATAATTATATATTCTATAAATATTATTTGACATAACCTATACCACAATATGTATTTTGCTCTTTGGAGAATAAAAATATTACTATCCTGAATAATCAATTAAAAAGTGAAAGACTCCAAGTTAAGATTTCCAGATTTTTTATGGACACATCACAAGATTTCAGACAAAGTTTAAAAATTGTTTCCAGGCATTGAATTGCAACAAAAATATGAAAAAGAAGCTGTCAGGTCTCATTCAAAATGTGAGTGGGAGTAGATACAGATGATGCCATAGCTGCCCCAACATTCAAGTGGAAAAAATTAAATTATCCCCAATGAATTTCTTGAGAAAGGATGATTTGCCTAAAATTATATGAAGGAAACTCACAATAAAACAATAATTACCCTTTATGCAAATAAACAAATGTATGGTCAAGACACAACGTCTCCTAAAAGATGGTTCTGGTAAAAGGGGCCCAAAGTAGGTAACTGCATTAAGTATAAGCAGTGTCCGTCAACAATGGCATAAACATGGTTTGTTCTGCATTAGTGGAATTATAGGTTTTGGATTCATACATATGTACTTAATTTGAAGTTAATATGTTTCTTATAATAAAGGTACAAAAGTATAACTGATAATGTAGCTACAAACAATATGATTGCATACATGACTGTAGTGTATCAGTAACATAAAACTTAGTAAATTCAACAGCTTTCAAACCAAGACCTGTTTCATCCAACAATAAACATCATCAAGTATGACTAGATGTTCATATCCACTGTTGGATGAAACTGGTTGTGTTTTTCTTAAAAGCCATGGAATTTGCAAAGCTTATTTTACATTTCCTGACAGTGAGATCCAGAATCAGTAGAATGTACAGTAGCGCATAACTGGTGAGGATTAATTACCTACCTTGCACTCTTGCAGGGGGATGGCACAGTAATTGCAGGATACAAAAGCAAGAGTTCACAGCAAGAACATTCCTTGATTTTCACTCAAAACTTGGCAATGATATATTTTGTGTGATGTGGTGGGAAAGATTATTTTAGATTATTTCTAATGGAGAAAAGTGGACCACTGAGAGAAGGTGTAATAATGCAGATCTATAATATATTTATGCAGAAAGATCAGGTTTCTCTGAGGTTGGTTATTCAAGGGAGGCAACTGACAGCTGAGGTCATTTGCACCATTAGGATTGGTCGGTATTAGGTAATGGTAGGTCATTTCAGGCAATCGAAGAAGGCTGAGGGAAACCCATCATTGGCATTAGACTCTCTTGACAACAGGCACCAAGGGGACCACCACTTAACGTCCCATCTAACAGATGGCATACTGAACCCAAAATTTCCTCCACTAGGCACTCAAGTAGGGACCGGTTTGCCACAGAAAAATCCACCACTGCTGGGAACCAAACCAGTGCCCTCGGGGTGGGAGGCCAGTACTCTAGCCACGACACCAACCAATCTCAAGGTTTCTAACATTTGGTAACTAAAAAGTAACTCGATTGTCTTTGATAAGATACATTAAAAGTGACCTCTCAGTACTTCTCATTATTTGGATGATGACACTCTCACACCACAATCATATTTCACTGACTGACTGAGGACTTGTTTCTTATTGGACATATTTCCAGCCATTTAGATGCAATCCATTAAGACTAAATAACTTTTCTTTCCAAATTCCATTATGTCAGCTCCTAATTTTTCAAAGGGGATTTCCTGTAATTCCTGAAATAATATTTGTGACTTACAGTTTGCATTTGAAAATTTTTCATAGGTTCTACACCGAGCAATATAGTTCCTAATGTCTTGTTCCATGTTTTTCCTATATAGAGCCTGCCTGGCCTTTTGAATTGCTTTATCAAAACCTATGTGACCCTCATGCAGTATCTCCAGTAAGTTCTGTTTTCCCCCCTCGGAAACAACCAACCCTTCTCCCAGAAACACTAAATCTTCCTCTACACTCAAATCATTCCTCAGATTCCAATAAAATGCAATTTTATCTGACCCTAAAGGTTTCTTCCTGGGCCACTGGCTCTCGCAAAATGTCCTTACTTTATTAAGGATAGGATCGTTACTTGTCTCCTCTCGAAACCGCTTCTTCCTCTGTTCGGACATGGGTAAATTCCTCACCAATGAATGTACCATTCCATTCAATTCGGAATCCTCCAGGACTCTATCCCTTAAATAAGCTCTGGACAACATATCTGCTATAAACATTTTATTGCCCGGTAAATACCTAACTTCCAAAGAGTACTTGAACACTTTTAGCCTCATTTGCTTTATTCTATTACTTGTGATTTTCCCAATTTCTCCCTTAAAAATTGATATCAAAGGTAAATGATCCATCTGAATAAATGAAATTGGGAAAAATCACAAGTAATAAAGCATATGAGGCTAAAAGTGTTGAAGTACTCTTTGCAATTTACCAGGTAATAAAATGGTACATTCATTGGTGAGGAATTTACCCATGTCCGAACAGAGGAAGAAGGGGTTCCGAGAGGAGACAAGTAACGATCCTATCCTTAATAAAGTAAGGACATTTCGGGAGAGTCAGTGGGCCAGGAATAAACCTTTAGGGTCAGATAAAATTGCATTTTATTGGAATCTGAGGAATTATTTGAGTGTAGAAGATTTAGTGTTTCTGGGAGAAGGGTTGGATGCTCCAGAGGGGGAAAAACAGAACTTACTGGAGATACTGCATGAGGGTCACATAGGTTTTGATAAAGCAATTCAAAAGGCCAGGCAGACACTATATTGGAAAAAACATGGCCCAAGACATTAGGAACTGTATTGCTTGGTGCAGAACCTGTGAAAAATTTTCAAATGCAAACTGTAAGTCACAAATATTATTTCAGGAATTACAGCAAATCCCCTTTGAAAAATTAGGAGCTGACATAATGGAATTTGGAGGGAAAAGTTATTTAGTCTTAATAGATTACTTATCTAAATGGCTGGAAATATATCCAATAAGAAACAAGTCCTCAGCTAGTATGATTGATAACCTTACAAATGTGACAGCAACGCATAAGTTCCCACAAATAATAATAGTGGACAATGTACCTTTTAACTCAGGGGAACTCCAGCAGTTTGCTTCACAAAATGATTTCAAAACAGTGACTACCAGCCCACACTATCCAAAAGCAAATGGTATGGAGGAAAGATATGTAGGTATAGCAAAAAGTATTCTTAAAAAATGCGTGGAAGACCAAACAGATTATAGGGACTTTCTGAGGGAATACAGGAATATACCTTTAGCTGGGTTTACAGTATCACCACCTCAGATACTGATGTCTAGGAAACTTAAAACTAAATTTCCAGTGACTAAAGCTGGTCTTAAGCCCAAGTTGGTCTGTGATTACTATGATCAGTTACACAAGGTGCAAATGCAAATGAAGCAGCATTACGACAAGACGGCGAAGAAAAGAGAGGAAGTACTTAATGTAGGTGATAGGATTGTGGAACGAGCAGGCAATGCAAGAACATGGGAACCAGGGACCATAGTGTAAATACATGAGTCACCAAGGTCATTTTTAATAAGGAATAATAAGGGAAATTTGGTCAGGAGAAATTCAGAATATATTAAACACTCCCAAGGCAGAGCATGAAGCAGAGCAGAAGGGGTCATGGTCATTGTGGTATCAAATGCTATCCAACAAAATCCTAACCGAAACCACTAAGTCTGAGACGATGCTCACTGAGTCTACTATAATGCCCACTGAGTCTAATATGATGTCACAAAATAACAGGGTACAAACCAGGTCTGGGAGAGTGCCAAGACTTCCAGATAGATTAAATTTATGAAATCTATATTGTATTTAAACATCTGTTGATTTAATGTTATGTGATTGTCAGTGGAGTTCGATTAGTTTTATTAGTGGATTTTGGTTCGGATGTTCTAATTACAGAAATTATTATTATAAAGAAGGGTGATATAAGCTTTTTTTATTGGAAAAGAGAAAATGTTGTGTTGTGGTTACGCCTAGAGATGGCAAGAATGAGGTTGTCATGGAGAGAGTAGATAAATAAGGAGAGCAAGAGACAAAATGCAAAAAGGAAGTCTAATAAATAAAAGCTTATTAAAAAGAGATTATAAAACACTAGGAACTCAAGTAGGGACCGGTTTGCCACAGAAAAATCCACCACTGCTGGGAACCAAACCAGTGCCCTCAGGGTGGGAGGCCAGTACTCTAGCTACGACACCAACCAATCTCAAGGTTTCTAACATTTGGTACCTAAAAAGTAACCCAGATTGTCTTTGATAAGATACATTAGAAGTGACCTCTCAGCACTTCTCATTATGAAGATGATGACTCTCTCTCACAACAATCATATTTCACAACTGACATTGTCCATGGAAAAAAACGTGCAAAATTTGAAACAAATGAACACATTTCGAAATCTGAACTCTTAACTGAAATCCAGCTCACCTATCACTATTATAAAACATGAAGAAGAAATTTAATCAAAGTTAGAAGAACAACAGCATGTGATTAAGAAACTTAATTGAAAATAGGCTTCATCACAACATTAATGATAATGCATCCTGAGAGGGAGTTGGCTGAGGGAATAATGATATGAGTAGATGGTACAGGCGATGAGGGATGATGTGTTTTAAAGAATATGATTACGGGAAGAATTCTACACATCAAGGGGAATAGAGAAAATGCAGAGAGGCACCTTTGATGGAATATTAAGAAGCCTGAGTTAAGTGGAACTGAAGGACATCGTATTAAGATAGATATGGCCTACTGCATGAGAACACTTTTGATTGTTTCATGCCCACTTCAATGTAACTTGACCATTAAAACACCAAATGTTAATGTACAAGCTGGGATGAACCAACAATTTCTTCCTATGATAATAATTAGTTTGGATGTTTGTTTAAAAAATGCAAGAAATAGGCACAATTTATACTGTATTTCACTGAATAGCTACACTTTCATTGCCTTTATTCAGTATTGCTTTTTGTGGATGGACTACGTGGAAATTTTCAGGACAGTAAGGAAACAACTTCTTTTGAAAGAACGAAGGTGCTCTTTTTTACTTTCTTAGAAGAAGAAACGATACAATCATACGAAGCATCAACATACACAGTAAACAAGAAGCTAGCAACTGGAGATGAAGTGGTGCGGGATTAAAAAAAAAACAACATTGCTCTGGTAGAAAAGTATCATGTATTAAAATACAAGCCATTTGGCTCTTACCCCAATCTAGTGGCTTGATCTGACACATGACAGCTCTACCGTCTCCACAAAGCGAGCAGTGTCTTTTGATACCAATTGGATAATTATTGTAGAGGGAACCAATTCATTTGTTCATTAGCATTTTAGGGATTAGTATATGGTTCACAATTAACTCTTAAATTATCACTTATGATTAAATTTTATCCTCTTTAGATTGCAATGACAGTATATTTCAACATATTTCAGATGATAACCCATGCATTCCTTGATTAGCTACCTTTGTATCATGTACACCCACACATGGCAGCCCCAGCTGAATGTGATAGTAAGAAAATCATTTAATTATGGAAAGGAAATCGGCCTTCACCTTGGATTTTCATTTGATACATGACCATACTTTGGAACCCATTAAGTAGCATAGAGACGAATAGTCTTACCTTGGTAAAGATGATATGATGTGAAAATTACTACATTTCTTCCATACTTTGTGATGCATTTTATTTAAGGCTTTGACCACCTCCAAGTGATGCAGAATTTGTATCTGCGGATTCCTTTTCAAAATCTGAGCCAATCCTGAATGAGTTACTTCAGTCTCACTAAGATCTAACTCTATTAGGCTGTTAACCCGCTTAAGACTAGCAACAGCTTTATCCGTAACATAACATGACTTGAGACGAAGTATCCTGAATGAAAGAGAACACATAGGTAAAATGGTGCTCCTCGGCGAAGACGCGGAAACAACAATGGTGCACAGAAAACAATGTATACAATAACCTTGAATTCATTGATAATACCCATACCTTTATCATCAACTTCCAAAAAAAAGTAATTCTACGGCACTAATTGAGCCGCAAGGAGTTAATACTCACTTGAGATTCTCGCAATGCTCGCTAATAAATTTCAGTGCCACATTAGAAACCGTTGACATATGCAGATCCAAAAGAATCAAAGTAGGCAGGCATGGAGAAATTATTTTTAAATACTGCAGCGTTTCTTCTACATTCCTAATTTCCAAATGTTTTAAATTCTGCAATTGAGAATTAGGGCTCATTTCAGTTCCATCACCTTTCGCACGCACAGCAGACATACTAATTGTACTTACACGACAGCTATATGCAATGTGGAGTAAGGTGTTCTTATCCATAAATTCTGTGATAATTATCTTTATAACTTTGCATGTGATAAACATGCGCCAACGAGCCTGCTCCTGCCAATACTTGTTCAATGTTGGCATGCCATTTATTCGTTCATATGCTTCTAAAAGATCTTGAGCCAGTCCAATAGCTATAACAAAAGTATTAATTGTTTGCTCATTATCCTCAAAATTAATCCTTATGACAAAAAAAATCTCATACTCACGAAGGTTGTCGAAAGGACTAGGTTGATAATCATATTTATTATGGGGTTCTTTCGGAAGCCAATGCTCAGCATTATGAACAATAGTTCGCAGACACAAATTGTATAGCGTGTGCAACTTATGTGGTGCCATATTAATTTAACAAAAATTCTACTATTCTTTTCAAAATAATAAAAACAAATAACCACACTATTTACAACATGACCGGAATACTGTATACGGCCATGATTCGTCTCCCCTCCCCTCTTCAGTCAATACAAGTGACAAGCGAAATTCGTTTTACAGGAGCGGTCGTCGAAAACATAATTTGACATGCCAGATACAGCTGCTGATAGTATTCATGGTATTCATTGACCTTTTTTTGTATTTGAACTTCAATGAAGACCAAATTATTGATCATTAGTAATCCTTCAGTTTAGTTTGTATCTTTTAAGTCCTGCTCTTGAGCAATTTCTCTGTTCATGTTCCTGTCACTCTTTAGCATAAACGTATTTTTTAATGAAAATGTTTCAAGAAGAAACGTCAGAAGTTGTATCAATTAATTCCGCCGTGGAAAAGGATAGGTATACCAGTCGTTTCAATTGAATAATTTTTTGATATTGTGAATATCCTATCCATTTCTTTCTTTTGTGTTGTTAGCACCCAGGTCAATGGAGAAGTTCAAACGATACCATGCACTTACAAAAACGAGGACATCCAAGTCAACAATGTTTCCAATGCTGAGGTAACGTCATTGAAATGCTGTTAATTTTTCTTTTGTGTGCTGAGTACTTGCTAAATTTGTCAATATATATAATTTGCTGTAGACCCAGACAGATCCGGCCATAGCGGCGGGACCGCGCACAGTGCCTTACGATGAATCCAGACTTGCCTCCTTCTTAGCTCGAATATGTCCAAAAGTTTTAGAAGAGTTGGACAAGGCTCATAATAGTAGGGCGTTCGACCGATATGCAGTCGAGGAGGTTGAAGACGGTAATCAGACCTGTAGGCTTCACACAATTCATCCTCCCAGTGGCTTGCCTATAGAGGTATATTTACGAAGATGTGGAAATGGGCAGGTTGTGTTGTACATATCAACTCAATTTTAATTATGTAATTGCAGTGTAAACTGAATGCATTGATTTGGAGCTGCAGCGGTGCTGTTATAGCTCTCGGTTATGGATCCGATCGTCATGAAGGCTGGTGTGATCATAGAAGCAAAATTCTTCTGTTCAACATCAATCGGTGAAAATTTTTTCTGTGAGTTCCGTGAAAGAAAATTGAAAAAAAAAAAACATTTGATGCTTAACAACGATTCTTAATTTGCAGACCTAACTTTTCTACCAATACTCCAAACCAAACCCTTGAGACCAAGTCCTGTGTTACCTGCATTAGTGGCCACCCGAGTGAATCATCCATCATTGCAGCAGGATTGTTTAGTGGTGAGAAGTAATCTTTATTGATAATTTTGTGGAGAAAATCCATATCGTTCCTTTGCCGAAGCCAATGTAATTTCCATGCAGCAGGAGTGAATAATATTACACGTGCTCACTACTATACATGATGATTTGTATTCATTATTTCACCGGCCAGGGCCATTTTGAACAAAAATTCATGTAAATAGGTATGTAAAACCATTAAAAAAGTTAATAGTATACAAAGAAAACAAATCAAATTACAAAGCCCTTAAATATGTTTAAAGTAAAAAGCTGGATACATACCTAGAAAATCACAAATCTAATTAAAACCTTGTATTTGTCTCAGCTCCCGGCTGTGCTTAAAGCCACCGAGTGCGTCCACTGGGTTGCGGATGGTGGGTCGAACTCTAGATATAGAGGTTAGCTGCGAGATAAGCGAGCTTACTCATCGAATAAGCAGTCATGGACAAAAAGCGACGGCATTCTGAGGGCGTATTGGTCTATCCTTGGGTAAGGTAGGCCTTAAATAATACAGAACTTGTGAAGATGCCGTGACTTGGTGATGGAGGCCACCAACAATTACGCTTCCCATCACCCGGAGGAGAGGGTAGCAGCTCTTCTTCACATGAGTGAAGGTGGAGACCACAGTGGTCGGTACAGCGACACTAATCTCACTACAGGCATGGTAACATTTACTTTAACGGCTGTAGTACTGTGATGTGGAAGGCAAGGGGAAACCACCACATTACTATCCCGAGGAGTCGCAGCTACTCCACACTTTATTATCAAGACGTGATGGCACCCTCTCGAGTAAAATATTCCAGAGGTAAAATAGTCCCCCATTCGGATCTCCGGGCGGGGACTAACCGAAAGAGTACATCAGTCAAGTGTGATAGTCATTTTAGGGTAGGAACGTGGAACGTGCGATCACTTTGGACCTGAGGAAGACTGGAGAATCTGAAGGTGGAAATGCGGAGAATGGACCTCGATGTATTAGGAATCAGTGAAATGAGATGGCTTGAAGAAGGAGACTTTTGGAGTGGAAGTTATAGAATTATTCACACCGGATCACTGAATGGTAACGCTGGAGTAGGCATAATGCTCAGGAAGAGTGCAGGACTGCGTGTGAAGAGCTTCCTGCAATACAGTGAAAGGATTATAATGGTTAAAATTGAAACTAAGCCTACAGATACCATTGTGGTGCAAGTTTACATGCCTACGTCGGACTACGAAGATGAAGAAGTGGAAGACGTCTACGAAGATATCACTGAAGTAATAAAACAGGTAAAAGGAGAAGAAAACCTAATTATTTTAGGAGACTGGAATGCTGTCGTCGGCGAAGAACAAGATGGAAGAATAACTGGAAAATATGGATTGGGAAACCGAAACGAAAGAGGAGAAAGACTGCTGGAGTTCTGCACACAACATAAGTTAGTGGTTACTAACACATTGTTTAAAAATCACAACCGAAGAAAATACACGTGGAAGATGCCAGGTGACAGAGGAAGATTTCAAATAGACTACATTTTAGTGAAGCAGAGGTTCAGGAATCAGGTGAAGGACTGCAAAAGCTACCCGGGTGCAGACATCGACAGCGACCATAATTTAGTGATTATGAAATGCCATCTAAAAGCAAGAGATTGAAGAAAACAGTAAAGAACATTTGGCAAGTAGAAAAACTAAAGGAGACTCAACATCAGCTGGAATTTCAGAAAGCAGTAGAAAACAACATAGGAGAGGACCTGACTGAGAAACCAGTAGAAGAGCGTTGGGAAAACAAACATATTATGGGGACTACAGAAAGCCGCAAAAGAAGTTCTTGGAAGAAGAAAAATTGTTAAGAAGAAACCATGGATCACGGAAGAAGTCTTAGTGCTGATTGAAGAAAGAAGAAAGTACAAGAATGCGAAAACTGAAGAAGGGCAGCTTTGCTACAAATAAAATAAGGAACGAATTAAGTCGCAAAGCCAGGAAAGCTAGAGAAATGTCGATGAACAATCCATGCAAAGATGTACAAAACAACCTTTCCCTTCGAAAGGTGGAAGCTGCCTATAGGATATTGAGGAACCACTTCAAGGAACGGAGTGCAAGATGCAATGCTATAAGAGACAGGAATGGATAACTTTTCAATGAACATGAAGACCAAGTGAAGAGAATGGAAAGAATATCTTGAAGAGTTATACAACGGGAACGACCTCAGCACGAAAGTGATTGAAGAGGAAAGCGAAGTCGAGAAGGATGATATGGGAGCATCAATATTGAGATTGGAATTCGACGCAGCAGTAAGGGACCTTCGGATAAATAAGGCTTCTTGAATTGATGATATACCCGCAGAACTGATAAGGAATGCGGGAGAGAGGACATTGGCCCATCTTTATAAGGTCATCTGCGACATGTACTCAACAGGAGAAATACCCAGGGACTTCGAGAAAAACATCATCATCCCTATTCCCAAAAAAGAAGAGAGCAGAGAAATGCAAAAATTTTAGGACTATAAGCCTGACGACACATGCATCGAAGATATTGACAAGGATCATCTACAGAAGAATAGAACGAAAAGCAGAGGAGTTCCTGGGTGAAGATCAATTCGGATTCAGGAAAAGTAAAGGTACAAGGGAAGCAATATTGGCCCTTAGGCTGCTTATAGAGAAGAGAATGGAGAAGAACAAACGGACCTTCATTGCATTTGTGGATTTAGAAAAGGCTTTTGACAACGTGGATTGGAATTCAATGCTTGATATTCTGAAAGGAATTGGAGTTTCCTACAATGATCGAAGAATTATCCACAGTTTGTATAAAAACCAAGTAGCTGTGATTAAATCTGGACCCAGCTGTGAAGAAGCAAGAATAAGGAAAGGAGTGAGACAAGGCTGTGCACTGTCTCTGGTAATTTTTAATGTTTACATTGAGAGAGCCATCAATGAAGTCAAGGAGAAGTGTTCTGGAGTGAACATCCATGGAGAAACAATCAGCATGCTACGATTCGCTGATGACATAGCTCTCATAGCAGAGACAGAGAAGGAGCTGAATAAGATGCTAACAACCATGGAAAGGACAATGGCCAGATATCAACTGAAGATAAATTAGAAGAAGACTAAGATATTGGTGTGCAGCAAGAATGAAGAGGCCAAAACCAACTTTAAACTAGGAAAACAGAAACTGGAAGAGGTGAAAGAGTTCTGTTACCTGGGAAGCAGAGTAACCAACGATGGACGAAGCAAGAATGAAATAGTGAGTAGAATAGCCCAGGTAAAGAGGGCATTCTATGAAAAGAATCTACGTACAGTTGGAAATACAAGCTTGGAAGTAAGGAAGCAATTCATCAAAACGTATATCTGGAGCATGTTCCTTTACGGCAGTGAGGCATGGACGATGACAGCAGCGGAGAGTAAAAGGGTGGAAGCATTCGAAATATGGTGCTATTGAAGAATGATGAAGATAAAATGGACGACCGAGTGACAAATGAAGAAGTCCTAAGAAGATTGGGAGAAAAGAGAAGTCTGCTGAAAACTATAAAAAGAAGACGGGACAACCTAATCGGCCATATCTTAAGACACGATGGCCTGATGAAGACAATCGTTGAGGGAAAAGTGAATGGGAAAAATGGAAGATTCAGGCCTCCTATGAGTTACATGGAGCAGGTCATAAAGGACGTGAAAGAGAGGAACTACGTTGGTATGAAGAGGTTGGCCGATAGAAGAATCGAGTGGAGGGCTGCGTCAAACCAATCCTAGGATTGTTGACCCTTGATGATGATGATTTGTCTCAGAACAAAATGAACATTTCTTCACATTGACCAACTCAAGCTTTGCATCGTCATGATTATTACTATGAGTATCCTTAACACCAAATCTATGGGACCCTAAGTTAGAGGGGCCTATGGGCAATTGTTGGCCCTTGCAGCAACAGGCTTTGCCCAGGTCAAGAAGCAAAGTGGAGGGTGACCCAATGCATTCTTATACATACATAGTTCCAAGGGCTTCTTATCTCAGCCTTCACCATGTGCAACACAAGAGTAGATTTAAGGAACAGGTTGATTTACACCTGAATGCTAAAAAGACAATATTATTCCCCTTGAAAATGACAGCAGCAGAAATAAGCTAAAAGGGAGAATAGGTTAACCAATGTGATCCTCTGTCAATATTATTCACATCAGTAAGTATACAGTCCCGATATAACTCCCGATTTTCCATGCTAATGACTGGTAAAGGGTGCCTGGATAACATCGGGAAACATGGATAATCTACTATTTGGTTCTTTCCAGATTCATTTCTCTATGGTGCACTGCCTTAAGAATTAAACTCACAAAGAAAATAAAATCTGCCAAGGCAAAGATCCTCGCTTTACATAATAGCATTTTATGACAAAAAAGGATCCAGTGGAGCTGTCCCTGCCGCAATTAAATGTTCGCAAGCTCGGGTGGCAGCACAAAGACTGGCGTAGACATCAGATCAGTTGGTAGGGCGGTAGTAGAGATGGGTAAATTACCGTAATTTTCAATTGAGGTAAATTACGGTAATTTTCGAAAATTACCGTAATTTTCAGGTAATTTTAAGTTTTGAGCTGAAAATCCTCATCAGAGGACTCCAAACGAAATCAAATAGCATAGAGATATAAATGCCGACGCTCATATCAAACATATCACGACGTTTATCAATAATAACTCATCAAAAAATTAAAACAAAGTTGGCAGCAACACGCAATTTGCCTCTCTTTTGTCACACTATGAGAAATTTTCGTTCCAAAGACATACCTCTGCGCAATATGCATTTGTTATTTTACTCTGAATTAATTGGAATTAATCATGGACACAGTGTAAAAAAAATCGTTTTAGCTTCTTAATTTATAATATTACCAATTCCAATGGTTTATTCATGAGGAAGAAATTTTCTGAGAAAGAACTGTTGGTAATTTACGAAAAATACCACGGTAATTTACGAAAATTACCGCAGTAATTTACCAAGTTGCCCATCTCTAGGCGGTAGTGAAAGTCACAATTGGAGGAAAATAACAAAAGTTTACTTACCTTTGAGAGTACTGACAATGCACTAAATAGTTTTGTGATGCACGGATGATCCGCAGTCCATATAACGCATACACAGATAATTGGGAGTGTACTGTATAATTGAAATTTTAAAAAATTGTTACCCACTCTTTTTGCTTTTCGTGGTCTTTCTTACTTCCAACAAAAATTAACCATGAGCTTAAATGCAAAAAATTCCCAGTTTCATCCTCTGGTCTGTTGGAGTATCCAAGGCAACTTACCTCCTGATCGCTGTCATCCGAATCATTATTCTTGCTGTAGCTCTCGGATAAATAAACGATTGCCAATAATGGATTGGCAGCAAGGCAAAATTAAAGAGGTTTGAGAGTGTGTGAATTTCAGAGAGGCTAGCCCACATCTACTGCATCCTAGTTTTCTTTGAGAAAGTCACATGATGAGCAACTTTGTGTTCCCTTACCCCCACGAGTTTTAGGCCTGGCTCTCAGCCCCAAAGATATTTGAAATGGATAATAGTAGTGTAGTAGATTCCAAAGGGTTGATATTTCGCATTGATACAATGTCACCATAGTCTAAATCATGTAAAGGTCTATTCAACTTTAAATTGATCAATGAAAAGAATTTGTGTTGAACACATTCAAGAGTGTGTATTTGTACAGCATAGATAGATAGATTGTAATAGTGGTGGAGTTCCTCACAACGGAGGCCCTGAGGCACTTAGACCCATTGGTCCATTGTGCTAACCACCCTTTTGAAGAAGTCACCCATAAAGGCTGATCGCCCTGCTAAAGGCCAACAAGTCCCCGATGGGGATTTCCCTTACCTCCCTGGGTTCCAAAAATGGGGAACCCAGGTACCTGTTTCGAGTCCATTTGTACAGCATAGTATGGAATCCTTTTTGCAGTAAGATGTTTCATCTGACTTGAAATTGAAGTAATTTATAAGGATTAGGGATGGTTGGATCGGATCCAAATATCCGCGGACCTTTCATTTTACTTGGATATGGATTCAGATCCAAAGACCTGGATTAAAATTGGATCAATATCATAGATTTTAAATTTTCGCAGCTTAGCGATCAAAGCCTCCCGTGAATGGAATGAGAGTGCAGTAGTTATTGGCAAGAAGAAGTTGTGTAACTCAGGTCACGAAATTAGATGAAAATTTTTCCATTCAACTAGAAGCAAAATAAATAAATGTGACTTTTTTCCCCATTACCGTGGTATCGTGAGAAAAAAATACATAGAATGCCTTACGGGTGGCCTAAATTCACCGGCATTAGGCGGCCGACGAGTGTACTGCGCGAAGTTCGATCCCTATCGCAGTTTAAATTTTTCTTTCATTCATTGCATTGAAATTTTATCATCTTCAATTTCACACCCTGACATCTGAATACTCACATTTTAATACTTATATTGCGCAAATTAGATTTACAAATGTATCACCTATAAATTAAGGATGGTCTGGTTGCATCTTGGCATATGATACACCAGTGGCGGATCTAGGTTTTGACCAAGGGGTGGGCTAACCGGGGGTCTGGGTAATTCCCTCAGCCGAAGGGGGGTTCGCGGATTTTGGAAATTTGGGATTTTCAAGATTCAAAAACGGCGGACTTAGGCTAATTCTTTGATAAAAAAAGACACTACTATGCACATGTAGTAGGTCGTTTTATTAGTAAAAGGTTTATGGTGGTCATTATGGGCCTAGATTGAAATACCGGTAATATTAATGATAAAAACTTATGATGATGCTTTATTTAGTTTTTGAAGTATGACTTAATGATAAGGAACACAAATATAGACAAATCAATTTTATGATTAGATAAGTTCATTTGTTTTTATTACTAAATTTTTACGTTAAACAACAGTCTGGAAGTTAAAATAGGAAAAAAACATTCAACATGTAATTATAATTAATTTAAATTTGACTGCTTGTTGATCTTTGAACTAGAGATACTTAACAATAAAAGGGGGAATTTATAATGGGTGCTATAAAATAGTATAAAAAAAACTACTTCCGATTGAATACAGCTGTTTAATTTAAAAAGCAATAATGACATTATTCGCCTAGTTGTGGAAGCTGCGTTATGAATCATTTTCCCAGTTCTCTACACTCATCCGTTTATTCTTAGCCTTGCTAAATATGCTGATTATTTTGTCTACTGGCATCTCCCTTTCTTTTGACACGTTTGCGAGTGCCAGTCCATTTAATCCTACATTTCCCATAGTACTTCTCAAATAAGTCTTCAACCTAAAACCAAACATAAAACCCATTTTGCATGTTATAAATATGTAATTAGAAAAAGTACAAAAATATTTTACATACATTATTAAAAAGTAGTACAACAAAAAAGATCTTTCAAACAACAAACATAAAAGTGTTTGATAACATGACTGATTTAGAAAGGTTATAATACATTTTTATAATTACCTTCTTAGCGTTGAAACGTTCCGCTGTTGCAGTTACAGGGATCGTTCCCAAAACTTGAAGGAGAATACTGATCATTGGGAAAAAAGAAATGTCCAATTCTTTGATTGTATCAAAGACTGTTTCAGGCGGATTGCATATGCTGTTCCATTTGTTTCTCCACATCTTGATTTCTCCCACCATCAAGGTGGTACTTCTAATCTCTTCAGTATAGGTTTGATGTTTTTCAGCAGCAGCTAGAATTTCCTTGTCCGTGATTCTTGATAGGCTGGAGGGAATGAGGCCTTCAAGAGGAAGGACTCCACAGAAACCTCTGCTGAATCTTGCATCTATCTCTGAAATAAAATAATCCAAAAGAGGCAGGAAGACTGATCTCCTGAAATATTCTTCAGGATTTTCTGCGGGCGCGTTACTTCTGTTTCTTTGACGTATGCATGTTCTCGGTGTTGATATTTCAAACCCCAGCTCATCTGCAACTCGAAGGAAGTTTTCGTACAGACTTTTGAACTCAAGTTCGGCTTCGCGCCGAATATTTTTGAAGTTCTCCAAAATTTCAGTTACGTTAACTAAAGCAGACGAGATATCCTGCTTGGGGCTTTGCAACCGTTGACTTAGTCTTAAAGTTAAACCAAGGCAGTAGGCTGCAACTTCAAGGCCAACAACAAATTCGCTTTTTTTGATGGCGCAGGATAACATGTACGCTTCCGACGACACTTCTGGCGTTTTGTCGCCAATCAAATTTTCCAGGACTGTGACAACAGGTACAATTAACTCTTTAAAGGTGATGACGCTATCATGTATCTTGACCCATCGTGTAGAGTAAAGTGCCCTCAGTCTGTTTCTTTTATTCGGAGAAATTCATCTTTTCGAGAAATCGATAAGAGCATTACTCGATGAGTGGAGGCCGATAGGAAGACAGAAACCGTTCCAACCGTTCCCATAACATTTCTTATTGCTGGGATTTCGCAACATTTTGTGATGCACAAGTTCACTGAAGCAATGAGTGTAAATTGCGAGTGGCTGTTGCTGCGATATTAGGGCGTGAATGTCCCGCCATATTTGATCCTCAGTTGTACCCTTGCCCACATAGGTAATCATATGACAAGCCAAGTTTAGACATCTCTTCGTCTATCGTTGATTTTATAGCCAAGCTCGTTGTTGATTTGAGCTCAATGAAGCCAATAAATTCCTCCTTTACTATGGATTTGTTCATATCAATGTATCATACACAGAATGTAAGTTGCTCCTTCCTACTAACATCGGTAGTCTTGTCACATATTATGAAGAAATATTTGGATTTTTTTTTACATCTTCAGAAATTTTCTAACGTAAAAAATCACCAATGCATTCTATCACATCATTTTGGATGGTTTTGCTAATAAGTGTGTTGTTGCGTTTGCATGTCGAAAGATGTCATTTTAAGTCTTTGTCGCCTGCATCTATTCTAAATGACAAGAGACTTTGAAAACCCCGTTTTCCTTGAAGAGCCATTTCTTGGTCTTCTTCACTGCTCAAATTGCCATCATCTTGATGGCCCCTCATGGGGAGGTTGTTCTGGGCACAAAATAGTATTCCTTTTATTATGGGTTTCAATCGTTTTCCATTTTGCTCAACTGTGTTTGCTTTTTTTCTATCGATCATTAGACCAACATGTTTGGTTGAAATTCCAGGAGCAGATTCCATAGACTTTTGAAATGTAGAGCTTTCTCCATTGTAACTAAATATAACTAATATAACTTATAAGTACTTATAAAATATAACTAATACTTTTTACAAAGTGGTACTTAACCTCCAAAAAGTTTGATTTTATCTAGTGTATGTTTCCGCCCAATGGGGGGGGCTATATTATTATTATTATTATTATTATAGCCCCCTTAGCCCCCCCCATAGATCCGCCACTGTGATACACCCAGAAGACTTTTTTCTATTAATACATTTAAACCTTTCTGGATAGAGGGTGATACAATACGGCATCACTAGGATCTTATATTTTGGAAAATAATTCAAATATTAATGAAAATGTACTTATAATGTTTCTTTTAACTGAACTCTAAAGAATAGTTGTACAGGTTCAAAAAATGTATTGTTTGATGAGTATGTGATAAGGAAAGAGAAATTTATATTAGAAGTAATGAGATATATCTGTAAATCTTGATCCACAAAAATATTATCCTCGTAGATGACAGGAAGTTGATTTTTTCTGCAATAAATTTGCTTGTTTTTTGGAAAATATTATTGTTGCTGTTTTTCTATATATATTAAAATCTAGATTAGAAAAGGAATGAAATTCAGAAACCACTATCTGAAATAAGGAACCGAAACCAAGGCAAGGATCCGGATCCGAAAAAAAAACCTGTATCCATCACTAATTAGGAATGTTCCTGCAATATTTATCAAGAATTTAATAAATGCATTTGTAAGTAATTGGCTCTGCCTTGAATGATCGAAGCTTGGCTCTTTCTCTTTATTCATGCTGTGGGAGTCCCATATAATGAGAAGCTCAAAATAGCAAGGGAAGAACAAGGGACCATTTATTATGCAGTGATTTGCATGTAAAATAAATTAGCAACCATGAATATGTACTGCACATTGCTTGTGCACAAGCTTGTTCTCATGACATCTATCATTTGCATTAAAATGAAAACATAAACTTATCCACCAAATGTTACACCCAATGGTCAAGTATGGATTGACAACAAACATTCTGGGCATACCTGTATGTGTACTTTGAATTTCTCAATAGCCTCTGCTCTTTCCATTGATTTTTTTTATCCTCCTGCTTATGTTACCAGTTCAGTTTGAGAGCCAACTTTGTGGCTTGGAATCATAATTCATAAGATTTTAAAGTAAAACTTCATGTAATTAATGAATACGAATGTGGCTGGACAGCTGGGCATTATTATCAAAATATTCCTGCAGCTGGTATCTAGATGTCACTATGGCAGAAGATATGCATATCTTAATAAATTCAATTAGGAAATTATAACTGTTTATTTGTGGCCTTCCTTGCAGCAGTTCTGATTTCTCATAATCAAGAGTTCCATGTATCCCCTGGCGAAAATGTTTGTGTACAACTTGTGTGAAAAACTGGTACACTAATTATGTACAAAATGTGGTAAATGTGGTAAAAGTTGTGTGATTTTTTGTGTGCTTTTAGTGTGCAAGTAGTGTGTTATAGAACATTTTTGCTGTACAGATTTCAGGTACAACTTGTGTGAATAACTGATACACTAATTATGTACAAAATGTGGTAAATGTGGTAAAAGTTGTGTGATTTTTTGTGTGCTTTTAGTGTGCAAGTAGTGTGTTATAGAACATTTTTGCTGTACAGATTTCAGGTACAACTTGTGTGAATAACTGGTACACTAATTATGTACAAAATTTGGTACATGTGGTACAAATTGTGTGATTTTGTGTGCTAATTGTGTGTTATAGAACATTTTACTGTACAGATTTCAGGTAGATTGTCTACATCAGAGTAGAGGTACAGATTGTGTACAGTATGGTACAGAGTATGGGCAGGGATTATTGTACGAAGTTAAAAGTAGGAATACAAGAAATTGGAAAAAATACGAAATGAACATCCCATTGATTGATTGAATACCCAATGAAATGTGGCATTTGGTTTTAATAGAATTATTTTCCAACATGGCAGAGTCACAACTAAAGCCTATTAGAAGGGGAATAAAATGATTTGTGGGTTAAAATTCATGATGGAAAATGGAGATGCATTATCAATATTTACCCACTGAAGATCTCCAGCGAAAAAACTGTTGAAAACCTGTTAAAAACTGTTGAATGTAACAGTCCCTGTTGAAAAAACTGTTCAATCTAACAGTTACTATTGAAAAAAAACTGTTGAATCCAATAGTTACTGTTGAAAAAACTGTTGAATTCTACAGGTACTCTGGCAAAAAACCATTGAAAACTTCACATTAAATCAGGCCAATGTTGAATTCAATAGTTACTGTGGAAAATTACAAACAGCAAGTAAATCCAACAAAGTTACCTATTGTTGAAAATTAGTTAATGTAGAACTTTTAACAGTAAACTGGTGAAACCAAACAGTAAACTTGAAACCTAACATTAACTGTATTAACTGTTGAAATCTAACCATTTACCTTTTAAGTCCAATAACAGCTACTAAATATCTGATATCAGAATTATCATGTTGAACCCATCATCGTATCATGCTGAAAAAGTTAAATTATAAATCACATAATGAAAGGGTAAGTTGAGGAGCTCTAAAAATTTAACCAGGTATCATCGTCATTGGTCATCAATCCTCGGATTGGTTTGATGCAGCTCTCCACTGAGTTCTTCTATTGGCTAATCTCTTCATATTTACGTGTTTCTTACCGTGTTTACCAATAAGAGAAAAAGGGAAGGTCTAAGACTTCCCCTACTACAAGGAAGGTGTTTACAACCTTCCACATCAGTTAAATACCTTGGGGTTATTCTAGACTCCAAGTTCAACTGGGGAGAACATCTAGAGACGGAAACAAAGAAAGCCTGTGCATCTCTATGGTCTTTCAAGAAAGCTCTGGGAATAACCTGGGGGCTAAAACCGAAAGCCTTGTACTGGCTGTATACAGCAGTAGTGAAGCCTAGCTTTCTGCACTGCTCACTTGTCTGATGGACAAGGACCCGGCAGAATGTTACCAGGGACAAACTAAACCACTTGCATAGAATGGTCTGTATGGGCATTTTGGGGCAATGAAGACAACCCCAACCTTGGCAATCGAGACCCTCCTAAACCTTACTCCACGATTTATGGAAGTTGAGATCCAGGCTAGGGCATCAGCATATCATCTTAAAAGCCTAGGATAGTGGTACGACATGGGAAGTTCTTCCGGTCACAGAATTCTATGGACGGAGCTCAGGAAGTCGAGCCCAATTTTTGAAATGGGCTCTGACTCAATAATTGCGAAGTTCAACCAATCACCCCTCCTCTTCAAAATCCACTTCCCAACTAGAGAAGAGTGGGCAGAGAAAGGAGGGGAAGGACTACATAAAGGAGCCTATGTATGGTATACAGATGGCTCCAGGAAAGAAGGCAGAGGAGGAGCCGGTATATACAGCTACAGCCTATCCAAGAAAATATCTATCCCTCTCGGGGAATAAGCTACAGTGTTTCAGGCTGAGGTTTATATGCTTCTGACCTGTGCATATGCAGCTAAAGAGGCTGGCTTGTATGACAAACCAACTCATATCTGCACCGACAGCCAAGCTGTCCTCAGAGCTCTCGCATCACCATGGTGCAGATCGCGGCTGCTGCTAGAGTGTAGAAATGCACTCAACACACTAGGCAGCTGCCGTAAAATTGAGCTCTTCTGGGTACCAGGTCATGCTGGCATTGCCGGAAATGAAATGGTGGATGAGCTTGCCAAAGCAGGAGCCAACCGAAGACCGTTTGGTCCAGAACCATTCATACCTATTGCACCCTCGATGGGGAAAACGGAGATCCGAATGTGGGGCCTTGCTCGACATGCTGAGATCTGGCGGAAAACGCCGAAGTTAAGGCAGGCCAAACTTCACATAGAGGGACCTAAACCTGATCTAGCTAAGAAATTACTCCTATTAAACAGGAGTCCATTACGTACGATAGTGGGACTGTTCACTGGACACTATCAAGTGATGAGACACCTCCATCTCCTGAAGATCACTGATTCAGCTAGATGCAGATGGTGTGAAGAAGAGGACGAATCAACCTCTCATCTCCTCTGCGAGTGCCCAGCCATAATGAGGACTCAGAATAGATATCTTGGCTCACCTTTTCTGGAACCCAATGAAATTAAAGGGATCCTCATAGGAGACCTCTTGGCCTTTAGCCGGACAATCGGTCTCTATGGGTGATCTCCTGAATGGTGGTTAGCATAATGGACCAATAGTTCTAAGTGCCCCAGGGACTCTTAGATTACTTCAACCTACTTTTCATCTCAATCTAATCTACGAATTTCTTCTTTTTCACATCCTTCGTCACTTGTTCCATACATCTCACTTGTTCCATACATCTCACTTGAGGCCTTCCTTTGCCATTCTTCCCATCCATTTGTTCTTCAACGATTGAACCAGGTATATTGCAGTATTGTACTACATTACCATACTATTAGTATTCATACTAGTTTGTTTCAAAGGATAATGGGTCTATAAATGTTTATTTCTTAACTTATTGCTCTATATCGAGAACATTGATAAATAAATAGTGATCATTTATGAGCCGTTCTAAATGTCATTTAGCAAAAATTTTCCTCCGTTTTCATTAAGTTCAACATGTTGGTCTGTGCACGTGTCTCACCAGTAATATAATTTAACCCATGCATGTAAGAGCTACATACCTTGGGGAAATTAATTTAAAAAACACCAAGGAATAAGAAATGTAATGAAAACGAAGGTTCAACCTTAAGCATTGGATTGCAAAAAAAATATGGATGCAGCTAAATTCTTTCTTATGCTCGCAAGGACGTAACCGCAATCAAATATTGAGTATTCAAGAAAAGAACAACAAACTCTTAGCAAAAAATATATTTCCACACAAAACTTAATAACTTAAAACAAAATATATACATTAGTTTACAACATCATTGAATGGTTGTCTTTCCTTTTGAGATATTATTTAATTTCATGCCTACATATTTTAAAATCTCCTCCCCAAATTGCCATGCCTTCTGTTTCACATTGCACTTAGGTCTGCACACTTCTGTGTATCCTGGCAAGTAAAAATGTTTTTTTTTTTTTTCAAATGTTGCTATGACAATATAAAAATCGCCAGTTTTAATATGTGGGAGAGTGCATGCAAAGGAACTTAGGGCAAATAAAGTGTAGTTGTACTCACCGCCTTATGCCAGGAGTCTTGCCAGCACAATGCTCCAAGTTGCATGAACCAACTTTTTTAAAATGTTGATGAACTTTAATTATCACAATCAGGCCAGTTCACTATGCAATGTCGCTGTATTTTCACTAATCCTCTAAAATAGTTCTCCTTATTTCTTTCACCATCATCATGAAAGACCCAAGCTAAGATGCCAACAGAAACAGCTTCCTCCTCATTTACGAATTCAAATAAATCACATTCAGAATGACTAATTTTAAGAAGTAAAGTCAAGGACTGCATTTTCAAGATTATCCGAGATGAATGAGAAGACAGAAGATACTACTTTTTGGATGATATGTAGCATTGTAGAAGTGTAAACACAATAAATATATTATTATATGCATAGCAACGGTTGTTTTCTAGTTGATATATCAAACAGAAAACAATTGTTGCTATGCTATTTTGCATTCCAATTAAAAGTAATTATTCTAGATATTTTCTAGACATAATGTATTTGTCATTGTAGAAATTTTGTACTTATTTGAATTACTTTTCCTCAGACTCTACTTTCTTTCACTAACCAAAATCCAGACCAGTTACAGCCCTTCAAAACCTACAGCACAGTTACGGACTGTCAAAACTACAGTACATTTACAGACCACCAAATATTAAACTGCACCTGAAGAAAAAATACAGACTAGTTACAGACCAACAGATATTGTAGTATAGTTATGGACCAAAATCCAGTTCAGTTTCCAGACAAAATCCCTTCTCTTTATTGCAATCCAGACAAGTCCAGTCCTGTTACAGACTTAGCATCCAGAAATTGGCCTTTCAAGCCAGCCTTACAGACCAGTTTCAGATTGGCAACAGACTAAGTATATACTTATAAACATTCTAATATCCTAACCATATAAACTGCTGAAATTTCAACAAACTGTTATGTCCTTCAACATTAATGGCAATTTACTATTTAATGTTGGATTTCTACCGTTAAACATTAAAATCCAACAGTAACTGTTTCATTTTATCAATAATCTGTTGGAAATTTATACTGTGAATGTTCCAATAGACAACTATTGAAATTGAACTGTGACTGTCAGATTGCAACAGTTACTGTTAACAAATCTAAGTTAACAGTTAACAAATCTAAGTTTTTTCGCAAAGGAGACTCAGGAGAAAATGAAGTTCGCCTCATTTTCCAAGAGGCAACTTTAGATCAGAACCCAATTCTACATTGTCAGACAGTTACTGACACCCACATCAAAAAGATTCAAGAGTTAGGTGATTCCATAATCATCAAACCTAGTGATATCATTGCTCAATGTATCAACATGTGTACTGATACTGGCAACTTTCCAGTTGTAATTACAGCTTTTAGTGCAGTGTATCTACTTTTCTTTGTTTTGCTTTTATCTATTATTAGAAGATTAAACAAAAGTATATTGTTTTTTATCCTTGGAAAATTATTCCGTTGTTATGAAATTACCTTACCTCCATGGCCCCACCAACAATTTTATGTCATCATTCTCTGCTTCCATTGTCACTGTCGAACTTCTCATCTTTCTTATTGTCTTTCTGGATTCAGCACCACCATTATAGTCTAGGTCTCCACAAGTCTTTTTTTCCTTCAGGTCTTCCTGTTAATGTTTCTTTCAAGATTGTTACTGAGGCTTTGGGTGGGGGGAGAATGGTTGTCGCCCCCTCCCTCCCCAGAGAACTAGAGAGACTGTCTTTTGATCGGAGGGGTGGGGGTAAAGAGGAGGTCAACATTGGCGACAGTCCGCCCAAACTTGATGTCTGGGTCCACCTCTAAGCCCATCTCAGACATCATGTTTTAAATATGGCTATTGCGTCAGGTTGAAGAAATAGTTCCCTCAGTTATTTTAATGTGTACCTATATATCATAATATCTTCTATTGGTAAATTACATATGTATACAGAATGAGAAAGAGACTATCTGTAAGAACAGCACAATTCAGGATAATGTACAGCTGTGGTGTAATTTGTGTACAGGTAGCCTCAAGAAACGGTGTGAAAAGTTGGTACATTCTGTGTACAGTTTAGGATTATGTACAACTGTGGTGTAATTTGTGTACAGGTAGCCTCAAGAAACAGTGTGAAACTTTGGTACATTCTGTGTACAGTTCAGGATCATGTACATCTGTGGTGAATATTAGGTGATTTTTGTGTGCTAGTCTGGTACAGTACACCACTGTACCACAAAAATGTACACAAACATTTTCGCCAGGGTCATTATCACAGTAAAAGGATGTTGATGATGGCAGGATACATCATCAGATATATGACCGGCCGGGGTATTTATAGTGTCTTCAGTGAAGCCTCCTGTCATTTTGTACTTATTGCAGTATACATATGATGATGTATCCTGCAATGGGTACAAAACATTATCTTCCAAATATTGGAATAATGCAGCAGAGAAACCCGGAAACTCAAAACCTACAATCATATCACTGTGAAAGCCTTCAGCAGAAATTTAATACTGTTGATGACTATTATGCATGTACTTGTAAATGCTGATAATAATTGGACTCTGTAATTCCGACTGTGGTACTAGTAGTGATATCATGATTCTGACAGCTTTAAGTCAGCTGTTTTCTGGGGCAAATTTACAGCAGTTGAATGTAGCCCATTTCTGCCTCTATTCTGGAGAAGGTAACCCACCCAGTGCTTGTATGGCCTAGTATTCTTGCACATTATAATGAATAGAACTTTCTCTGAACCATTCATAATTTTTTAGAGAAGTAGTGTGACAATTGTATGACAATTTCTCTAGTTTCCAAAGTTTATACTGTCAATAGTCCATTGCATTGCTATACGTCACATGCTGCTGAAAGTCACGCATTGCTACATGCTGCTGAAAGGTATTTGGAACTCAAGACAAAATGGTAATCCACAGCATCCTAAATGTCAAAAGTTGTTGTTTTACTTCCCAACTGATTGCATATACATAACATGACATTTAATGTAATTGATGGTAAATACAACTGTGGATCTATGAAGGGTGCATAAATATAATTTTCAATAGCGATCTTAATGGTATCTTTTGACTGTATACAATCCAAAACAGCCACAATATATAAACTAGTGTTAAAGTTGTAAGAATTGGTAGTGGAATGGTTATTTAATCATCTTTTGTAATAAAAAGAGTTCGATATAGCGAGCAATTTTTCAGTTCCCAAGACATTTTGAAGACATGGGTTTATATTAAAAATCACCCTAAAATTAATATTAACATTAACATAGGCTTAGCATGAGATTCAAGAGCCCTGCTGGCAATTATGACTGGCAATATATTTAAAAATGGAATGAACCTGTCACTAATAAAAAGTTATAATTGAATACATTCCATAAGATTTATATATCAAGAAAAGTATTTAATATTGATAAAAATCAATTGAGTCATCAATTGAAATGTAATGCTTGGCATAACCATTCAGAACATTCCTGCCGCTATGGTGGCCATATATTGCATGTGTGTTTCAAACACTTCTGTGCATTTAGTTGCATATGCATTCCTTAAGCTAATAATTTCAAGGTTCATACTGGTCAGGGAAGTCATGGAATTGTCAGGGAAATAAAAATCGGGACTGGAAGTCATGGGAATGTCGGGGGAATTATATTATGGTCAGGGAAATACTCTAGAGGTGCAGCAAAAAGTTGAAAATCATGGTTGAAGGCACGGAACGTTGCTGTGCTTGAGTGGCTAGGTGTGCATTTTGTTGCCGTCAGCTTGCCATCCTGGCTGGGCAGCACCGACTTGGCAGCTCGCTCAGGCTCAGGAATTGGCTGATTGGTCTGCTCGTCCGTTGTTTTGTTTTTGAATTTTGACTGGAATATGTTACTTTCCTGGAATAAATAAATTTTATTTCACAATATGCCCCACTGCATTTTTCCATAAAATCCCTATATATGACTGCTTTGCCATTGATATAAAGTCAGGGAAATTTCAAAAATTGGACTGGAAATCAGGGAAAAGTCAGGGAAATTGAAAATGGAAAGTTGGTATGAACCCTGAATTTGGTATGAATAAAATGTTTATTAAGTTTTGGTGCTTGTCGAAAAATAAATGTTTGATATTTAATAATAATAATAATAATAAATTTCAAGTTAAACTAGCTAAGTTCAAGCTATCCCTAAATTTTCAATTGAAGAAGGTTGTCAAAGTGGTGTGTTACATGTCAGCACATCACGAGGACAATAGATTTTCTCTCACCGTTGATGATATTGTAGGTATTGATACCCTTCCAAGATGCAGTTGATAGCAAGAAAAATCACGAGTAGAGGTCACAAGACATGATTCTCATGTTGACTTGCACAGAATGAATGCAATGCGAACTTCACAAACTTCAAACATCTTCAAATTTCGAATCTGATTTCAGGTGAAGTTCTAGTTTGGAACATGCAATGGGATGAGGACTGTTTGCTGGGATCATCAGAAACTGTGGGTGGTGGACATGAAGATTCAATCATCAAAGCTGAGTGGGTCAATGATCCATATAAAACCTCAGATGCTGGTCCATCAAAATTTGCTCTGGCATCTGCTGGCTTGGATGGACGTTTGATTCTCTGGAGACTTGCAAGTCAAACAGGAGGACTTAGACGTGGTCAAGGGTAACTAAGACTTGATGGCTAGTAGAAATGTTTAAAATCTTTTGTTTAGATCCCTGTTATTAACTTCACAAACTCATGATTGATAGGAACCAATTTGCTTTGTCTCTCAATTGATTTCTAGCTCCATTCTCAAGGTGGGTTTATATTAAAAATCACCCTAAAATTAACATTAGTATAGGCTTAGCATGAGATGCAAGAGCCCTGCTGGCAATGATGAAATTCATAGAAAAAATTATCATGAAACCCCTCTTAAGTTACAGAAAAATTAGCCTAAGGATAGGTCGAATTTGAAATGGTGTGAAATGAACTTAAGACTGTATTGCCCTAATCGTTTGTTTCAGTACCTTACTTCAGTTATTTGTTAATACTTGCCATGCATCATGGGAAGAAAACATGGGATGAAAAATATGCAATAGAAGTCTACTCCATTTTCATACAGACTATGGCCGGTGTAATCCTGCGCATAAGACAAAAAATTTCCTGAAGCTTTCTGACAGTGAGCACTGAAGAATAAGCTAAATGCTTAGCATTTGCAATTACATTGTGCTAAAAAAGGACAGATAGATGGCATTCGGTCCACGCTAATTTTTCATAAACCAGCCTTCATTCAGGAAGAGATATCTCCCTGATGGAATGCTGTCATTCTATGTCATCATTTGTTCATTCCCCAAACAGTACCAAAATTTTCTTACCTAGCAATGGAGGGCAATGATTAAGATGCAAGACAAGAACTCATTTCCTCTCCTTTCTCCACTTCATTCTACGTAGCTGTCTATACAAAAGTAGTTATAACTTCACCATTCATTTCCACTTAACTTTTCTGGGTACCTGGTCTTGCAGGTATATCTGGAAATGAGATAGCTGATGAGCTGGCTAAGGCCGGATCCAACCATAGTCTGATTGGACCAGAGCCAATCCCATCTATTGCTACCTCAATAGGGATGGCAGGAATCAAACTGTAGGGCTTAGCCAGGCATTCTGAGATCTAGAGAACCATTCTGAGTCAACAACAGGCCAAATTATGCATAGGAAAACCTAGGCCTGGACTCACAAAAAGAATCCTACTTAACAGGGGTCAACTACGAACAGTAGTGGGACTCCTTACTAGGCACTATCGAGTAATGAGGCACCTACACCTCCTGGAAACCACAGATTCACCCAGATGCAGGTGTTGCGAAGAAGAGGATGAAACCGCATCCCACATACTATGCGAGTAACCTGCTGCTGTGATGACTCAGAATAGGTACCTTGGTACACTAGTCATGGAGACCAGGGATGTTAGGGAGATTTCCATAGGGGACCAGTTGGCCTTTGGTAGGGCGATTGGCCTTTATGGGTGATTTCACCATAAGGGTGGTTGGCACAGTAGATCTAAGTGCCTTAGGGTAAGAGGAACTCCTCCTAAAACTTAATCTATTTTCATTTCCCCTTTGTCTCCCACCTCATATACCTTGTGTACTGTCAAAAATACTACATATGTACAGTAAAGCCTCCATACAACGAATTTGTTGGGACCGAAATAATCACGACTTCGCTGTAGGGGGTTTCGTTGTACGGAGGTGATATGCGGGTTGCGTCATCGCAGGGGCACCCAAGTGTTCCGTGAGGTTTACGATGCAAGTCGTGTAAATTTCTTAATCTTGCTTTATTCACCTTTCCTTTTGTGATGATAAACAATTGTTATTATTTACCATCAAATACCGTGGCTATCACCTCGTGATTTTCAATCTGCGTATTTCTAATTGAAAGTATTGTTTTTCTCGTCCATTCTGCTCTACGCCTCATTGCTTACATTAGTTATGTTCTGATATTAAAGGAATGCCCAAATTAAAGCCTGTGGATTACGTATTTTTAAAGTGCTCCATAATTTTTCTCAGTATCTAGTCGATATTATTCTTGGAGTGCAATAATTTAAGTCAATATCAATTGGCAGTTTTATACAGCAATTTTGCTTGAAAGAGCACATATTGCCATTTAGACTTATGAAATAAAATGAATTGTTGGAATTGAAATTGAAATCCCATTGAAATACTGGTAAATATCTATGTTCGATACCGGTATATATTAGATATCGATAAACAACAATGGAAGTTAGGTGGAATAAGTTAGTTACCACGAGTAAAAACGTGGCAGTCAGCAATGCCCTGAGGTCACAATGGCAATCTCAGATGATAATGCATTGATGATGCCTTCATAGAAGCTGGACACGATCGGTATTCTGTTGGCACACCCGTTCTTCAGTGCCAAAACGCAGTACCATCCTCGAGTACGCCAGGTAATACTTGAATCCACGCCTTGTCGCCGTTATACTTGAAGATAACCTCTTCATACTTGAAGAAAATTTTAATCCAGGTTTGCCCTTTTTCAGTCCTTTGCAGAACGTCTCTCATTTTAAAATGTGTGCCATTTGCAGACTAAAACTATTAACCTGGAATAATTAGTCGCTAAAGCAGAATCACATTAGTTAAATATGTCTTATGTTAGCAATTAAGAGAATAAAAACACGTAAAAGAACCTGAGCCCACTCTTTTCGCGTCTTTTATGACATTAGAAGGACCTCTTTCTAAACCAAGTAGACGAGCGAAAATGGCTGTTCTGAAAACTCTAGTTGTATCAGTAATATTGCATGCTAACAATTTGGAATGGAGACGTTTTGAGTTGGATGCAGAAAGAAATCTAACCTAGCGTACGCACTGAAATGAGTAAGAGGAAAGAGTGCATTGCCTACTAACCCTTCCCAAACATTCCATACCAAAATGCCTATTATTCAATAACCGTCCCCCTCCAAAAGAAAGAATAACTACGCCCATACTCACCTCTTTCTCTACAATGCTGCTGTTATCTCCCATCCGCTTCCCACGTTCCTTTGGGGAGACCTCCCTCGCCCATTCCACTCCTCAATGACTCCCCTTACCCCTAATCGAAAGCTCATGTGATTCCGATATATCGTGACCCAGTCGTCTGCCGCTCTTCAAATAGCCCAACTGGTTAGGCACACAGGCAGAACAATACAAGTACAATACAAGAACAAGTACAATAGCTCCTGTAATAACTAATCTGGTTTTCGATTTATCTCTCCTTCACTTACCTCCTCACAAATATAAATACAGGACCATCTACCTCGCTGTACATACAGTCAGCTCTCGTGTGACTTACCTCGGCCGAAGCATTCCATATTGCTTGAAAATGAATATATTTCAGGAAGTTAAAACAAATTTCAAAAAATTACATAGGTTTAAAGCAATTTTTTAATTCAAAATTATTCTATTCAAAATAGCTTTCTAAAGTCTCATCCCTTTCCTTATTTCTTTGCTGGCTGCTTGCTCAACCTGCCGATGAATCTTCAAATTCTCTACTCCATCTTCTGACATTAAAAAAACTCACTTCAAAACATCCATTGCATCCACCGCTTCCTTCCAACCGGGGCACACTGCGCTATTGCTGGGCTCCTCTCTCTTCATCCCTCACATCCTGTGTCTCCGACAAAATTTTGGGATCCTCATTGTCGGCAAATACAGCGATATCATTATCAATTCTCGCATACTATTCGAAAGATACCTCTTCAATGTTTAATAATTGAGCGACTTCACCCCATTCCTCCCTCTCCTCTGGCTGTGGGTCGTCTTGGGCGTCCATCTCTCCGGGAAAGCCTGCCCTCCTGAAGCAATTCGAGATCGCGCTTCTCTCTACTCCATCCCAAGCAACACACAGACGCTGAATGGCTTGCGGAATGTTCCACTTCAATGACTTGATGTCTTCAGTGTTTCGTAGTCTAGTTAGAAGATATTCGACTAGTTGCCGTCTATATGTGCAATGAGTGAGAACAAAGGAAACTTTATGTGACGCTGAAGGGGTCTGTTCAACAACATTCGATCAGTTGACGTCTCCGATGCATACAGCGCTGAAGATTCTTTGAGCCTAACTACTTTTTCGTCGTTTATTTATTCATTCATACCAACGGCAAATCCATTACATCTTGTATTGTTATCAAATAATATATATGTATCTTAAAGATATCGTTGTTGATCCTATTTCTAAAATAAGGATTTTTTTTCTTGAATTAAGAATTTTTAAAATTCCCGACTCAGACCAGAAAATCATGAATAATCCACGAACATTTCCCTGCATTGAAAATTCACGAATAATTCCCGATTTTCCAGGTTTTCTCGGTCAGTGGACAACCTGATAAGGGATGCTCAATGGGATATTATCGAAATTTAATTTGGAAAGAGCTGCTCCGCGGATTTTCTGTCAAACCAGTTCGACTTGTAAACCACCTAGGCGGTTCAGAGAGGAGCGCAAAATTGCCAAGCGCTGCTTCTTGGAGCGGCACAAAGGTCGGAGCGGAGCAATGGAGCCACGCGGAGCGGAGCTTTGGCTTCCCTTACACGTTTCTTATGGTGGGAACCATCAGAGTTGACTATGGCCTTCACTGAGCCAGAGCGTCAAGTTTCCTTAATGCCCTCCGCTCCGTAGGTCTCGGATTTGAACCCCTTCGAAGCCTGGAGCAGAACGGTTAAGATGCGGTACACTCCTCTGCAGTTCTACTTCCTGCTTATTACGTAAATATCAGTGGAAAAATTTACCTGCAAATGCAAAATACTGCGTTTGTTCTCAATAATTCGTTCTAGAGGGGCACTTTTCATGTTTTGGGCCCATTATCAGACTTCGTTGTACGGAGTTTTCGTAATTAGAGAGGTTCGTTACGGGAGGTTTTTTTGCATGCATTGTCCATTGGAAGGGTCCAGGACCGTGCCAAGGAGGGAGGTTTCTTTAAAATTTCGCTGTATGGGGGTTTGTTGTAGAGAGGTTTTACTGTATTAACTTCTCAGATATGTCCTATGTGTGTTGGGCATCATACACAATCCGCACCATTGGAGGTCTGATGTAGGTCCTAGGTTCTATGGTTAGCCTTTTAATAATGCACACATTAATTTTTTCATAGTGGTCACTGCAAACTGTATAAATCAGTATCTGTGCATGTTGTAGATGCATAGACTAATATTATTATGCGTGCATATCATGCTGGAAATTATTTGAAGCCAAAATAATTTTAATTGAAAATGTGTGCCATCCTTTCCATTTGTGATGTGAAGATCTTCCTCTTTGTCATTAACACTTCATTTGCTTTCAATCTTCATCTTATTCCTCCATAACATTCATCTTTTGGCATCACTCTTGCTGAGTTTTTTTTTACTTTGAGAGGGATATGGACTCGCAGAAGCACATGTCTTTCATCTTGTCTGCTGTCAGGTGCCAGCAGGGCCAAGACCATAACCTCATTTGAATGAATTACCTTTATGATGTAAGATGAGGAAAAGGGAAGACCTTCGGCTGTTCTACCAGCACACTCACCAGATTTGGACTGTTTTTTTGGAAGGAGATAGAGAAATGGAAGAACTAGGCACAGCAGTTGGTGGATCTATCGATTTCTTAACCTTTTCTCTGTCAGCAATGGGTCTCTGTGAAGAGTGAATTCACATTAAGGCTGCTCTTTATAGATAGTCTAAAAAATAAAACTATGTTATAAGACTCCTATCAGTGGCTAGGTCAGGCAGAAAAGAATATGTTCAATCATAGGTCTCTGCAGTGATCTATTGTATGTATTGTCTAAAATAAGATTCCCAAAAATAAATTTTGCATCATGGCAGCTTTTTACCCCATTATTTATGGTGAAAAGACAGCAGTTTTGCTGGAATTCCATTAGGAATCTAATATTGATGTCTTTTTGCCATTAATAATGTGGCAAAAAACCTAACATTATGCCAAATTCTGGAAAGAATATGTTGTGAAGGTGGAGCATAAACCTTTGCAGCCAAAGAAAAGGAAAGCATAAGTGTGCCAGGTTCACCATATTCAAAGATTACATTTCTTCAAGGGTGTGGACTTCCAGTGCCTACAATGTGAGATGTCTGAGAGAAATATGATGCTATTTAGTAGTTCATCACATCATTTGGTTTCTTACTCATATTTTGCATATTTCCTTATTTTAAAAATACATATACTAATAAAATCAGTTTATTTATTGGTTTCCATGAGCAGGAGAAGGCTCCTCCACTGGCTGATGAACTAGTAGAAGAAATATTGTTCCAAAGGTTTTCCTGAAAGTTTATCAGTGTGTGAAAATGACAGTTATGATACCATTGGTGGTCACACTGAAATTGATACTATTGATCCCAACGACAGCAGTGATGTTGATAATGTAAGCAACATGGAATGGGAAGATGAGTGATTACAGAGGGAGGAGTGAACATTTTGTAGATTTTTGTAACGTAAGAAATGGTGTAAAACACATGAAAACCATTGTTAATTCATTTGAATTTTTTATTATTTATTAGAATCTAAAAAATTAATTTTTGATTAGATCTGTTGTATGTATTGTCTAAAATAAGATTCCCAAAAAGGGTCCTTAGGTCCTCTGTGCTGGCAGCTAGGATCAGGGTATCATCAACATACTTCAGATTATCGATCCTTTTTCCCCCATGGAAATTCCTCTTCCACAGTCCCGAAGCATATTTCTCACTAACATATATGTATTCTGTGTAGATGTTGAAGAGGATTGGTAAAAGAATACAGCCCTGTCTCATGCCAACTTCTGCCCTCAAGTTATTGGACGTTGTTTGGTCGATACCAACAGTTTGGTGTTGTTCTCATTGTGGCTGTTAACAAGTGTTGCAACGATTCCAACTCCAGGGGAATACTCCAGAGGTTTCCACTTCACTGAGATGAGTGCCTTGGTGTAGTCAACAAAGAAGAGCAAAATTAGGATGTTGAACTCTGGTTTTTTCCACAATCTGATGGTCCAGAATTTGCCAACTGGGGTCTTTCCCTCGAACAAACCACTTTGCTCTTCAGCTGTTTCATGGAGTAGGAATTTTTTCATACTATTATTATGGATATGGAGATGGAGCTTTCTTGCTTGAGGGATGAGAGCCAGTGTCTTTTATGTAGTTGGAATATTCATGGGGGAGACCTTTCTTGTAGATAGGAATGAATATTGAGTGGCACCGGTCCTCTAGCTATCTTCCAAATGATGTTGCACAGCTCCTGTATTGTGTCTTCCAATTTGAGCAATGACTTGGAGAGTGTCTGTCCCAGTTGACTTGCCGTATCTCAGCTGACATAATTCCTTTTCTGCTTTGGACTGTAGGATGAGAGATTCCAATTCATGGGGTCAAAGGGTGGAAGTGCTTGATCTTGGTTGTCCTTGCTCAGGTTGGTGCAATACTGTCACCATACCTCTGCAATTCCCTCTGGTCTATGATCTGCATATGTATTCATCCCTAATGACTTTGAGTTTGAGGCTTATATTCTCTCAAGTACATGACTGTTTTGAAGAGTTTGTAGGGCTTGTGTCGATTGGTATTTCAACTGGTAACTAGCTGTGATAAAATAATAGATATAGGAGTTTTGTGCCATCTATAAAAGTTTGCACCTCACTACTCAGAAATCGTTTGACCATAAGATAAACTGAATAAAAACTTTTTTAGCTCCAAAATATTATTGAAGACTGCAAGACTAAAGTAAGAGTGACTGGCTATCAAGCCTTTTTGTATCCATTGTTTCAGGTATGTTTCCTTTTGAAGTTGTAGTTCAAATAAGTTAAAGAATTCATGCAATTTAAGTGTTCTATTTTACCAATTAGTGGTTTTTACTTTTTGTATATTTAGATTTTAAGTAATAGAAACCCAGTCACGTGCTAGGTAGTACATAAGAAACTAGAAGAATTTCTGGAATTGGGGCATACATATCCAGGGTGTAAGTCAATGATAATCTTTTAAAATGTCATTCATCTTCTTACTCTAAATTTCTCGATTGATTGATTTCTATCATGGAAAATAAACTTTTCCTGTTTAAAAATGCAGGCATTCCTGCCAAGTTCTTCTTTTTCTTCATGGCTCATATGACTCATATCACAGGGAGTTAGTGACTACAGTAGAATCCTGTTCAGAAGCTCTTCAAGAGTCAGAGGGTTCGGAACTTATGCTGGGAAACTTTAAGAGGGAAGTGTATGCCTAAAGGGTTTTATTTTGGAACTCAAAAAATACAGCTAATTATGCAGAAACTTCTTAACGGGGTTATACTGTAATATAAGAAATATAAGTGCCAACTGCTTCTCCTATTATGGCAATTATTGAGTTATTTCAGTATGCTTTGAAGTGCAGTGAAGAAATTTTCATCCTCACATTCTGATTGTATGTGTGGTGTTGTAACCTTTCTGAGTATGCACGGCATAGCTGATTGTTGCATTTCTGGCATTTGTGAAACAAAGTGCTGAATGGTAGCTACATTTTTCATTAATTTAAAACTTTTTGAAAACAACAATACAGATTTGTTGGTAGAAATCATCTTGAAGAATTATGTAATCTTCTTATTATTGGAGAAATATAGTTTTTAATGAAGTCAAACTTGGTGCTTTGGTGAAATCTAGCTACATGTTAGTTTTTATTAGCAGTAGATTAATTTTGGTAAATTTTGTGTTCAACTTTATGGGACTGATGTCGTGATAGCACAGTGGGTAGAGTCTTAGACTTGTGACTAGGGGTTTTAATCTGGGATAATCCTCTGGAAACATCATTGTAAACCCAGATTGTGTGATTTTTCTGGGCACAATATTTTCTGGCTTGGAGTTATGGACTGTGGACTGGAGTTATGGAGGAGTGGACTGGCTTGGCGGAATTCAAGTAGTTTATGGGAAGTATTGATTAATGTTCATTATTTTTATTACAGCATTTTTATGTTACATAACCCTTAGACACTTTCCCTCATTGGTGACTAACATTTGATGAAAATATATAGTTGGAGGAATATGTCAGTCTATATTTCAGTATTTCATTAGCTTATACTGGCTGGTTATACTTGCAAAAAATTATGCATAAACACTTTAATCAGTTGAATTACTCATAATTTACAGAATTGAGGAAATTTGGGAATAATTTTTGCATTTTTTTATTTGGAAATGAAAGACTTCAGCATTGTAAGGTACTAATTTTAATACATATATATTTATAGATTCGGAATCACAGGAAATCATCTTTCTTTGACAAAAAAAGGCAAATTGCAAACTCATTCAGTTGATGAACTCCTCCCTATTACAAGCTTCAGCTTTGTTCATAATGACCCAACCAGCTTCATCGTTGCTGTTGAAGGAGGGGGACTGTTTAGATGTTCCACGTTATCCACTAAAGTCATTGCAGGTATAAAAAAATTGTATTTTTCATAGTGTGTAAATTTTTTGTGATTTGTTTTATGCATGAATATTTATAGCATTTTATACTTTAATGCAAACTTGACAAGCACATCGTATTTCTTATGAAAATTTTATAATCATATTTCTTCATATTGATCATACTTTTTTCCTCAATTTTTCATATCTAATGAAGATATTCACCGTGTTTCTCCTTCTAGGGAGTGACCCAGAAGTTGTTATGAATGATCCAGTCATAAGTCCATATGATGGCCACAGTAGTCATATTTGTGATATTCAGTGCTCACCAACTCAGGATAATATATTTATTTCATGCAGCTCAGATGGTGAAATACACTGCTATGATGTGAATCAGGTATGTAATTAAACAAACAGTTTTAGATTTTACTTTGTGGAACTCTAACATAATGAAAAAGCATGATAAACTTGAAATAATTTTATTCGCCCAATTTAACCCTTATAGTGCCAATGTCGCTGTGAGCGATGCTGACAAATTTTGCCAAAAGTGCCAGGGTCTCACTCAGCAACTCTTTTTTCCATGGCTATAATGTAAATAGCAATGGAATAATTCGAATTTTGTTTTTATTTTTTTTTTGTGCCTCAGGTTATATTTTGATTTAACCGAGTAAAAATTTCAGCAAATTATTATGAATAATAATGTTTTAGAGACATTTTTCGTTAGATGAATTTCTCAGTAAAATAGCCTGGCAATTTTCGCACAAATTTTAGCAATGAGCTTGGCACCAAAGGATTATTACCACCTTGACCAAGGTTACCATGGATTACCAATATTATCAAGCTTCTATACCCCACCAACACACTAACGTTAGAATTACGTTAGTATAACGTTCGAACGTACGTGGTTTGAAACACGTTATAATGTCCAACCATCCTAACGTTTGGTTTTACGTTTCGAGCAAACCGTTTGGGATAACGTTAAAATTACGTCACCATAAAACGTGAATGTAACGCCTTACGCACGGCATTCGTATACCACCCAATCACTTAATTTCGGTCGTTTGGGATTATAGAACTATGACTTACGTGAGAAGTAAATGTAGAATGAAATTATGTAAATCTTAACAGATTGCCAATGAGTCCATTCGTGACGTATTTGGGAAAAACGATGCCGTATGTAACTAACATCGACAGCTATATATTCAATCAAATTTAAAATGCAGCAAGATTTAACCCACCTACTTTTGTATAGTAACCATTACGTATAATAAGCTAAATTTCCGATAAATAAGCAATGCAACTACGCATCACCGACGAAACTACGAAAGCTCGACACTGGAAAAGTAAATATCCTAACAGCACATTATGGAGGCGAACTTATAATAAACATTTTACTTAAGCATTGAAATCATAGCGTACTTATTTAAGCGCTTAAATCATTTAAGGGTCGACCATTGTTTTTTAAACAATTTTTACGCCTCTTAAATGTCAACCTTTCAGTGAACCCGGCCCTAATAAAATAATGCCAAACAATTTTTACCACCGCAGACTTACTAATAATATTTTATACGGCTGGCTTATGTTTAAAATATCATTAAGATTACAAGATATAGAAATAAATTTGAATAATTTTCACTATAAGTACATTGAATAAAAACAAAATATGATGATGCAAGAATATATGACTACATTGGCAAGAACCCAAACTGTTTATGATTAAAAAATATACTGTACAAAGGAAAAAGTAACACTGTGGACGTCAATTTATATTGAAAGTCCCCCATGTCAATATATTTGTCGAACTTCTTCAAACCCCCATATTTTGTTGACATAATTAATGTACGTCACCATAGCATATAATGACATCTATGGAACTTTATACTTTGGCATGCTTCTTAAGACTCCTGAGAAAGCAAACAATTCCTACAAGGTATCTAAAAAATAAATTTAAATAAGAAAAAGACACACCCAGTCTGCATTCCAACGTTTAATTAGTCTTATAAATGTTTATACAAACAAAGTTAAATAAAGGAAAACCTATGGAACATGAAAACTATACAAATAATTAATAAGTTGTGCAGAGACCATGAATGCAATTATGCTGGAAAGATTAAATCAAAAACAAGTACAAATATATAAAAACATGATGATATCGACAAATACAATGAAAAAATAGAAGAGAAAACACTATTAAATTAAAAATGAAAGTCCATGTTCTCATGCAGTCCTTCAGCTTCTTTGCTTAGCAAATTTCCGGCTCTTCAGCCAATCTTTGACCCCTAATGATGCAGCCTTTGGGTCCATTTGGGGTCTCAGCTTTCTCGCAGCACCTTATAATGATAGGTATAAATTTCAATTAGCACATTTATCGAAAGAGTAAAGAAAATACTCCATTACAGGAGTGCTTGGCAAGAAATTCTACTCACTCATTACTGCTTCTTGCAGTGCCCATGACTCAAATGGCACCTTATCATTATGGCCCTTCCAGTTGAAGAAGGTCCCTGTGTGGTTGGTCATGAGCAGGGCCATGACCTTCTTCGCACACTCTGAGTCAGAGGCTCCAGTTGTTGCAAAGCTGATTTTCTTCACCTGTGAAGCACAATACAAATTTAGAACAGAACACCTGTCACGAAAAAGCGTATTTCAACAGAAAGCACATAGCAATGAAACCTTACTGAGTCTACTTACAACATAGTCCATCACTGATGGGGTACTTTTCGCCATGTCCTCTGCTATTTTGGCATCCTCAAATGTGACTAAAGGCAAAGCTGGTAACCCAACTGGGTGCTTAAGCACTTCTGTCCTATTTAATAATAGCTGCCGAACCTCTTCCACAACAGATCGCAGAATGCCCATTTCTGCGTGCATTCTGCACATTTTCTCGTATTGCAGTTTCATCAGATCTGGATGTAAGAAGTTCGATAATAATTAGTAATGGAAACACTGTCAATCATCAAGGTAATCATTTCATAATAAACACTATTGCGCTATTTCCTAGTGAAATATAATGCATTTTGAAAAATACCTGCAACTGTCATTTTTTGCAGTTGCTTCGATGATACTATCTTTCCACCATCATCAGCAGTATTCATCTCTTCATCCTGGCCTGCAGTACAACTGACATGGTCCATGTGCCCTGACTGTATACTGTCTGCTGCACTATTGGTCAACTCCCCATCAGAATCTGAAATAAGATCACAATTGTTAGTAAAAATCTTACAGGAGCCATAGATTTCCTAATAAAAAGACAATAACCAATTAGTACCTAAGTCTCCTGGCAAGGTTTGTTCCTCTATAGGCAATCCAATTTCATTCGGTTCTGAACTGATCCCTGGCGATGGAGAGACTGTGGGGGCTGCAAAGAAAAATGTTTTTACAATTCTCATTAGACTAGAAAATTTTGACTGATTTTTCATCTTTATATATCAAAGCATGTATTTTTACAATATGAAATTTCCCTGAATATTTTTTTAGTGGCAATGAAACTAAAGGAAAGTGCAAGATAGAAAAAACAGGCTTATAGCATACCAAAAACATTTAGACCTTCTACATCAAACACTGGCAGTTGAACAACTGGAAGCTGCTTCGGCACTGTTGCCTTTTTTTGAGCTTCCACATTGCTTACGTCAATTCCATCTTCAGAGTCTTCATCCTCACTGGGAAATTTCCTTTTCCTGGATGCACGTCCTTTCTTATCTGCCTCGACTTCCGAATCCAGGTCAGTTTTCTCCCCTGCCCGCTTCAGCTTCCTTCGGGCATCTTCATAAGAAACTGAAAGATGCAAAATTATAAAAAAAACATAGAACAGAATATAGTTCATGCATACCTCAACGATTTTTAGTTCACATACCAAACCAAGCACGAATTTTGGCTGGATACTCCGTGAACCTGGAATCTGGCTCCATACATTTCCTTACAGCTGTTGCCTGACGTTCTGGAGGCAAGTGTGTGGGGTACTTGCACCTCCCTCCATTTTCACTCAGCCAGTTCGCTGCTACTATGCAGACATCCCAAAATTTGTCACCCAGTGAAGTGACTTCTAAATCTGCAATTGCAAATTTCTTATCTGAAATGTGGAAAATGATAGGTTTTGGACATGTTTCACAACTTAAGTCAGAAAGACAGTGATACCTTTTAGCTCCCTCACCAGTTGCTGCTCAACTGATGGGGCCTCTTCATGGAATATGACCCTTCTTATCTTCAAATTATATATAATGCATTGTGACAATATAAAAACTGTAACATTCACAAACAACTTTACAATGTGCAATTCAGAGTAACAATGACTACATAACGCACGTAATTACATGTGATACAATGATGACCAAGATGACAGTAATACATTTGGTCAATAGACTCAAATCACCAAAGCATCAAAACACCAAATAGTAACCGAAAGATCAATAAATGAAATAAGTGGGAAATACACTTTCAAAGAAAAATCTAGATATGTGTCCATATTAACAATATGAACGGAATTGCTCTGTACAATCTACTTAAGGCTTACTTAGTAGCTTCTCAAGGCACGTAAATCATGGAGTTCTATGACAGCATTGGAGCCATACAATTTTAAAACTAGCACCAACTAAAATGAATGAAACAAAGGAAAGGCTATCTTTTCATTCTTCCAGGGAAGAATTACATACTTAGTGGAAATAGAGCCAACTGGTACAACAATATCACGCCTTGACCAAGCCATAGTCCCCAAGTTGTAAATTCCAAGTATACTAGACTTGCATGGGTAAGTGAAAAAGTCAGCTTTGGTGTCACAAACATCAGCAACAATAAAAATGGCTCCATCCTCAGATCTTTGAATGCACGCAACTGAAGCAACACTACCCTCGAAGCAAAAAAAGCTGTCTTTCCTGTGTATTGCACTAAGAGAAAAAGAAGGAAAATTGATCACTTCAAAGCGGTTCGTGCCTGGCATAGCACGCCGTGCTTCTATGGCTGTGTCTTCTACACAAAAATCGTACAAGTAGTTCCTCTCAGTAAGCCTAAAAACAAGTTGTTGCAATGGATTTGTTGGAGAACGCAACATTTTCTTCAAAATGTTCATTTTACTTTCGAAAGGGAATGCACTTATTGTTGATATTTCTCCAAACCTCTTCACATCATCAACAACATGGAGCATGGAATGCACATTGTAAACACAGAACTTTGAGTCAATACAGTTTTGGCCACACACGATTTTACAAACTCTTTCAAAAGATCACTGGCAAACTTAATATATCTTTCATTATCAACCAGCCGCTGGACAGATAAAATGGTGCATGCTGTTTGTAGCATTAAAAATGTTTTATAGAGGAGATCAGCAACTATGTCTTTGAATACAATACAACCTGCATATAGGAGGAAGAATCTCCACTGGGTTCCCTTCCACTTGGACATTTCATCCACACCTTTAGGTTTACGGTTGAACTCTTTTGGAATATGTTTACCTAATCCAACCAATCTTTCAGAAATGTTTGACATGTCACGTGCAGGCAAGCGCATTCCTGATTTTGTACCCTTCAAAACAAAGTGTACAAATCTTTTTACTGTGCCCAGCAGAATCAAGTGGAAAGGGTCAAGGACAAACTGACTTACCATCCCCATAGGTAAAGTTAACAATGGGGAGACACCATCATGGTGATCGGGATCTGACTGCAGTCTAAATTCTTCATCAGACCTTAGTATGTGGTGGATTTCTGAAGCAAAGCACATTCTGTTGAAAGCATAATACCCTGGCTGACAACACCTCTCACATGCATAGTAACCAGTGTGACCAACAACTTTCTTTAAGTATTGTCGGGCAGGTGCATCGCAAATAAAACTCCTGATACGAAATTCATACTTTTTACCGTCAACCTGAATTCCATCACTTAACAACCAGTGGCAGTCCTCAATAAAGTTTTTAAGATAGTCCTCCACTGGAATAGGTTTTCCAGAACCAACAAATATCCCAACCAAAAATGGTCCACAGTCCGTCAAATCTAGAGATCTACACATGATTGGCCATACATCTGTTACAGAACTTTTAGTTACACTTAAACCATCAATGTTGACATCAAAAGCAACACAAAAAAGTGGAGGATTTTTTGTCCCCTTTGCCAACCTCTTCTCAAAGCCCTCAACCAAACCAATATGCACATATCCCCCATTTTGAAGCTTTTGCACCTTTGTGCACCTTGGAGTGCAATTCAAAGTCCGAGGATCACGAGGCAAATCTGAATGCAATGGCTTAAGAATCCCCAGGAGTTCTCTGCACGCATCTTGGGTGATGTTATGCTTAATATTCCACAGCCGCAGTTTCTCGGAAAGCAACTTTTCCTCTTCGTTGGAAGAGTCCTCATCTGAACTTGAGCTACAGGAGTAAAATAAATCCTTCCTAACGTATGTTTTCTGTAGCGTTTCAAGATAGTCTGGAGCATTTTTTTCCTCATCACCAGGGAACAATTCATCCGCCCCCGCAACATATCCATCATTACCTGACAATGACGTTGCTGAATCAGAGCTATCATCGGGAATCACAAGAGGCTCATCTAAATGAACCTCTTCATCCATTGCCATTTCACTATAGTCCACTTCATCGAACTTGATCGATCCACTTTCAGTTTTGGCTAAACGTATTATCTGTTTTTGGCCTACAAATCTCTTCAGAGGGGCATCCATGTTTAATAGTGGAAAGAACAACTCAAATTTTAGGAAACTGCAGATTTAATATGTACTTAAACCGAGGGTTGGAAGGCTGACTGGATGATAAGTGGGTAATCTACGTGACGATAATGTATGTACGCTATCTTCTTAGATGGGAAACTGAAAAATAAAACAGTTTGTTTACGGACCTCACTTCTTCAACTGGTATAACAACATTAAAAATGACCCCCACTACTGCTATTAATCAACACTAAATTAAAATGAATGAATCCCAGGATATATGGCAGTATTTAAAATTGCTACACGTTAGCATTGCCGAGCACTCCAAAACGGAGGAAGATAGCGAATAGAAATTAAGAATTTCTATTTTAAAATATACTAAAATAAAAAAATGAAAGCTTTTGTATTCGATACGTGCAAATGATTATGGTCATGCCCTCCTTTTTGTTGTTACGAAGCACGGAATACACTGCATCCGCTGGGGGTTCCCGAAAAATGTGCTTATTTTCCGTTCTCGAAATTATAATACCAATAAATAATACCTACTATTAAAACAATGTATCAAAGAACATTTCTAGTTTAAGCTATGGATATTATGGTTGAAATCGTTGGGGGATACAGAGTATAAAACGTATGTGACCCCAATATGATGCGGGTTTCACCGAGGAATCTAACACAAAGATATTATTAAAGCCTAGCACATGATGTCGAAAGACAGGTTGCCTCCATGAATTAAAAAAAAAATTATCGCATTGCTTAAAGATTTGAACTTTGATTGAGATTTGAGTGCAGATGCACACCCATGAGGAAAGGCAATTAGGTAAGGTCGATTACCATGTGAACGATAAAATAACCTTCTCTTGGTGAGCCTCCAAGCATTTATATTAAACAAATATCGCATCGGTAAGAGATTACAACTCAGGAGAGCATCATCACAATGCAGCACACCCATTAGCAAGGCAAGGCGATTATAGTTAAGGCAAGGATAACATCGTGATTGATAAATTATAGCTTAACCTATTTCTCTTGGTATGCCTCCGAGAATGTATAGCTAAATCTATGGTATTGGTGAAGGATTATTAATCAATTGGACTAATCATACAATCATAAGACAACAGGTTAACCACGTGACTTAAAAAAACTTTACCTTCCATATCTGGTTCCACTTCAACACGACGATTTTCTTGTCCACTCCAACAATGTTAGCACGAAAGAATCAAGTCGTTGACTTGAAAGAACAGGAGAATTTCCTGTTGTGGGAAACCGATCACTACCAGAGGTAAACTTCGAATTCGCACTGCTGGTGAAGCACACCACTTATCACGCCGGAGAGCTCAAAACGGAAAGGACGCGCTTCGAAAATTTTGCTCGCGTGCAAAGCCCTTTCACCACTTTCACCGATGACTCAAACCGGAGGTGACCGAAGTTTGGCGGAGAGCTACAACGCTCGGCCCCGGCATCTTCCGCGACTCGACAGAGGTTAGCGGTGAACGTTACCATACGTTACTCTTTCGTTCTTCTCAAACCACTTGAAGCGGCTGTAGAACTTGGCCGTTAGGGTGGTTAGGATATCTAACGAAAGTCGCGCGCACAAACCAAAAAACGTTATATTAACGTGATTCTAACGTTAGTGTGTTGGTGGGGTAATGGTGATCAGTTGAAACCATGGTCGGTGGTGATAATGACTTGTGTGGATGGTACTATTTCAAGTTGTGTGTTGTATGTTAATCTTTCTTTTTCAGGTAAACAATGTTCATTAAATCTTACTTCAGAAATCTTAAAGTTCAGCATTTGATAGGCACAGACACACAGTCTGGCTGCCCGTGGTACCTGTAGATAATGTTATTTTTGCATGTGTTAAATCTAGAGATGAGCGAATACCACCTGTGAATACTCGAATACCTTGAATATTAGAAAGTATTCAATATTCAAGATCTCAAATAATTATGCTAAAAGAATTCGATATTCGAGATCTTGAATAATTATGCTAATTACACTATATTTGCTGTATTGATGAACTACATCATATTAATTCAAAACTGGACCAAACATGGTTTATTAACACTCTCTGCTCACTTATTAAGGCTTATAAAATGTAATGCATTCAACAGTCCATAGTTGGTAGAATGTATATCTTATTATATATTTGACATTTTAAACCAGAATCAATTTTTTTTTATTTAATCAACTCGTTGCTTTTTACTTCAACAGGCAACAAATTAATTAGCAGAATGACATTAGCATTTCAATGGCAATTTTAGTATTCAAGGTATTCGAAATGCGAGATATCCGAGTCATGATTTGATATTCAAATTCGAGAAATCTGCTATTGACCCATCTCTAGTTAAAACTTAAGTTGTGTTATGATATATATATGCATGCATGCATATGCATGTTTAAATTTCATCAAATAAACTGGGTGCGTGTGTGTGTGTGTAAATGGTAACAATAACAAGCGTGCAGATGAGTAAACAAGCACCAAATTTGAAGGATTTGAATTTTCCTGTTGAATGCTGCAAGTGGATTCTTCTCAGGATTTCCACCAGGTTGGTACTTCAGGTGCAGATGTTTGTAGACATCTGGGTCACCGTATGTACCGGAAACTTTCATATACCAACTTAACCTGAGCGGTCGCAGTCACCATCACCCAGCCCAAAGGAGAGCAGTCCTCTTGTCACTCATCCAAAGAGCCATATCCATCTCAGAATAGGGCAGCCTGCCTACTGAACTTAGCCACCTGAAGCTGACTTTCTGCCAAATTGGTTACCCAAACCAGGAGATTTATTTGGCCACGAAAAAGGCTTTCGGCTTAGATCTTCGTGAAGATTCCTGTGAAGAGATTTTCCTGGCCCCAGAAAGGACCTCACAGGAGTGAGAAAAACCCATCGGCAAGATATCGAGGATCTTACTGAAACAGAGCATTAAGCACAGGGCACGTGGGAAATTAAGAAATCAACTTGTCCGACTTAAGGATGAGCTGGGACTGAAGATTCCAGGAATTTACCGAATCCCATACAAAAGTGGAGAAGTGTCTATAGGCGAGGTGCACCATTGAATCAAGAATCAAAGACCTTAGGAGATACATCTGGCTGTGCTGCCTGGAAAAATCAACCATTGCATAGCACAGCCTCAAGATCATCTCATCAATTTTGATGGCACCTGAGTCTTAAGCAGTGCCAATGGGTATTGGGAGAGGCTGCGTAAGGGAGCAATTGAAATTTGACTCAAAGAGAAGAACTTCCTTCAAGACTCAGTTTAAGGGGTTTTCAGGACACTGGAAGCCAATTCTGTGGAAAATAGAGTCTAATAAAACCAGCCAATCTGAGGTGACCTGACCGACAACTGGCCACTTGGCTATATAAGTTGGCCAAAATCATGTCCTAGTAACAGCTTTTGAAGACGATGGCAGAGTCAGCCACCAAAGTGTCCGTACCTGAGATACCAACCCGGTGGGAATCCCAAGAAGAACTCAAAAGCACCAAATTTGTATTTAGTTTCATCAGGTTAAATTCAAATCAGCTTTTATGGATGAAATTTACTCCCAGGCAAATTGAAAGCTTTAATATTCCCTTAAATTCCAACCTTCTTAATATTGATAAACAAATATTTATTAAGCATGTCAGTTTGATCATTAAAAAAAGTGAGTGTTCATTGGTAGCATTACATCATTCCCCCTTTGTCTTTACCTTTTTTTATTTCTTTTACTTCTCATGTTCCTATATCCCTTACAGTACAAAAGTTACTGAACCCATTAAGATTGGTAACATTTTTTGTTATAATTATTGAATTATAACAAACAATGAGAAACAATGGAATGAGTGGTATTAAATATATTAACGGTGTACTGATTCCCAGCAGAGGATAAGTAAAAGTACTTGTGGTTTTAAAGGATCAGGTCATCATCATCTGTCTACAATCCTGGCTTGGTTTTACGCAGCCTTCCACTCAAATCCTCTATCAGATAATCTCTTCTTATTTAAGTTTCTTTTTTCTTTCACGCCTTGAATTACTTGCTCTATGAATCTCATTGGAGGCCATCCTTTGCTGTTCCTCCTGTACACTTGTCGTTCGATGATTGTCTTCATCAAGCCATCATGTCTCATGATGTTATTAAGTTGTCCCATCTTATTCTTAAGGTTTTCAAAAGACTTCTCTTTTCTCCCACACTTATTAAGACTTCCTCGTTACTCACTCAATTGATCCATTTAATCTTAATCATTCTTCGGTAGCACCAATTTTTGAATGTTTCCCCCTTGACCTCTCTACTGCTGTCATCGTCCTCCATCCTCTCTGCCATCGAGAAACATGCTCCAGATGTAATTTCCGATGAATTGTTTCCTTACTTCTACACTTGTATTTCATGCTGTAAGTAGATTCTTATCTTGATAGAATGCCCACTTAGCCTGGGCTATTCTAATGTCTATTTCTCTCTTCATCCATCGCTGGTTACTTGGCTTCTGAGGAAACAGAACTCTTTACCTCCTCAAGTTTTTGTTTTCCTAGTTTAACGTTGGTCTTGGTCTCTTTTCTCCTGCTTGTCCTGAATACTGATGTCTTAGTTCTCTTCAGATTGATCTTCAGCTGATATGTCCTTGTCCTTTCCATGGTTACGAGAATCTTCTTCAAATCCCCCTCTGTCTCTGCTATGTCAGCAGCACGCTAATTGTTTCTCCATGAATATTCCCTCCTGAAGTCTTCTCTTTAATTTCATTGATGGCTTTCTCGATGTAAATATTAAAAATTATGGGAGAGAGACATGGGACATCCTTGTCTCATTCCTTTCTTTATCCTTGCTTCTTCACAGTTGGTTCCAGGTTTAATCACAGCTACATGTTTTTTATATAAACTGTGGATAATGCTTTGTTCGTTTTAGAACAATCCAATATCTTTCAGAATTCCTGGCATTGAATTCCAATACACGTTGTCAAAATCCTTCTCAAAGTCCAAAAATGCAGTGAACGTCAGTTTGCTCTTCTCCATTCTTTTCCCTATAATCAGCCTAAGGACCAATAATTGCTTCTTTTGTACCATTGCTTTTCCACACTCCAAATTGGTCAAGTATCGTGAGAATCAAGTATAAAAATTGAGGTTCTTCTGTTTTCTGCAAGAGTTTTGAGCTGCAAATCCTTATCAGAGGACTCCAAACGAAATCAAATAGCATTGAGATACAAATGCTGATGCTTATATCAAACATATCACGACGTTTATCTATTATAACTCATTTAAAAAATTACAACGAAGTAGGCAACAACACACAATTTGCCTCTCTTTTGTCACACTATGAAAAATTTTCCTTCCGAAGACATACCTCTGCGCAATGTGCATTTATTATTTTACTCTGAATTAATCACGGACACAATGTAAACGATGTAAACAAAATTGTTTCAGCTACTTAATATATATTATCACCCATCTATGGTTTCTTCGTGAGGAAGAAATTTTTTTTGAAAATTACCATTTATTACGGTAATTTTCAGGGGTGTTGGTAATTTACGAAAAGTACCATGGTAATTTACGAAGAAAACCATAGTAATTTATGAAAATTACCGTGATAATTTACCGAGTTGCCCATTTCTACTAGTACCCCAGGAAGAAGGTTAGCACTAAGAAGTTTAAAATATACTCGATAAGATACTGCTTTTTTACTTTTGAGTTCTCATGAAATTTCATTCTTCTCCTACTCTTTGTTAAATGATCGATCTTGTCAGTCCAAATGTAAATCTTTCCATGCTTCAAGTCTTGGGAGATGATTTTTTTTAACAGCCAGCTAGCAACCATTAATTAGTTGGTAATGGGCTGAGTGTCTTTGCCTGTAAATTGATAAAAAATACCATGGTGACTTTTACAGGCAGAAGAGTTTATAAACTCTGAGAGAGACATGGTGCAGCATGGTGTTCTGGGTGAATGTGGCAATGTCGTACAACTATCCCAGCAACAAATAGCCGCTGACCTTCCTCATTCTAACCCATTTAAATATTACTAATTGTAAAAAAAGTTGTTAAAATTATGTTCCTAACAATGGTGTATGTTGAAGGAGTGCAACACAATTAAGAAAGCATTTGTTTGACCTCCCAGAACTGAGAAAAATCATTCTGTTAAAAATGATAACATTATATTTTCTTAAACAGATACATTTCTGAAATTTATAAAAAAACGCATAAAGTATTTTTGCTTATATTATGTTATAATGTGAATTTGATCGGCTGTTAGGTTTTTGATTAGTACATTTTTAATATCGGTGTATTTCTTGATTACATAAAATATCATATTTTTCATTCCAATTGTAATTTAAAATACTAGCATATATCTTCATTGTCATCATTGGTCAACAATCCTAGGATTGGTTTGACGCAGCTTTCCACTCGATTCTTCTATCAGCCAACCTTTTCATTGTGACGTAATTCTTTTCTTTTAGATCCTTCACAACCTGTTCCATGTATCTCATATGAGGCCTGCCTTTTCCAATCTTACCGTTCACTTTTACCTCAATGATAGACTTCATCAGGCCGTCATGTCTCAAGGTATGGCCGATTAAGTTGTCCCTTCTTCTTTTTAGAGTCGTAAGCAAACTTTGCTTTTCTCCTACTCTTCTTAGGACTTCCTCATTACTTACTCGGTCGATCCATTTAATCTCCATCATTCTTCTGTAGCATAACATTTTGAATGCTTCTACCCTTTCCTTCTCCACTGCTGTCATCGTCCATGCCTCACTGCCATAAAGAAACATGCTCCAGATGTATGTTATAATGAACTGTTTCCTTACTTCTAAGCTTGTATTTCCAGCTGTAAGTAGATTCTTCTTTTGATAGAATGCCCTCTTTGCCTGGGCTATTTACTAACTATTTCTTTCTTGCTTCGTCCAATGTTGGTTACTTGGCTTCCTAGGTAACAGAACTCTTTCACCTCATCAAGTTTTTGTTTTCCTAGTTTGACATTGGTTATAACCTCTTCTTTCTTCGGGATGGAAAAATTAATCTGCTATTCCACATGGTAAAATATTATTTTATTGTACGTCCGGTTTTGCCGCAGTGCAGCATCATCAGGTACATTTGTGGGTCAAAACATTCTATATTTACATTTGTACAGAGTAAATCCAAAAATTCAAATTGTCAGCAAACTTTTGTATCCCTCTTGTTCTCCCCGCCTACACTTTCCAGCTCCAGTCCACAACACCCTTACTCACCCTGCAACCACAACACACATATCACCTACAACCCACCTCCTTACCATTGCCATTACCGTCTCGCTCGACGCCTTAGCCAACGTTTCCCTTCCCATATTATCTCCAAGACCCTCGCTCCCCTTGCCACCCCTTCTTCCAGCACATCACCTTCCCTGCTTCCACTCACCTCACCCCCACCCTCCAATTATGTATATATAGAATGTTTTAACCCAAAAATATACCTGATGATGCTGCACTGTGGTGAAACAGGTCCTACAATAAAATAATATTTTACCATGTGGAATAGCAGAGTTAATTCTTCCATCCCAGACATAAGTGTATTCCAATAAGTGGGAGCAGAAACCATCCTCTTCTTTCTTGCTGCACTCCAATATCTTAGTCTTCTTCATATTTATCTTCAGCTGATATCTGGCCATTGTTCTTTCCATGTTTACTATAATCTTGTTCAGATCCCTCTCTGTCTCTGCTATGAGTGCTATGTCATCAGCGAATCGCAGCATGCTTATTTTTTCTCCGTGGATAGTCAGTCCAGAAGATTTCATTGATTGCTCTCTCGATGTAAACATTAAAAATTACGGGAGACACAGCCTTGTCTCACTCCTTTCCTTATTCTTGCCTCTTCACAGCTGGACCCAGATTTAATCACAGCTGCTTGGTTTTTGTACAGAAGGTATAATTCTTCAGTCATTGTACGACACTCCAATTCCCTTCAGAATTCCAAGCATTGAATCCCAATCCACATTGTCAAAAGCCTTCTCTAAATCCACAAATGCAATGAACGTCGGCTTGTTCTTCTCCATTCTTATCTCTATGAGCAGCCTAAGGGCCAATATTGCTTCCCTTGTACCCGTACTTTTCCTGAATCCGAATTGATCTTCATTCATTAACTCCTCTGCTTTTAGTTCTATTCTTCTGTAGATGATCCTGGTCCGTATCTTCGATGCATGTGTCGTCAGGCTTATAGTCCTAAAATTTTCGCATGTCTCCGATATCTTCTTCTTAAGGATAGGAATGATGATGTTTTTTTTGAAGTCCCTTGGTATTTCTCCTGTTGAGTACATGTCGCAGATGGTTTTGTAAAGATGATTTTATGTCTTCTCTCCTGCATTTTTAATTAGTTCTGCAGGAATATCATAAATTCCAGAAGTCTTTTCATCCGAAGGTCCCTTACTGCTGCTTCAAATTCCGATCTTAATTTTGATGCCCCCATATCATCCTTTTCCACTTCGCTTACCTCTTCAATAGCTTTAGAGCTGAGATTTTTTCCGTTGTATAACTCTTCCAGATATTCATTCCATCTCTTCACTTTGTCTTCATTTTCAATCAAAATTTCTCGGTTCTTGTCCCTTATGATATTGCATCTTGCGCTCCGTTCCTTGAAGTGGTTCCTCACTATCCTATAGGCAGCTTCCACCTTTCAAATTGCAAGGTTGTTTTGTACATTTTCGCATAGATTCTTCATCCACATCTCTCCAGCTCTCCTGGCTTCGCGACTTATTTCACTCCTTATTCTTTTATAGCATAGCTGCCCTTCTCCAGTTTTCGCATTCTTGTACTTTCTTCTTTCTTCAATCAAGTTTAAGACTTCCTCCGTGATCCATGGCTTCTTCTTGGCAACTTTTCTTCTTCCAAGAACTTCTTTGCTGCTTCCTGTAGTCCACATTTAATGTTTTCCCAAAGCTCTTCCACTGATTTCTCATTCAGGTTCTCTCCTATGTTGTTTCCCACTGCTTTTTGAAATGCCAGCTGATGTTGGGCCTACTTTAGTTTTTCTACTTGCCATATATTCTTCTTTGTTTTCTTCAATTTCTTGAATTTTAGATGGCATTTCATTATCACTAAATTATGGTCACTGTCGATGTCTGCTGCAGGGTAGCTTTTGCAGTCCTTCACTTATAGTTTGTAAAATGGATAGGTTTAAAATGCTATGTAGCTGCGTACAACAAGGCTCAACAACATAATATGTGATTTAAATTGCCAAGAAAATAATCAATCCGAATAGTTAGTGCAGTTTATATACTTATTTATATTTTAACAGATTTAAAGTACCTACATCCTCATCTACATTTTACCCAGCCAGCTACCGAAAGGGAGTGCGAGGGTTGAACGAGAAACATATAAATGTAATATTATTCAATGTCTGCCCAAGGGTAGCTTTACAGTCCTTCACTTGGTTTCAAAATCTCTGCTTCATTAAAATGTAGTCTACATATTTGAAATCTTCTTCTGTCTCCTGGCATTTTCCATGTGTATATTCTTCGGTTATGATTTTTAAACAATGTGCTGGAGACCACTAACTTATGTTGTGTGCAGAACTCCAGCAGTCTTTCTCCTCTTTTGTTTCGGTTTCCCAATCCATATTTTCCAGTTATTCTTCCATCTTGACCTTAGCCGATGATAGCGTTCCAGTCTCCTAAAATAATTAGTTTTCTTCTCCTCTTACCTGTTTTATAACCTCTGTGATATCTTCGTAGACATCTTCCACTTCTTCATCTTCATACTCCATCGTAGGCATGTAAACGTGCACCACTACGGTATCTACAGGTTTGGTTTAGATCTTCACCATTATTATCCTTTCATTGTACTACAGGAAGCTCTTCATATGCTTTCCGGCGCTCTTTCCGAGTATGATCCCTGCTCCAGCATTGCCATTTAATGATCCCGTATGTATAATCCTGTAGCTTCCACTCCAAAAGTCTCCATCTTCGGGCCTTTTGGAGTGGAAGCTACAGGATTATACATACGGGATCATTAAATGGAAATGCTGGAGTTTGATAGGTTTAAATGAGCATCGATTGCAGTAGAATCAAAGGAGTAAAAAATATGGTGTGATTAGATTTTCTTCAAGTCTTTTGGTTACTTCATAATGTAGTGGTACTTTAACGCCGAAATCATACACTCAGGCTCGCACACAGTCTCACCCTCCTCCACGGGTCGAGTTAAGAGGGGGTGGGGTGAGGGTATGGTCGGTCGAGGGAAGGTAGTGAGGCGACCGGGCAAGGGAGCATGGTGTAATGGGGCGAACCATTACAATAAACACCCTTCAAACTCAAGTGCACATAATATTTTGGTCGACAACAATTTCCTAATGTAAAGTAGTAAGACATGATATATGACGAAGTAATTTTTATACAGAAGAGAATCTGACTTTCCACTTCTTTACTTAGTATCCTTTTACTTTATGGATTTTGCCTGTTTAGCCACTTATCAAAAGCATAGGGGGATACAGAATAACCACCCTGATATGTTAACTAAAATCATCAACTTTTCATAGGTTTCGACTCGTTCAGAGTTGAAAAGTTTCTAAAATCTTCCGTAACATAGGAGGATATTGTCTTAGAAAGGCTTTGGAGTGAGAGATATGATCACCGATGAAGGAAGAAAAAGATGATTTAGTCTTCTGGGTTGAAAGTCTAAACATTGTTGGTACTGTTTGGGAAGCCAATGCGAAACAATCCAAATTATCTCTTACCACCTTTTTTTTAATGGAATTCATCTAAGAAGCACGTGTTTTTGTACATCATCACAGCCTCAAACAGTTGATAGCATTAGTACTATTTTTTTATATGTATTTTGCTATAGCAAGTTTAAAAAATCTTCAGTTCATCCAATATGACTCCATATAGAAAAAATGGCTTTGGGACTCAGGCCTCACTCTAAACTTCTGAACTTTGTAGCCTTATTACAGCTTCTAAGGTTGATAGACTTTAAGCAACATTGTTTAACCATCTGATGGCCCATCTAGGGGCTCTTAAGGCCCAAGGGCCTTCTGGTATAGTTTTTGTCTTTTCCTATTCTTTTATAAACAAATATGCTTAATTTCAAGAATATCACCTGATACACCATGTGAAAATTTACTGCACAGTGAAAATTTTTCGATTTGAAGTGAAATAAAAAGTACCAGTTTTGGACCCCAAGATATTTTAACCTGAAAAAATGAAAAATTTGATCTGGTAAAGTACTGGAGTTTCAGAATTTCTAGTCTGTAGTAACCCTGTAATATCACAATTCTGCCTTTATTTCTTATCCAATAGCTGTTATTGTAATGCTTAAAAAATGTAATAATTCTCATATCAGTTCAGCATTTAAATTCCCGGCCGATAGAAGAATCGAGTGGAGGGTTGCGTCAAACCAATCCTAGGATTGTTGACCTTTGATGATGATGATGAAAAATATCTCTTTTTTGTTGACCTACTGTTTACTCTTTTGGTGTAGAGGGAACAAATTTGAGAGAAAATGCAGCAGCATATTGTAAAACGATCCGCTGATTTAAATATAGTTGTGGGGGAAAAATCATTATAATCCAACTGGAATTCTAACCAGATTCCTCTCATTAATGAGGAATTTCAGTGGAATGTAGAGTTTTACTTTGCAGACGCAAAATAATGTTATATACATAAGATTTGGTTCTTTCCCGGTGAACTAGTGCTGTAACTTCTTCGTGGGTTTTCCACCGGGTCAGGTATTCTGCTGCCGAATTTCACAAAAACCCGTGAAGAATTTACAGCACAAAATAACATGTTCAGCATTTTTTACGTTATGATGTGATTTTGCAGTTTATGCTTCTGCGAATGTACAAAATAATAGAAATTTAATGCAGAACTTGGTGTCCATCTAATATGTACCATCCATGAAGGAATTGCCCTTTTTTATATTTCACATCAATGCCTTTGTAAAATGGCTGAATGCCTTGCTGCCCTTCCAAAATAGTGAAGGACACTAATTAATCAGTTGAAATGTTATTTGCTCTGTAATTTTCCTTTTAATGTTTCCTGTCTGCTGCAAATTACGTATTTCCTTTACAGAATTCACCTCTTCACACTATCCAGTTTGATGGAGGGATAATTAAAGGAATGTCTTGGTCCCCCTCTCAGCCTTATTTGTTTTTGTGCTGGGGAGAAGATTCAAACCTGCTTCTGTATGACCTGAGCAATGCTCCTTTTAAGCCATACTTGCCTCTGGAAGGGAGTGGCTCACAATTCAAAGTCAGGTCTGCAATTTATAATCCTCAGAGGTGAGTGCAATGTGCTTGCAGGTTGAAATAAATATAAAACACAATAGTTTAATGGGCCCGAAAATCTTCAGATGGAGGAAAGTGGGCATTCAAGGAATAATGCTTAGAATTTTCTATTCTCCAAATATTTACTAATTAAAATTGGGAGAAATTACCTTTGTCCATTCATGCATGTGTACTATTGCCTTTGAATGCTACTCTACAATGCCATATAGCAGCTAAATTAGGTTCCTGGTACAACGACAATTATTGTGCATGTAAACCACAAATGGTGTATACTGTGATTCATAAACCATTGGGAATTTTTTAGTGTGTGGAACAGCAATATGTATTATTTACATGAGATTGCTATATGTTTCTGCATTAGATTGCTTTTGGTGTCTGTATTGAGCCTTTGCTTAGTAGTGCGTACTGCTGTGAAGACTACTGGTGATATTTGAACCTTTCAATCTCCATCAAATCTTATTGTACTTTGATTTCATTGATCGATTAAACCCCTTATGGTATTTCTACACTAGCATTTCCTAAAATAAACTTTATCCCTGTAAAAGGGGTCATTCGATTATTACTCTCTTTTGAAGCTTGTATTAAAAGCTTTTCAGATGGTAGTCTGTCAATATTTCTGATTATACGTAATGTAAAAATTATTTGTACACAAAAGAGGTTGTGGAAAATTCAAAACCCATAGCTAGGGTCCAAAGTTCCAAGTTAATTCTGGATTCCAAAGGCTGAAAAAAAATCTCGTATCTTGTTTGTCAGTGTTGGTGAATACTCTGAATTTAGATATAGTGGCAGAAGTTGTATTTACTTTGGATTATACACCATAGATATTTCATTCAGAGACTTTGAATGAGGCATCCAAAATGCTGAAAAATAGATCATAATTAGGAGCATACCTGGATTAAATGTTGTAGAGCTTTTTATAATTAGAGAAAATGCAACTTTTGTTAGCTATCATACTGACAGACTTATACTGTACTTTCCTCTACCTGTGGAATAATTGTTTTTTCTTCATTATATTCTGTGACTTAATGATACATACTTGCAGACATAGGCTTAAGAAAAAAAGACTTGTTGTAGGCTTAAAAAAAAGGCATCTGATGCAGATTTTGGCTATCACTTTTAATGATCCGAATGCAATTGACCGTGAACAAACTTGAATCAAAAGGTGTAAATGCCAGTTTTATGAATGGAGTCGCATTCCATTTGTGAGATGAGGTCTTGCCGGTGACAACTGTCCTTGTAATGTAACCTCAATGAATTTTTTATTCCTGCACAAGAGCTGAGTGAATTTGATGCAATGATAGAGAAAAATGATGATATTGAAGTGCTAAATATCAACCAAACATCTACAGTCTCAGTTTTGAATATTATGCATATAAACATTCAGAGCAATCACTCCAAAATCAATATGCTTGAAATTTTTTTTGGAAACTCATAAATGTGATGTACATCGTATATCTGAGCATTGGCTATGTCCTAATGAGGCTTGTAGTATCATGGATATTTATTGGCCAGTTCTTTTTGCAGAAAAGATTCTAAGCTTGGTAGTGTCTGTATTATTGCTAGAAATACCTTTAGTTTTCAGAATGCTAAAATTACTGATGAGTTTTCCCCTGAATTTGACAACGAGTTCTACTCTGTTAATATTTTATTTCACAGGGTCATATACCCATTGTTTGTGTTTACAGATCTAATGGTGGCTTTGTAAAACTTTTTCTTGACTTAAAACAATCTTTGTCAGTATTGTTCAAGGACTTAAAAGAACCAATTGTCTCAGGAGATTTCAATGTGGATCTAAATCTTGAAAATACTTCTAAAGGTCAACTACTAGAGTTTTTCTTTCTTGAAATGTGTGACCAACAATCGCCCAACCAACTAGAATTACAGCTCACTCAGCTACAACAATTGACAATTTCTTTACTAGTTACCCCTTCTCTGATAACTTAGTGTTAGACAATTACTAGGGACACCGAAAAATGGTAAATAAAAATCATCAAAAGCAGTGTTTAAAAATGACAAATACGGTACATAAAATCGTTTTAAAAAGGTGAAAGCTGTGTTTAATGTTGGGAAAAAGGAGTCTTAAAGGAAGGGTTTTTTAAAAATATTATTAATAAAGACTTCATACCAATGTGAACAAACAATTGTTAAATGTGTGCATCACCATTGCGTAGCTTTCGTATCAATGAACAAAGAAATGAGCTTTTTTAAATACAATATTATTACACAGATAGAATTAATTTAACCAAGCCTATGTGAGTGTAATTCAGATTACAACCATTACTACCAATCTTTATTTTATAAAGAATCGCCTTGGCCGCGAGCCCAGCGAGCTGTCATGCCGTTTCGCCACCTTTGTTTTTCGATATTAACTTCCACAAAGTTAAAATTTAATTATATCTTTGTTTTTTTGATGCAAGTAAATATAAATTAAGAATAAATAAAAAGATTTGGGCAAAACCAATATATTCCTGCCAAATAATAGAGCTTTTAAAATTTAAAAATCGTTTTGGTATTTGCCTTTAGAATTTCTCATGCTGTTCTCCGATGTTGAGATAGCGTTATTAACATCCCCGAAATTGGCAGAACATAACGGGGCGGTGTTTACAGAATAGGCCCCAAAAAGTAAAACAATTGTAGATGAAATGATGATCCTACAGAAATTGTAATAAGCAAGAAAATTAGTGATAGATGGATCCAGGTTTTTTGTCGGATCCGGATCCTTGCCTGGGTTTCGGATCATTATCTCAGTTTCCGATCCTTAGTTTCAGATACTCAATTCTGAATTTCATTCCTTTTCTTATCCTAGATTTTAAATATAGGTATATATAAAAACAGCAACAATAGAATTACCAAAAACAGGTAAATTTATTGTAGAAATATCAACTTCCTATCATCTATGAGAATTATATTTACCTGGATCAAGATTTACGGATGCCATAACTACCTATATCTTGTTACTTCTGATGTAAAGTTCACTTTCCTTATCACATACTCATCAAGCAATACATTCTTGAAACCCGTACAACTATTCTTTAGATGTCAGTTAAAAGAAACCTTATAAGTTCATTTTCATTAATGAAGGAATTATTTTCCAATTATTAATCAAATCCTTGAACGCTTTCAAATTATTTTTTTAGAAACACAAAAAAATTTTAATGCACCATATGATCCCATCTATGGAATATCTGGGGATTCCATTTTTAAGACGAAAAAATTATTATAGAATATCACTAAACTAACAATTTTGCATTATCTTATTAATAATAACCTTTAAAATGAAATTTGAGCATCATGTACTCCTAGTGGGAGGTTGTGTAACTCTGATCTTGAAATGAGATTATTAACCTTTTTTCATGCTACTAGAAGCAAAATTTTAAAAAAATGTTTCGGATTTTTTCTCTATTGGCCTGGGTTTGCAAAAAAAAACATTTTCATTTAATTACGTGACCTTAGTTACACATCCTCTTTTAGTCAATATCTACCGCACCTACATTCCATTCATGGGGCACTTCGATCGTTAAGCCGCGAAAATTTAAAATCTACGATCCAGATCCGATTTTACTCTGTGTCTTTGGATCCGAATCCGCAACCGAAAAAAATGAAAGATCTGCGGATCTTTGGATCCGATCCGGACATCACTAAAGAAAATATTTCATGCTACAAAAATTCGGCATTTGCAAAATATCTCAAATTTCGTCAAAAAAATCGCGTTTCAAAGAAGACATGGTTAATTTCGCGATTAAACCCTATAGTCGCATATTTCGTGAATCCTGTCGTAAAATACGTTACGCGAAAATGTCATGTCCCTAACAATTACCTTTCCTACCACACAGCCCAACTACCTAATTAGGCTTCAAGTCACCTCTGGCTGCACTAACTCACATACAATTTGTAAGCATTGCTTCTCAAAATTAGCCCACTGAATTTAATTATATTTTGGAAAAAGAAACCTGGAAGGTAGTTAATGTTGCTGAATCCCTTGATCTTAAATTTGATGAATTTATGAAAATAATTCTACATTTTTTAGTTATGCTTCCCTATGAATCAATTTAAACTAAAAGTTGTATCGGTAAAAATAATGGCTGGCCTACCCCTGAAATAAAATTGTTGTCAAGTAGATTAAAACAGCTTTATAATGATATGAAAACTGTCAATAGTGAGGTAGCAAAGAATAGCTACAAAGAGTATGAAAAGCAGTGTTCTAAGTTAATTTCTGAAACAAAAAGGATATTTAATATTGAACTAATTGGGAGAATAATTAATCCTACTAACACTGCCTGGGGAATAATAATAAAATGTTGCATCTACATCCTCAAATGATCACTCTATTGACTCCATTTATTTTGGATGCAAAATTCATCTCCAATGATATAGAGAAATAGCTAATACTTTCAATAGTCATTTAATACACATCAGTGAAATTTCAAAGCAAATACCACCTCAAAAAACTCAACAGCAAGACCCACTCCTCAATTTTCCTCTGGAAATGTAATGCTTTACTTCACCCAACTTATGAAAGGGAGGTTTTAAACATTCTCTGTAAAATTAGTTCTAAAAACTCGGCAGGATATGATGGCATCCCGTGTTCTATTTTGAAAGGCTCTGTTAAAAATCATCTTCTCACTCCACTTGTTCACAAAAAAAAACTCCTCCTTCACCTGTGGAGTTTTTCCTAACCAACTAAAAATTGCAAAATTTGTACCCATTTTCAAGGGTATTAACAAACTAGAAATGAATAAGATCGTAGGTTTTCCTGGCGAACTAGCTGAAGAAAATCTTCTCGGGTTTTCCATTGAGAATTAGCTGGTATCAACGTGGTATTGACCTCCAGACCCCACGTTGCATTATACCCTCTCGTTTGAACCTGGTCCCTCATTGACGTAGCTTCACAGCTTATCTACAGTTTGATAACAAATAGTTTCAACTGGAACCCCATACCTCATTTCACACGGTATCAACTCCTTAGTACCAGAATCTGTCATCTCCTTACGTCACTCCACTTCCTACTGACCTGAACACATATCAATAGACACAACTGGAATACATTACTCAGCCATACATTTCATTGACTAATCTGTACAGATACAAGATTAATTATCTCCAATGTCACAACCACTTTCAACAGCAATGATCAAAAATTAATTCTATTCCACTCCTTTTGAGATACTACATTGAACCAAAATCATCCCTTATCCAAAAATGTAATATTATTTACAACAAATTGCCTCAACATTGATCACCGAATTGCACCTAAAGCACCAGTAAAACAAAATTTCACCCATCATAATATCCTGCATTTAAACATCTTTGGGGAATGAACACTACCTGCTTCGTGAGAGATCACCAAATCCAAGCACTTCGTTGGATATAAGCAACATAAGATGCGCATTGAGAATAAGCTACTGGGTAATTCCACCAGAAATCAACCAATTTTTATGAAAGTGGTTGCTGACCCATTTTTAATATTTTTTATATTTCGCACATAGATAGGTGCATATGTGTAGATTACAAATCAGTGATCGTTACATTTTTAGAGCAAACCATACCCGAAATATGGGCATTATCGCATTTGCCAGTAGAGTAAAAATGTCACTTTTTGATGTTAGCGATTATTGCTACTATTTGCATGTTTTTAAAGTTACAGCAACCATAATTATATTAATACTTTTTAAAAACAATACTCTATAGAAACATTCAAGAGAAAATACATTTTAAAAAATATTTAGGCATAGACGTCAAATTTCCGCATCAAAATTTTTTTTTTTCACTTTTTGAAGGCCAATCATTCAAAATAGGGACTAGATAACAAAATAGGTCCTTTTGGGATTAATATTCTAGGTACACATGTATCACAAAAACAATATTTTGTTTTGATCCTGAGTCCCCTTTAACATTATAAAATGTCCATACACTTTTGTACTACTAATATTACTACCTTTAATCTTATTTCAATCAATTTCTATTAGCTTTAGATAACATTTTTATAGTCCTATTATATTTTTGTGGTGAACTACTACTTGAAACACTGTGGATGGGGTGAGAGAGCAGAGATTAGATAAACAAATATTTGTTAAACCAGTTGATTCGAAATCCACCTCGAACGGGGTGAATCAAGTTAATACTAGAAGCGTGGAATACTAGGTAAAACCACTTGATACGAGATCCACAACAAACGAGGTAAATCAAGTTAATATGAGATGCGTGGGATACAAGGTACAACCACCTGATGAGAGATCCTCAATGAACGAGGTGAATCAAGGAAAAAAGGGGAAGCTAGGATACTAGGTAAAACCACTTGATACGAGACCTAGATCGGATGAGGTGAATCTAGTTAAAACTAGGAATGTGGGATACTAGCTACAAACAACTTGAAACGAGATCCACAACGAACGAGGTGAATCAAGTTAAAACAAGAAACTTTGGATACGAGGTTAAAACCACTTAATACGGGATCCACAAGGAATGAGGTGAATCAAGTTAAAACGAGAAATTTTGGATATGAGGTAAAACCACTTGATACGGAATCCACGACAAACGAGGTGAATCAGGTTAAAATGAGAAGTGTTGGATACAAGGTAAAACCACTTGATATGACATCCACCTCGAACGAGGTGAACCGAGTTTAGACTAGTTACCTCATCTGCAATTTGAAACCACTTAATACGAATTCCACATCGAATGAGTTGAAACTAGGTATTTTAATTTTTTGCCGGGACTGCTTGCCATGCGTGTTGTATGTGTTTGCGGGGCTTGAGAGTAGAAACCATCTCAAACGAGATGACAAATTGTACCTACGAGTTGGTCCGAGTTCAAACTTAACTGGATTTACCTTGTTTTAACTCTGTTTTTTCCCCAGGGTTGTCCTGTATAGTGTCTAAGGGTATTTTCTAAAACTGTTGTTGTCATAGTAGGTGCAAACGATCATTCTTGCTAATTTGTCCTCCTATTGAGTAACTTGTGATGCATTATGTATGTAGAGAAAAATATTGGTTTGAACTCATCAATTTAAATTCATTTGAGCAGGATGAGATGAATTACAGTTTTGCATAAAAGGTTTTGAAGTAATTTTTAAATGTGTTTAAATTTCTCTTTATCTAGTGCACGCTCCGTAGCTGTTGCTGATGATGCTGATCGTGTCACTGTGTGGCGTTTCCCAGAAAATATTAACAGATATCATGTGAAAGCTGTTGAATGAGGTGGTAAATCTTAGGTTTTGGAAGGCTGAGAATTAGATGAAGGCTCTTAGTCCATTTTGAAAATGCCTAAGCCATGGATGCACATAAAATTGTTGATCACCTAGATGAACTTGATTTCTCAACCAAGTTTATGGCATTTTGGATTAATCATGTGAGTGAAATCATTTTTGCACGATTATTTGAAAGGTTTGAGAAAATGCACTAAAAACTTCCAGAATATCAATTTTACTTGTAGTGAAGTAAATACTAAAGGAGCAAATGTGTATTTTATGTAATAATTTTTCACTATCAATTATGAGGCTGTATTTTATGGTTGCAATTATCATGCACCTCAAGGATAATGATTTTGATTACTTTTCCTGCACTTAACATATTAAGTTTATTATGTATTGATATATAACAGTAATAAATTGTATTTAAACGAGCTCTTCTTCCCAAATTTCTGGCTATATCCTTTAAAGTATTAGAGCATTGTGAGTTTTCTGAGGAAAAGAATGCATAGTAAATTATCCTTTGGTGGCTAGGGTATGAATTTGAGCTAAATGTTTGGAAAAGGTTTTTTTTCTTTTATTTTTGTCAATAACCCTCTTAGTGCGGCAGGCTGATATATCAGCTTTTGCATCTTGTACGAAAAGTGTAGGCCAATATATCAGCCCAATATAGAAATGTTGTTCAACTTTATGAGGGTAAAATAATATTTATTTTTCAGTCAATGGCAAATAATAGCATTAACATTAATGAATTTCTCATATCCGAAGTAGCAGAGAATATCCATACAGCGTTATGAAATGCCTTTCCTAATATCCAAGTCATTTTGTATATTTATCCAATGGATATCCAAATGTGCTGCTTTTAAATATCTAAGTCTAACATCCGTACAACATGTGAATAAAGCTTAATCAGCCCACTTTCAAATTTCCATTGTTTAAGTTCATAATCTGATCTGAATACGTTAATTTAGAATAAATGTTTGTATATACAAGTTCAAAACTTGAGTAAAACACCCAAACTCTATATTCAAGTCTATCTTTTACCATATTAACCCTTTAACTGCGCAATTAATCTGAAATATAGCTCTCCACAGGCAAAAAAAGAATGCATTTTTATTTTTGCATAATTTTATCAATTATCATTTCATATTCAAGGGAAAAATTGTTAAAAAAGTTTAGTGCGTAATTTTCTAATTCTTTTACTCTGAATGTCATATTTCAGGAAGTGTTTTTTTACTGAAAGACGAAATGTTTTTTTTCAAGATTTATTTTTGAATATCAATTCATCTGTAATTACAGTCAGTATAATGAAAATATTTCAGGAAGTGTTTTTTTACTGAAAGACGAAATTTTTTTTTCAAAATTTATTTTCGGATATCAATTCATTTGTAATTATGGTCAGTATAATGAAAATGCAAATATTTATTATCATAGTTATGTTTGTTAAAGTGTTTTCTTACTGTGAGAATCAGTGAAAATCACGGAAACACTGACCAATACACAATCCCACTCCACACTCTTACACCAAGTGTTTACTAGTTTCCTGCGCCTCTCCGCACGCTGCATATTCATGCAGATGTGGCACTGTCTCTGCGGTTTGGCCCTCTTCTCTGTGGGTGGGACGAACTCCAGGTAGTGTCGTAAAATAATGTCCTTTCCCAAGAGCTGGTCTAGTGCAAGGTTAGTGGGTGTCGAATGGCCAGGGTGGGGTTGGGACAGACAGTCGCACAACAGTACGACTGAATTCCTTCACTGATATGCTGTTTCCAGTTTTGATGGAATGAAAGTGGTATGCATTGAGTAGGGTAACATCTATCAATTGCATAAACATATTCTTATACCATTTTACAGATTTCCTCATGCATTCCACTGAACTGATTTACATGTCCGACTTATCTACTATAGTAGAGATTATAATCTCATGTTTTTAGTGTAATCTAGAACAGCATCAGATTTTTTTATAAATACATTATTTCTCCAATCTCTCTTATTACTCGCCACTAATTTCCCTTGTTGTAAGCATGGTTACATTGTTACATTTTATTTTTTCTCATGATATTCTGCTGGATTACATTTTGCTGGGAACATGGGAACAAAAGGCATGCCATTGCAATGGAATGACTTTTCTATTCATTCACTCTGTCCCACATGACCCCGTCCCATTGTCAAGTAAATATTTACATAGTCTTGGATTAGTGTACCAATTGTCCGTGCACAAAATATGTCCCTTCTGTAAATATTTCTCCATCATTTTCATGACAACAGCACCAGATACGCCTAAGTCACTTTTGAGAATTTTTTTTGTCTTCCCCGTGTATTGAATCATGTCTAATATGATTCCTGTCTCACAATCGCACAAAACAAAGAACTTGATTCCAAATCTGTGCTGCTTTGATAGAATATACTGCTTGAATGACAGCCTACCTTTGAATAGCATAAGCAATTTGTCTATCACGAGCTTTTGAAACGGATTGAAGAAACCACTAAATTTTTCCTTTAGCATGCAAAAAATTGTATCAATTTTGTGCAAGGGATCTTCTGGGTTTGCAACATCATTATCGCTGAATTGTAGAAATTGTAAAAATCCCCAAAAATCTGTCTCTTGTCATGTATTTCCCGTAAACTGCCGTTTCTATAAAGGGGTCCTTGGACCATTAATCACCAATAGAATGTTTCTTTGCATCAACATTGTCAAGCCTAAAAACACACATAAATCATTTTCAGTGCAATCATTCCAATGGCGTATGGCTTTCTGGAAAATTGCAACAATGGCTTTGTGATGGAAAAATCGATTTCGATTAAAATCGAAAATCGAGTTTTAATAGTCAAAGATCGAGGAAATCAAGATCGAGCCACGATCTTCGAGTTTCGATCCAAACTCGATTTTTCAACTTCGATCTTGACCATTTCGTTTGATCTCAGCAGCGCGTAGTAGTCAGTAGAGGTCCTCGATGAACTTCCACTGAGGTCACTTCTTGTTAGAAGTATATGCCAGTAGAAGTTAGGAAATAACTCTACAGGCCACCCGTCGATAGGAAAGTCAACCCCAATCCTCTGAAAGTCTGGGAGGAGATAAAGGGTGAATACCCCAACAAGTACCGTTTCGCGATCAGAGTGCTGAGTATGATAACGTCATCCATCCCATGTGAAAGACTTTTCTCTAAGGCCGGTAAAATTGGAAAGGCAATTAGTTGATCTTTCTTAAATTTTAGTGAAGCCGAATGGTCCCAAGCGGTGATCCACATAAAAGTGAATTGTAAATTTTTACGACTAATAATTCAAGAATGTACAAGATAAGTACAGTAAAACCTCTCCAAACGGCCACCTCTATTCAGCGGTCACCCCTGTAAACGGCCATTTTTCCCCAGAACGGAATGGTTTACCCTATCTTCCCCTTGAAAAATGAACCCCTATTCAGCGGTCACCTCTCTTCCCGACCAGCGGCCAGAGCGTAACAACAAGATACGGCCACTTCCATGAAATCTCAAATTCAAATCTCTCTCTGATTGGCCTTAGAGGAGCTTTATTGCCCATGCTCTCATGTACACTTGATACACTTACATTGACAAGGCATTACATTGTTTCGTTCCCTCTGACGAAGGGAATATCGGGGACCATCCGTCCGTTCCTCGATTATACTTACGAGCTTACTTATAAGCGACTTACATTGTAAGCTGCTTCCTATTTCTGCTTCCGGTCCGACACCTCAAGCAAAGGAGGCAAAATATCAAACGTATTCGCGATTGGCACGGTGTGTTGGGCGGTTGGAGCTTACGAAAGATTTGGCAGTGGATTGCGAAATGAACAGCATAAGCAAAGTGGTGTTGTCTTAGAAGAGAGAAGAAGTGTTATTTTTGACACTAATAATGGGATGTCAGCAAGGAAAATAGCCGAAAAATTTAAGTGCGGAAGGACACAGATAAACGTTATCATTAAAAACAGGGACACTATTCTACAGGAGTGGGAGGACAACAAGAATCGAGGGATAAAAAGGACGAGAGATCAGAAGTTTAGTGAAGTTAATGATAGGTTATATGAATGGTTTAAGTGTGCCAGAGCAAAATATTTGCCGGTTAGTGGTCCAATACTGCAACAGAAAGCTTTGGACATTGCAAATCAACTTCAAATTGAGGGATTTGCAGCTAGTAATGGTTGGTTGGAACGTTTCCGGACCAGGAACAATATTGTTTTTAGATCAATTAGTGGTGAAGGAGGAGATGTTTCTCCAGAGACTGTTAAGGAATGGAAATTGAGAGTGTCGTCTATTGTGGAGGGTTATGAGGCCAGAGACATTTTTAATATGGACGAAACTGGTCTTTTTTACCGAGCCATTCCGAACAAGACACTTTCTTTGAAACATGTCGAGTGCAAAAGTGGAAAACTAAGCAAAGAAAGAATAACAGTTATGTTTTGTTGTAATTCAGTTGGAGAAAAGGAGCCCCTATTAGTGATTGGAAGAGCACTTAGGCCACGGTGCTTTAAAAAGGTTAACATGGATCTTCTTGGCGTGAAGTGGTGTGCAAATGGTAAATCGTGGATGACTTCTGCAATTTATGAAGAATGGTTACGTGCCTTTAATAAAAAGATGATCCAACAAGGAAAGGTTATTTTATTTTTAGATAACGCCCCTTGTCATCCAAAAATACATCTTTCGAATGTGAAACTTCAGTTTTTTACCGCCAACCACAACAGCTCGCCTTCAACCCCTAGATCAGGGGATTATCCAATCTTTTAAACTGAGATACCGGCGAAAGGTTCTACGCAGCCTACTGGCAATGATGGACGACGCTTCATGTGTTAGTGATCTCTCCAAAAAAATCAATGTGGGAGAGGCTGTGTCATGGTCAAAATCGGCATGGAAAGAAGTCGAGAAGAAAACCATCAGGAAATGCTTTGTTTCTTGTGGAATAATAGCAGGTGAAAACTGTGAAGAGGAAATTCCCTGCAGCTCTGATGGCAACAATGCGCTGCACCAGGAGCTCCAAATGTTGGCGTCGACTGCACGAATATCATACGATACCACAGAAGAGGCGAATGTAGAGTGCTACGATGACTTGGATGGAAATTGGGAGTCTCGCATTGGTGGCAAAGGTAAGGGTTGTACATTTTTCTTTCGAAGTCTTACGAATTTCATCAAACCAAGAGATCATTCATAACAAGCTGTTTCTTTCTTTATTAGATGCAGACATATGCGATAGTGAAGAGGAAGAAGTGGAAAATGAAAATATCACTGAGATGAGCGTAAAGGAAGGATTAGATTCACTATTAAAATTAAAATCATTCTTCCAAAAAATTTACAAGGATTTCAATGAAAATTCAATGGAGTCCTATGAAAATCTCCAAAATTGTTTAGAAAATGTATTAATTAAAAGAAAATGTAGCCAATTGAAACAAAGTACTTTCACAGGTTTTTTCAAAAAGTAATTATAAACCCTATTTGTTAGCTGAATATGAAATAAAATTTTATTAAAAATAAACTTTAATGCAATAATTTTAGAAATGAACATATGTAAGTATTTTACCCTGAAAGCCCCTATTTAGCGGTCACCCCTCCAAACGGCCACTTTTTTCTGGAACCGGCAGTGGCCGCCTTAGAGAGGTTTTACTGTACATTTTTAGGGATTTTTTATATTATTCAAATATGTATTATGAGCCCTTTTAAAATGAATAATAAATATGTTTTTGTACCGACTGCATTTTTTTTTAAATGAACCGTAGATTTTTTCAATTAATCCATCTTTTGATTCAAATTTCGATTGCTCGAAAAATCGATTTTGACCAACATTTTTCCATCACTACAATGGCTGTGACTCATAACAGTTATTGGTGTAGCGATTAGTTTTGTTCACTGTGTGTTCCGCAAGGGCAGTGTCAAAGAAAGCCTCAAAATATTCCAACACATTGTTTTCATCACAAATTACAAAATCACTACTAATTCCTGCACTTGTAGAGTCAAAATTCCAAAGCGGTAGCACAAAATTTCGTCCACTCTCCCACTCAAAGACTGGATCGGGGCTCTCTCCTCTTGTTTCATCTTCACTGGATGACTCAACAGGATCGTCTATGTTTTCATCAGTCTTCCAACTCTGAAGAAAACACTTCTTCTTCATCACTGAATTCATCATGAACAGACACAATATCCTGTGAGGAAAATGGTCTCTTCCCGAGTCAGATGCCATGTGACAAACAAGCTCAACTTTCTCTCAGCATTTTTCAAGGGTGACCGAGGATTCCTGGCAGCTGGTGAAGGGCAATAAATGGGAAAGGAGGGCAAAAAGATGTTTGCATGACATCTATCCATCAAAGGAAGAAATTTGAGGCACCCATGGTGTCTGGGAGTAGAACCATTCTTCAAATTGCCAATAGACAATGGGAGCAGTGAAAGGGTTAATGCTACCCATTATACAGAAAGATCAATTCATCAATCAATTCTATGAAAATAAACACTGAAGCAGATTCATTGTTATAGTAAAATGTGAGTTTGAAGGAAATATGTGCTATTCTCCTACTCATGGCAACTTTAAAAAATATCATTCCAGCAAATAAATTGAAACTTTCACACAAGGTGAAAAACAATATGTATCCAGTGATTATACAAAATCCTGGTTATTGCAAAACCATCAAAGTAGCCAAAGGTATAAGGCCTCTGAGAACAATAAGATGGCTATAACAATTGTAGTGCAATTATATGTCACAGAGTAGTGGAGCCAGGATCAGAAAGAAATTATAAACAAGAAATTACAAAAGGTATTTTATTCATTTATATTTCCATTTTCAAGCACTCCTTATGCCTCCAACTGCCCTAATTTTGGCATAGCAAAGCCAATCTTTCATGACAGCTTCAATATCACTCTGTTGTCTGCACTTTAGATTCTCACTGCATTTGTAAGGGAGAAATTCTCTGCACAAATCACTGACATAAAAAATTCTATGCTGATATACCAAAATATTATCCAGTTGCATCAATTGGAATAAATTTATTTCATCCCTCCTCCCTCCCCACATGCCTTAATTGGTCATCAAGGTGAAGTTTGTTTCTACCAAGCTGTTGCAACTTCTGGTTACAACCTAATATATCATCATCAGATTTTCAATCCTAGGATTGGTTTACTGCAGCCCTCCATTCTGCCCTATTCAGTGTTCATTCCCTCAAGCCCTGGTATGTTTTCTCTTCTCACGTCCTTCTTTATTTGCCCTATGTTTTTTCCCTTGGTCTTCCTCGCGGGACCTTCCCTTCTATTATATTTCTAACTAATTCATTGTGTCTCAAGGCATGTCCAATCCATCAGGTTCTTGTTTGCCATAGGGTTTTCCATATTGTCCTTTCTTCATCAGCTCTTCTGTACACCTCTTCGTTCCTCACTTTATCTGACCATTTAATCTTCAACATTGTCCCCCAGCACCATGTTTCGAAGGCTTCAATTCTTCGTTGTTCTGCTTTCCTGATGTTCCGTGTCTCTGATCCATAGAGTGTCATGCTCCATATCAATGTTTTGATGAAGTGCTTCCTTGTTTACAGCTGTAGGTTCTTTGAGCACAGTAGTTGTCTCTTCTTCATAAACGCCTCCTTAGCTTGTGCTATTCTTCACTTGATGTCCGTCGAGCTTCTTCCATCACAAGTTGTAGTGCAGCCGAGTTAGGTGAAGTTCTCCACTTGTTCCAATTTCGCTCCTCGAATTGTGATATTTGCCCTAAGTTTCTCTCTTCTGCACACTAGGGTTTTAGTTTTCTTCTTGTTGATGCTTACCTATATCATATTCTTGAAGTAGGTCCATTGTGATCACAGGGATGCTCGCAGGTCCTCTCGACTTTCTGCTACAACTGCGATGTCATCAGCAAACCTTAGCAATGTTTATTTCTTCACCATTCACCTTGATACCGATTTCCTCTGCAGCTCTTATTGCTTCTACCTTGTATATATTGAATAACACTGGGGAGAGGTTCCATCCTCGTCTGACCCTTTATTTATTTTGGCTTCTATCTTCCCTCTGTCTTTCATTCGCATTATGGTGACCTGGTTCTTGTGGAGGCTATAGATTATTCTTCTATTCTCGTAGTCTATTCCAATTGCTTCCAGTATCTTGAACATCTTGTTCCATTCGACGTTGTCAAAGGCCTTTTCCAAGTCTACGAATACCGCATACAATTGCTTGTTTACGTGTATCATTTTCTCGGCCAGTACCCTTAATCTGAGTATTGCTTCCCTAACTCCTTGGTTTTTCCTGAATCTGAATTGATTGTCCAAAAGATTCCCTTCTATCTTTCCTTTATTCTTCTGTTAATTATCATAGTATTTTCGATGTGTGTGACACCAGGCTCAATGTTCTGTGCTCTTCGCATTTCTCTGTCCTTGGCTTCTTCGGGATTGCGATCATTTCACTCTTCTGGAAGTCCTCCACTGTCATAGCTATCTTTGATTATTCCAAAGAGGGTATCTTTTGCTTTGACCCCGAGTGCCTTGATGATTTCTCCATTTATTTTGTCCCCTCCTGGTGCCTTGTTGTTCCTTAGGTCTTTCACGGCTCTGCCAAATTCGCTTCTCAGTATTTCGGGCCCCCTTTCATCTTCATCCTCCCTGATTTCTTCTTCCATTAAGTCAGCTTCCAATGGTTTGGGTGCTTGATAGAGCTCTTTGATGTATTGCTTCCAGCTCTTCCCTATGTCCTCCTGTTCTATGAGTATCTTTCCATTCGAGTCTCTTATGTTGTGGGATCTTGTTTCCCTTTCTCCGAATTTTCTCTTCACCAGTTTATAAGCCATTTCTACGTTTCCTTTCATTATGTTGTTATGTTTTTCTTTGCATCAGTTTTCTATCCATTCTTCCTTGGCTTTCTTGCACTCTCTATTTACTTGGTTTCTCAACTTCTTATATTGGGCCTCCTCAATTTCATTTTTTGGAATCTTGTATTTTCTTCTTTCAAATATGAGGTATCTTATTTTGGCCGTTATGTTTCTATCTCTTTACTCACAAGTTGCTCATCTGCTACCTCTGTAATGATCTTCATTTCACTCCATCTTCCCATAACAGTTGTCTCCTTCACTTCTAGTTTTAATTCGATGGCAGAGGTGAACCTTTCTCTTGCTTCTTTTTCCTCCAGTGTGTTTGTGTTCCATCTTGATTCCTTCGTAATTCTCTTCACCTTCTTGTATCGCAGGCAGGTGTCCATCATCACCAGGTTATGGTCACTACATATTTATATCTGCTCTGGGGTAGCTCTTGCACTGCTTAACTTGGTTCTTATATCTCGTTCTGACAAGGATGTATTCTATCTGGTATCTTCCTCTGTCCCCCGGCATCTTCCATGTATATATTCTTCAACGATGTTGTTATTACCAAGTTCTTTTCTTTACAGAACTCTACCAGCCTTTCTCCCGTGGCATTTCTTTTTCTCAAACCGAACTCACCCACGCTACTTCCTTCTTGGCCCTCTCCGACCACTGCATTCCAATCTCCCATAACTAATAGGTTTTCCTTTCCTTTTACTGTGTTTAGGACCTCTTCCAGTTTCTCATACATTTCTTCTATTTCTTCTTCAGATTGGCTCGACGTCAGCATGTACACCTGCACTATCACTGTGTCCGTATATTCTCCTAATTTGATCATCAGAATCCTTTTGTTATATTGCCAGTCTATCTTCTGGTCATCTCCTGAGTAAATCACCCTGTAATCATCGCTCCAGAATTCGTTGGCCCCAGCACTTTATTTCGCTCATTCCCATGATGTCTATCCCCAACCTGTCCATCTCCATCTTAACGTTCTCCAACTTCCCCCACACTCCTAGTGATCTTACATTCCACGTCCCAATTCTGCATTTGTCTCTCTTGACTGAACCTAATATAATCATCAGTAAAAGAAACACTTTTCTGTGCCTACAATACCTATATATTTATTAGTAAACTTTTTCATTTCACCATAAAAATATTTAATTAGTTGCTTTCCTTATTTTACTAGCATTTTTGTTTTGAAATATAATGAAACACTCATTTTTTTCAATATTATCCTGAAAATAGCATGTCAGCATAACTAATCATTTAAAAAAAAGTTTCAAAGGCTGGGCACAATTTTGCAGTTCTGAACAATGATGAAACATGAGGGCCATTGAGGAACAATGCTTGTCAGCAGGTGATAATTAATTTGGGAAAACATGCCCCAGGGTTATATGTACCTTTGATACTTTCACTATTTTCAAACTAACCCAAAGGGAAATAATCCTTTGTTGATCCTAATCCACCTTTGATTGAGGGAAAAACATGAATGCTGAGGAAAGAAATAAATGCATACCAAATACTATTACAAAATACAACTTTATCTTCAAAAATCCTCCACTCGATTCTTCTATCAGCCAGCCTCTTCACATTAACATCCTTCAATACTTGTTCCATATATCTCATATGAGGTCATCAGGTCATCGTGTCTTAAGATATGGCTGATTAGGTTGCCCTTTCTTCTTTTTAGTTTTCAGCAGACCTCTTTTCTCCCACTCTTCTAACGACCTCCTTTGCCGATCCATTTAATGTTCATCATTCATTTGTAACACTACATTTCAAATGCTTCCAGCCTGTACTTCTCTGCTGCTATGATTGTCCATGTCTCACTGCCAGAATGCAAAGAAACATGCTCCAGATGTACATTCTGATGAATTGTTTCCTTAATTTTACGCTTGTATTTCCAGCTATAAGTAAATCTTTTTCTACTTATCTAAGTCTTCTTTTGATAGAATACCCTCTTTGCCTGGGCTATTCTACTAACTATTTCTTTCTTACTTCGTCCATCGTGTGTTATTCGGCTTCCAAGGTAACAGAACTCCTTTACCTCTTCAAGTTTTTGTTTTCCTAGTTTGACATTGGTTTTGGCCTCTTCTTTCTTGCTGCACACCAATATCTTAGGCCCGTATTCATAGTCAGGTCTTGAGTCGATCTCAGCTCAGTCTCAGCTCAAGACTGAGATGAGACTGAGACCGCCATCCGTATTCATAGTTGTTTCTCAGCGCGATCTCAAGACTGAGATCGGCTTGAGACCAGCGATGCGCGGTGATTTTGGATATCGTTTTTCTCATACCGGAAAAAGTGACGATCGGCACTCTGCAAGAACGGTGAGAGTAAACTTAAAATTATGGCGGAAGCATAATAAACAAGCTCTTTTCTGTAGAAGAAAAGCAGCTTCAATTCATTTGCGAGCATATCCATCTATTATAATACAACAATTTTATTTGTTGCTTTAATTATTAGTGCACAAATAGCCTTCCACATTAATTAATATCAATTGTGATTGAAAAGAAACTTGTAAAAAAAATTAGGAGAAGTGGATTATCGCTGGAGTTGTAATGACTTGGTGACTAATATACTGGTGAATACATAATTTTCATGTTTATTAACAGGAGGAAAAGTACCTATGTGTGCTAGATTAACTATCCATGTATAACTCAAAAGATTGCATGATCTTAATGCCTAGTATGAACATTGTATAGCCTTTATAACAAATACCTATAATGTATAATAGCACCAATTGACGTAATGATAAACTGGTTATAATTAGGGATATTCATAAGTTCCCCGGATTTCAAATTACCAAACATTTATTGCATATGTAGTATAGGTAAAAAAAGCGGGCTTTCAGCTCTTTAAAAAAGTTGGGAATTCACTGAAAGTCACAACATTAATTCACTATTAGTTAATCATTACAATGATAAGATAAGAGAAATGTGACGTATTTTTAGTAAACAATCAATGAAACTGCCTCAATTTTTTTTTGCAATGAGATTATGATATTTAAATTAATTGCTGATAAAGCTGCTGATAAAAATTGCTAATATCATCTGCAGATCAATAAGAATAAAACTAAGATATCGGTGTGCAGCAAGAGAGAAGAGGCCAAAACCCACATTAAACTAGGGAAGTAAAAACTGGAAGAGGTGAAAGAGTTCTGCTGCCTAGAAAGCCGAGTAACCAACGAACATAATATATGGTGGAGTTGGCTGAGGAGAAGATGAGACTGCTTGAGGAGGAGGAGGAAATAAAGAGAGTGGCATTTGAGGTCGAGGAGAGGAGAAAAGGGGAACTCCATAGGCTTCAAATGGCAATATTACATAATCAACTTAACTTAAAATGTAGCAATTTTCAGAGATAATAATTGATTACATTGAATCAACGTAGTTTTATGAACTATTGTAAAAATTGCCTCATTTACAACCCTGTAATGAAAAATGATTTGAATAAACTACTGCCTAATAACATTTCCACATGGTGATTTTGATTTTAGATGGGTAATGGCTGGTGGTTTTGGGCTGCATGGAGCACAGGTACTGTGTTTGATTCGTCATCCATTACATTTCATAGATCTTGATAGTGTGCCCCAAAATTGTGCTGTACAAGCAACAAACTTGTGTTGTCCTCATATTTGCTACAAGTTTTCTTCGAAGACACTGGAACTTTTGTTTCAGAACTCCATTTCAATGACATTTCTTGTCCTTCTGTTGGCTAAATTGCACCTGGAAAATAAGTTTATCAAAGAGCGTTTTTGTCTTTCGAGAATTGAAACTACGTTATATATAGTGGAATACCACATGCGTTTGAGCTGCGCTGTTTAGTTTTCCTAACACTCAAGAAAATTAGCCACATATTTACTAAAGAATGATTATTATGTGGTGAGACATTTCACTTTATTTTCTTATGGTAATTACTTAAGAATTGATACATTTTTATAGGTGCCTATCCAAATAATTAACTTATAATTTATAATAAATTAATGAACGATTATAGGTTCTGTTTAATTTTCTTTGCAATTATTTCTAATTTTCATAGCTTATTAATGTTTAAGACTGCTTTGATTCTAGCCAATGTGCAAATCCCACATAATTTTTAAATTACTAATTACACCAACATATTAAATATCGGCAGTGTTCTCTAATTATACTATTAATGCAGGGTAGTTGTGAATATTTGGACATGCTGTGAACTTACTACCACTGGCAGGAGAGACAAGCAGAAATGTTGCAACAAAGTTTTCCTGCTTCACGAACAAAGTATTGTCTTCAATAAATGCACTTTCTGTTAGCTAATAGAATTTAATTGTATAGGTATTTCCATTTATTTCACCTGTCATGGGTAGTAAATTCATATAATGCCAAATATCCTCAATCACTCGTTAATAACTATCTTTCTACTGCATTTTTTGCATATTTTATGAATGCTGACTCATTGCCGATGCCATTACTTCCATTTGTGATATTGGCATTGGCTGTGTATGTTGTATGCAATCATATTTTTCATTCCGTACATTTACTACAAACACAAATCCTAAAAGTTAATTGTGGGAAAATTAACAATATTGGCATCAGAATAGCGCTAATATATAATGTGAAACAGACAGCATAAATATATTTATACACACCTGCAGAAAGTCTCCGGTTGCATAAAATCTTAGAGCAACTAGCAGTCGTAGCATTTCTGGAACTGGAAGACCCCTGTTTCACTGGCCCTCTTCGATGTCCACAATGGATTAAATACCATTTCAAACGGTGTCTTCAGAACATAGGCGCCGTCTGTAAAATTCCTCGTCGGAATAATATTCCATGGGGTTTTCATTGTCCCTAATATATCGCTTCGGTACTCTCTCTTCATCTTCATCAGAAAAGTCCATCAATTTCCTAAATCATGGTACAAAACACCGACCATTACCCATCTAAAATCAAGATCACTTCACCAAGAATCAAATTCGAGGATGTCAGAGTCAGTAAATATTAGAAAACAGGAGAGTTACAAATATGAAACTGATCGTAATCCAATATAGTGACTTAAATTGGTGAAAATTGCAACGTTAAACGACCCAGCAGAACAATTTCTTACCTGTGTTAAGCGAAGCCAAGCCAAGAGCGTATTCCAAAAGATATCTCCACATGAAGTGTGAATGAAATCTTGACCCTGTGGAGCACCCGGGAAAACTTTGTGAATTTTATGCGCACCAGATCCGGGAAAGCACCAGACCGTACTTTACAAGAGTAATCGTCGTCAAATAATGTAAATAATATCATCAAACGCCTGAATATACAAAAAAATAGTATATAATAGCAAAGAATAATTGCATTAGCGCTCGAGCGTTCATTCACCCAATGTGTTTTCATGCAGTATCCCAAACAAATAACAACAATCGTATTCACCCGTCAAAGTAATTAAAATGTGGTTTGCCTTTATTGTTAACAACAAATAAGTTAAAATAACTCGAAAACGTCGAAGCGTATGGAATATAAATGAATCTTTTAACGATATTCGGTGTTACACCATCAGCCATATTGGTGCAAGTTGGTCTTGAGATCGGCTCAAGACTGCCCCATCGTTGTCTTGGCATAATCTCCAATCTGGCTCAACACGATCTCAAGATAGTGACTATGAATACGGAATCGCACAAATTCTCAAATGGATCTCAAGCAAATCTTGAGACAATGACTATGAATACTGGCCTTAGTCTTCTTCTTATTTATCTTCAGTTGATATCTAGCCATCGTCCTTTCCATGGTTATCAGAATCTTATTCAGAACCCTCTCTGTCTCTGCCATGAGTGCTATGTCATCAGCGAATTGCAGCATGCTAATCTTTTCTCCATAGAAACTCACCCCAGAAGCCTTCTCTTTGATTTCAATGGCTCTCTTGTTGTGAACATTAAAAATTACAAAAGACTGTGCACATCCTTGCCTCAATCCTTTCCTTCTTCACAGCTAGGTCCAGATTTAATCGCAAAAACTCTGCTGTTATACAAACTGGATAATTCTTAGGTCATTGAGGACAATCAACAGTCAAATTCCTTCCAGAACTCCAAGCATTAAATTACAATCCATGCTGTCAAAAGTCTTCCCTAAATCTACAAATGCAATGAACGGCATTTTTTTCTTCTCCATAATTTAGGCATTAGGCTATTTAATCATCTACCCATTTCAGCCAGAATGACTAGCTTGGCTAAATTCAAGAGCGTGATTCATTCATGGCTAGCCTTACATGCATTGTATTCTGTTGGTGAGTTTTTTACGCATAACACTTGTGATATTGTATTCTAACTTGCAGCTTATACACTGTAATTGTAATTTTTTCTTGTATATTTATGTACAATTTTTTTTCCTGACGAGGTCTGTGTATCTTTGAATACGTCTGACTAATAAAACATTATTATTATCTTCTCAATGAGCAGCCTAAGGGACAATATTGTTTCCTATCTGCTAAAGACAACCTAAAAAAAGTTCGAAAATGGAATGTCATATTGATGGGCTGGTATGTACTACTATGCACATATTGATAAGTGAGTTGGCAATATATGAACTAAGTAACATTTTCAAAGCATGGTACATATTCCAGGACTGCTCATTATTTTTGTGCTTTGTCCATGAACGGCCATAGGAATTTATGACCCAATCCCCAAAAATGCTTTTTGCTGGATTCTTTATGATTTTCATAATTCACCTCCGTTTCCATGGTAATTTCATTTCTGTCTAAAGGGAATGAAAAACATCAAACTCATAATAGTATTAAGAAAAAAGAACATTACTGAGCTCACATCACGTTAATGATGAGTGATTATGATTAACCCTCTCCCTATCAAAGTTTAAATGCCTCAATTCGCTCTCCCTCCTAACTCGGCCGAAACCGGCCAGTGGTTTTTAATCCTCTCCCTTCTAAGTCGGCCAAAACCGGCCGTCTTCCCCTGCTGTACTAAGGGCAATCTTTTGAGCCATATATGATTCTGTTTCCGCCGAAGACTTAATGAGTCTTTGGGATAGCAAATTATCACCAGCAAAGTAATGAAAGAAGATTCTGGAGTCATTTTAGAGGAGGGCTTGTTCTCTGAGACGTGATGAGCCATGGTTTCTTGAACGAATGAATGGGACACTTTGTGATGCGAGAATAGAAGATGAAAACACCATGTCTGCTATGGCTTGCTTAGGCGGCCCAGGCCTCTCTCTCCTGTAAGATAGCCGAAAATGGTTGACCAGCATTGGCTTGAGAAGAGCTTTCTTTTGGTCCTTCCACGCTTCCGCCTCCTCTAGGGAGTATTTGTTTTTCTAAATAAACGCCCATTCCAACATCACGCTCAAAGAGACATGTGGTGCAAAAAAGAAAAAAAATCTTTTAGCCCGCCGGATGCTTTCTCAGGCCCCTTTGGAGTGAGGCTCTGAGTGATGGCTCCTTAGGTTATAAGACCAGTTCCCTTGACCTGTGAGGTCTATGCGAGGGAGCGTTATTGCAGGGGAGAAAGAGAGAGAGACTCAAATGGTATACTGAAAAGAAACAGACCCAAGTTGACTATAGAAATGCGTGATTTTTTAATTTCTTAAAGATGTGTGGCCCCGAGGATTTGTCATCGCCAAACATGCGTTTTCCTTATTTGGTGTTCGTGGAAAATGCAGAATAGTTTCAGAGCAAGAAACTCCTTCCAAATGCCCCTCAGTACTGACCATGGCATCTTTGAGTGCAGATGATATAGCGAGAGAAGTGGACTGAGATGTTTCCCTTAGTGATACAGAGCCGAGGCTCTTCAGAGGAAGCGGAGGAATTGCTTCAACGTGCCAGTATTGGTGATTGTGATATAGAAAAGGATAATACTCCCAGTGCCAGTGATGCGACATGTTGTAATGCACTCCGCCCTAAATGGGAATATTCATTGCATTACGAAGTTCCACGCGCTTTTGTTGGAGGATGAGGGCCAAAGCATGACTTACCCGTAAGATCAAATGAATTAGATTATTTGAAATGTATGTTAGGAGGTGTAGAGTTCTTTCACAGAATGGTAGGAAATGTTAATAAATAGGCAGAATAACGCCAACAAAAGGCTGGAAAAATAGATAGGCATTGGGTTGACGTTACTGATAAGGAAATTAGGGTATATTTGGATGTCTTGGTGTATATGAGGGTTTTTGATCTGCGAAGCGACGGCCATTGTCTGACATGACAGACGAGACATTTGTGTTCTGTCATCAAACTGTGATCCAAACCTGAGTGTTATGGTTCCCAGGAAAACTGGGCTGGGCAATATGTAAACATATTCTTATTCCGTACCCAGAACCCATAGTAAGGTATAACAAATTTATGGGTGGAGTTGATAGAGCCGATCAAAACAGGTGTTACTATAATTTTGGAAGGAAGACGAAGTGTTGGAAATATATTTTCGCGTTTGTAGTAAACACAGCCATTTTAAATAGTTACTCATTTTATAAGGAAACAAATGCTCCCTCAAACTCAAGGAATGGAACAGCACAAAAGTATTTTTGGTTCACTCTATACAGACAGATGATAGGGAACTATTCCTCTCGCAAGAAGGCTGCGAAAGAACCTCCGCTCGTGACCCTAGTTTTCCGGTGACTCCCCACCAACTTGTGAAAATGGACGGAAGAAAAAGTGAGTGCTTGCTGTAGTGCCCAAAAAAGGAAGACAAGAGCTCGAAGGAGTGTAGAGACCTCTTGGAAATGTCTTCAATGTGATTTACCATTGTGAAAAGTAAGATGTTACTTCGAGTACCACAGATAAGTCGTTACCATAAGCTATGAACCAGGAGGTATGTCTATTAGTTTTAATAAAAATCTGTTATAAATTTGACGAAAGCATTTCAGAATTTATAGATTATATTTAGAAATGTTAACTTAGGAGCACTGCTGGTGCCACTTGGGAATTAATAGTCCGAATGCTGGGGATAGTGGGTATTTAAATTCAGTGAGAAGGCAGAGAACGCCTTACGGCTGGTTTCTGCCTAGTTAGGAGGGAGAGGGTTAAAAAGCATAATGAAATGAATGGCATTGTTAAAAGTGAAAGAAAAAAAGGCAAATTATAAGGTGAATTCTTCTTCTTTAAGGCTCAGCCTTGTTGCTACAACCAAATGGTACCGTTCTCTGCCACTCTCTTGAATTGTAGGTAGCTATTTTAATAGGATAATATCCCTGGAGAATTGAAAACAAACATCGTGAATAATGGAAATGGCTTCTCAAAGAAGGTAAGCCAGTAGGAATTATAAGGACTAACCTCATACTGGAAAAGAAAAATCAGAAACACAGGACCACAGACCTAAAAATAAATTTCCATTTAAAAAAGAGAACCAGCAACTCCTAAGGTGAAGAAAAGCCAGGTGCAGGTAAGAACTGATGACACTTTTAAAAGCTTGGAAAAATAGTTAATAGAAAGATCTTGAACTGTTTTCTTGCCTTAACATATGATGGAATGCTTTTAGATGGGTATTAATAAAATCTATTACTAGTAGAGATCATAGCTGGGAGGGTTATCAAAAAAATTAACTGATTAAAGTTAAAGTCTATAAAAATTGACTTGTTAAAGTTAAAAGTTACTTTTCAGAAAATGTAACTGATTTAAGTTAAAAAAAGGTAACTTTTACGTTTACGTTACGTACTTTTTGATATCAACCCCCAAATTGCGATGTGAAGTATCCCTTCACAATTGTAAAATTGCAGTGGATACGGCTTAGCTATTTACTTACAGTAGGTTCTGGTGGTGTCTGCGCACCCTTTCTCGCGATTCACTGGGGGCTGATGTATTGACGATGCAATGTCACCGAGTAAGGTATAGGTAGACTGGCGCATTGCAACAGATACGTTAGTTTGAATGAACCCCTCCCTCTCGTTATCCATCATAAGTTTTTAGGCAACCCTTCTTTCTCAGTTCAACTATGTAATATTGATGTCGCCAAGTTTGGCATACGAGCCCTCTAAGACATTGTCTTCGAGTGGTTCTCATTTGAGGGTGCATTCCTAAACTTTGGCGGTCACTCCCCTAAGCCCTGCATTTGTTTGGATGTATGCATCTGGGCCTATGCATTGCATTCTTGCATAACTACTCAGCTATATTGCATTCTTAGATGCAGTTTTATTTTTTCTTTTGTCTGTTGGGCAAGCATTGCACCCTAACTCAAACAGAACTTGCACTTATGAAGCAATAGCAAGTAATTTACCAGTATCAAATGCTCATGATAAATCTATGAATAATGCAAGAACTTTTAGGTCTCTGCTCATTGAGACAGGTACATAGTTCACAGCTTCACAAAGAACACCCACTATAGATCCACTATTCCTATATCCCCATTGTGAGGTTGATATTATGATGAACTTGTTGAGAAAATCATTCAGTCTTGTGTGAATCACATAGATGTCAAATAATTTGGCAATTGGGACTAGAGAAATATTGGCCTTAGTTTGTTACCTTTATCTTCATATACTGAGACGATTTTGTTTGTTTAAATGAATGAGGTGAGATTCCACTTGATAAGTTCTTTTTAATCAAGTAAGGTGCCCAGGGGTAACTGGGGCCAGGGGGTAACTGGGTCATGGGTAGTTCATATCCTTATTTGTGGGAATTTGAAGTTTATCAGGTTGCCACACCTACTACTTCTACCTTGAACAAGAGGCCTAACCGCAATTGGAGCCATTTTGTTGGTTTGGGCTGTTGTGGAATTTCAGTGAAGAAATTTTCAATCACAACATCCGACCTAAGTGAGATTTGCTGTTTTTAACTGTTATGTGGTGAGTATTTTCAAACTATTAACTACTTTAGTATAAACATAAAGACTGATTTTATCTATAAATATGGTTGTCATCACTCTTAAAACTTCTTATAGTTTTTATAACAGGGGTGTTCCAGTTACCCCAAGAATTGTTAGGAAATGGGGTAACTGGGTCCTAGCAGTCCCAGTTACTCCAACCCTATGCCCCAGTTACCCCTGTACCCAGTTCTATCAATAAGTTTTACCCAATTTTATAATTTTTTCAAGCAATGTTATTCAAGTTAAGTTACTCAAATACTGTAATGTAACATGTAAAAATATATTCACTTTTCTTTTTTAATTTATGTTTTCACTGCCTAGTTTCTATGCAAGTCTCAGTAATGGTCCCAATACAATGGCCTTAACATGCAATTTTATCATACAATTGGGTAAACCAATATTTTGTCCTAGTCAATTGAATGTACAAAAATAGATCCAGGTACCCGAGATAGTTGCTGCAGGGCTCTTATACAATTTGCCCTGGGGTGATCCAGTTACCCCCAAGTTGTGGGGCAACTGGGGCCAATGAGGCCCACAAATAATATTAATTTAAAAAATATACAAACTAGTAAAAATTGCATTAAATGCAACATGACGTATTAGTCTGTTCATTAATAAATCATTACATGATTTTTGCAGCTATCCACTAATGTTACTTTTTCAAAAAAAAAAATTAAAATGATATTGCAAGGTCGCGTAGTAAAACCATGCCCCAGTTACCCCCGAGCACCTTATACTAATTGTTGGACAATGCATTCTTGGCAATTCAGTAGCAGTGTTCCAGTTATTCCAATTGCCTGGAGTGGGCTTTCGGCTGAGTTTCCATAAACAATAGAGCACTTCTTTTCCTTTACAGAGGTACATATATAAGGATTGGTGATAATCAATACCTACTAGGTAATTGCAAAGTACTGCCGTTTCCTGTTTTTTTCTGTACATACAATGTAAAAAGGCTGAATTTATTGAATTCAAAATTATTATGGGATCAGTAATTACATTATTCTGTCATCGAACTTTCAGACTTGTGAGTGCTTCACTGTCTAAACAGTGAAGCACTAACTATAAAATAGCACTAACAGGTTAGGTGCTTTCTCTTTGACTATTCTTGAAAGAATCTTGTTTCCAAGATAGGCCACGCTTTCTTTTTGAAATTCCTATTATTTCTTTCCCCTAAGATTTAAGCGTATGCGACTTTAAATAAAGAGTAAAATTTAACATAGATATTACCAAAACTGACATACAGAGAATCTGTGGTATAGACATCTATCCAGCTCTCTTTAGATACCAAATATATGACTTACATTGTCAATGCATTTGAAATCCATGACCCACAAGGTAACTATCTGAAAATGTATGACCTTATCCTTTGGGAAATATGAAAAAATTTTACTCATAGGAAATACGCTCCTGCCCTACTTTTCAGAAAACAAACAGAATGAGAACTTTCAATGGAGAGAGCAATGTGAGACCCCCAAAAAGGTAATTCAATAAGTTAATAACACACAAACGTTCGGAATGGAAATGAAGAGTACATAACACTTATACAGGGATCTCTTTCAGGATTCACCTCCTTATAGCACCGAAAGATCTTATTTATTCCACATGGTAACGCTTGATTTAAGTTCTATATTGAGTACGTCCCTGGACAGCATATACATTAGTACGATATGCATCATGCAACAAAGCCAGCTCTACTGAAGACTAATATGCAAAAACACTGTTTAATACAGTTCTTGCTTATACGTTTAATATAACAAGGTACCTCCATAAGAGAGCAATAGGTGCAACATGACGTTGATTTGTACATTCCTGCTGGATAAGTTAACATTCACCATCACATGTATCACACAACAAGTTATACCGTATGTCTCAAGTAGCATATGCTACTATGTGGTATATACCACATTGGTTCAATGTGGTAATGCTGGCCTAATGTCGTATGCTTCGGTCAGTCATCTCTACACTCAAGAACAACGTGGTAAACTTACTCGACTAAATTTTTATACCCAGCATCACGTACACAGTTCCACAATTCTACTTGAAATGCATAAATCCAACACGAGTACGTCTTCAGATTTTCTTCTCTCATACTAGGTCGAATTCAGCAATCACTGAACAGCGGTTGGGAAATTGTTAATCAAGTGAAAAAACCGCAGAAGACGTCAAAAAATGCATTCGATAAATGAGGAATATTGGAATCAAAACGAGAGCTACGTAATATTCTCGAATACTTCGATGTACATGTGGACTTGTGTATCTACCCATTCTGGCCTGATAATAAACAAAGTTGATTGCGAAACCTTGCCTTTCAGTTAAGGCGATTGAGCTCACCCCGGGAAAGAGCACGAAAGAAATCGGACATGAAAAATGTTATCTCGATCCAACTAGGCAAGATTTGTCCCATCATTCCATCTCGTTGAACATTTCCGAACAGAACGTCAGAAATGAGGTACCTCGAAAAAGGGCATTACTCTCCCGATCCCCGGTAGTGAGAATTATTTCATTACGATCATAGCATAACTCAAAATTCAGAGAACCACTAATTATGGACACTGGAAAGTGTTGGCCAATATTTCGGTTTATTGATGCAACCTCGTCCAGTGAAAGTCGTTTGGTCACGCTCCAATGGGCTCTCTCGTTGCCACCTAGCAACAGAGCTTTGACGCAAGCGCCTGCGTTGTTACGGGGCCATGGAAATTACCTACATTCTCATTGAACACTGGAGCAAATAATCACTCATTCCACATTATTTAGGTCCGAATGCAAACCATAGTATGCACGTTCCACCGACATTTCGGAAAACAACAGTTAATAATGAGAGATGACATCTCGTGTAAGCCGTAACGTACAGAATGAGGTCTTGTACGCTTGCTTACGTATCGTTCTCGTCACGTACGCAGAATCCTATACAGCAGCAACAAACATTCGCGTCGAAAGAACTTCCATCGAAAAACATACGATCCTCACCATGGTAATAGACATTAACAGTCCTATACCTAAATCACAAGAACCGCATACGTTATCTCGACGACCCCACGGATATTGTCCTCTATCACAATGATGAGATTAGTCATTTACCACGACGAAACCGGTAATTTCTTAAATAGAACAACATTCCACTTAAAACAGCCGGGACCGATCTCATATCCCCGAGTAACGGATTACCTAGTGACCTCGATTCAAAGACCAAAGGGGAAGGGCCATCTCAAAGAATTCATATTTCAATTCCCATGCAAAATATCCTGGAAATAAAACCAGGTGACTGACCTAATGACGCCACCAATTTTATCTTTCAAATACACTGACCCAGATAAACTCACCGCAACACAAGTCCTCTTATGTGTTTGCGAGGACTTTTGGCCACTTAATTCTCATCAGGTCAACGACTTCCAAGCCGACTGTAATGAAAAAAACACCAAACTGCAGTAAAGGGCTGCCTGTGGGCCTTGAGTTGACTCTACCTTAAAATCACTCAGAATGACTGATAAGTTATGACCAAAAATAATATTAAGGGCACAGGACAGAATTGTATATCACAAATAAAATCGAAATAACACTGTTGCACCTCCAATTGTAAAGTAATCCCAGCACTTGAATGATTACCAGATATAAAAAGTGGGACGATAATTACTACAAGAAATCCCAACCAAAATGATTACAAAAAGTACTTCTCAATGCTAAAAAAAATATCTAAAAGAAATCCAAGGCCACAGGTATAACAATTCAATTTGTACTCCTGCCACATTAATAATTTGTCTAGCCATGAAGCATAGGTACAATACGGCAGCAAAATACTCGTATGTAACAATGAATCTCCAACATAGAAGTAATGGGGTAAAATTCAGTAACAATAAAAAAACCTGACAAGATAATATTATCCATTGAAGCTACTTAATTAACTTGTATAGAAACTTCACTTACCACAAGTCGCCATCAATTCAGCTTTACTGCAGGATGGATGCGTGGGCAGCATTGAAATATTAAGCAATTGTGTTGTGACTGAGCCTTTAGAAGGGTCCAAGGGTTGGGTTAATAGCACAGTAATTAAAAAAGTCAGGAAAGGGATGGAATGGTCGTTTTTGAGGATTGGGTTGAAAGATGTTATTCAGAATTCAAGGCAAATAAACAAGGCAGGCTCACATGATGGCAGTTAGCAGGGAGATCAATATTTACTTAAGCGCCTGTTTCTTAACAGTGCAATTGCAAGACCCAAAATGAACCAATGAGATAAGTAGAAAGGATAGGTAAATAGGAATAGAAAAAATAATATAATGAGCAGGAAGACAAAAATTGTTTAGGAACAGGTCTACAAAAAGGTTAGATAATTCCAGGTTGCATGGTAAGGTTAATGTCCAGTTCTGAAGATGGCAGTTGGCATCAGCCTACTGCTTTTGATTAAGCTTTCATTTCTCCACAGAACAATTGGAGGGCCCTAAAAAGGGCCCAAGGAAAAGGAAATGGGTAAGGAAGCTAATGTTTTGGGGAAATGGTTGGATATGGGAAAAGGAACAAAATGAATTAATTTTTGCTTGGTACAAATTAGGATATAATAATAACCAGTTCATTAAGAGTAAGAATGAGATGAGGGATTGGCAGTTAAGTAGGTCATGGAATATGAAGTGACAAGGCTCAAGTGATAGCAGTTAGCAACAGCAACTGCGGTCACTTCACAATGGAACATCAAGGAGGGCCCAAATATGGGCCATAGGGAAGGATAAAGGGATGTGAGTAGAAAATACATTGTCATCTTTTTTTTCAATGAGGGAAAAAAATTACTTGGGTAGGAAAGAGGGGTAGGGAAAAGGAATGTTCAGCAAAGAAGGGAATAGAGGAGATGGCAGAGGTCACATTCACATAATAACAGTTGGCCATTGCAACTGCAATTGATTACACATACATATCTGAACTAAAAACTATGAGGGGGGAAGGAATGAGAAGGGAAATAGGAACTACATGGGTCTTGGACACAAAGGTAACGGGTATGGGATGAGGTATGGGTATGGAGTAAAAATTTAACCTTTATGCAAGAAAATGGAAATTTGGTAGGCATGACATCCGAATGATGAGAAACTAAAATGGCAATATGAAATGACCATGATGCAATGATATAATGAGTTGATGATGATGAAAATTTTTTGTTTTGCATGCCGAAGCATTATCTCTTTTCTTATTATTACCACCTTCAACTACTGTCCTGATGTAATTTGTACAATGGAAGACTTCTTTCCCTGTTAACCAACAGATTAGTCCTTCCAATATCATAAGTGTGCCAAGTACAAAATAGCACTGATTTATATCGATTGGAGGTAATGGGTTGGCGTCCTCCAAACGATTACAAAAGACACCAAGAGGCCCCATTAAAACAATTTGTACTGTGCTGCTTCTGAATGCAGGTTTGGAATTAACCTCTTACAGAAAGTTAGTGTTTCACTTGATTCTGGAAACAGTGTTGTTCTGCAAACTGTCACTTCAAGTCATTACAGAGTTGGACATATAGGTAACACAGACACACCTGTGGAATGTTGTAGCAGAAGAGATGATGTGCAGATGCTCTGTGGACGATCACAATACAGACCAAACATGGCAAGTCAGTCCGCCTCCACTACCAGTCTATTATCCCCGATTTCTTCGACACACCAAAACAGTTCATCAGTCCTATGTCCAACAAGTACAAGCATCTCCGCCTCAAAATCAAACAACTTCCAAATCATTGGACATACCAATACATTTCACCTCAACCTTTCAATATTCTGGGATAGATAGTAAATGCACAGCTTGGATCTGCCTCTCTGATCTCTATTATTGTGAACTGTTTCTTTTTCCTATCTCTAGACAAAAACAACGTCATAAAAAGAAAAATAAAAATTTTGAGCAGCCAAAAGAACAAGAAGAGAGGCAGTTACCAAGTGTTTGTACCTTGTTTTGTCATGGAAGGAACTGTTGCAACCTGAGGTACACCTAATCTGTTATAATACTCAATTATGGAGGCAGAGAGACGACAATCCTGGCCTCATTACCGACTTGACACTCATCAAGTTTACAGACAACCGAATAATATCATCACAGTCGATTTAAAAAATAGGTCTCTACATATATATATATATACACTTTAAACGGTAAAAAAGTATGACCTCTGACTAGATTTTTATAAAAAAACTTGCCAGTTTTCGGAGGTCAACCAGATTTATATGAAACACTAACTCACAATTGAGGCAAGATAATATATGACCATACACACTTCATGGATACTAAACCACCACATGACACCTCACACAGAGAACATTACTTTTGACTTAGTGCCTCTAGTATCCAAGAAGAAACGGATTTGTTTTGGTAAAAATTTAACATTTGCCATCTCCGAGATGACATTTAAACTATTCCTAAATCCTAGTAAAACCGCACAATCGTTAATCCTAATATTCATATTGCCGAAACGAAACACAAAATTTTAATCAATTTTGAATTTCAAAAAGAATAAACTTTAGACACTTAAAACTAATAAATTTATCAAACTTGCCTTAGTGCTAGGGGTAATCTTTGTAAACTTACTGCTGCAAAGAAGCTATACAAAGATTACGAGAGATATTAGTTATCGTGAGCAAAACAATGATTTGAACAACTTTCCTGGAAAGTACAATGAAGCTTTCCAATATGTGCCAATTACGTACTTTTCATCCGCTCTAGAATATCAGATCTTCGACTGCAGCTATTACTTTTTTAAAGTGCCAAAAGTTCGAGAACATTGTCCCACTCACACGTTGTGCAGCAAATGAACCATTTTTCGCATAAAAGGAAACTACAAAAAGTTCAATTCGTCCCCCGTTAAACACGATTCTAAAATACATTTTTACACTTAATACTTGTGTGATATCTTAAAAGAAACATCTTTACACGCAGGTCAGGCATGGACTTTCAGCAAGAATTTCAGTCGGTTAGACATGTCTACACATTTTTCTGACCTCCCAAGAGGCATGTGAGCACAAGTTGTCCAGTGAGAGGGTGGCTTCGGCAGGGCTGCTGGTGAGGGTGGATCACTAAACTTAGCACCAGCATAGAATCCTCCAAGTGTAGGTGACACTCTTGGGCTCCCCTCCTTGGACGGACTCTCTCTCTGCTTCAACTTAGGGGAGCCTTGCCTTGGAGATGATGACAAGCCAAGGAAAGTTCCATCCACTGACGACTGCATGTTCTTCCTCTCAGTAACCCATTGGAGGTCAGCATTACGCTGTTTGCCCTTGGGGGGTGAAGCAAAACTGGGGAAATACGTTTTGCTTTTGCTGATTCGAACCTGTCCTTTAGGGCTTCTGTTCTGATGTCCATGACATTGGGAGATGATTAAGACTGGTCCGCCAACCATTTTGGTATAGGTCATCTGGGCTACAACTTCAAAATCAGCCCCGTTGCAGCAGCTAGTTCACCACACTTTATTTAAGCACAAAATGCGCCTTAATACGTGCGAGTGATAATACCAACGTAAGCAACAGCTGCTATTCTTGTGATGACCAGATGATGATTCCAGTTGTATTCTCCAACGTTCACCTATCAATTTCTTCACGAGCCGTAAACGTAGCACCACAATAACTCCCGAACTCCACAATCGGGATTTCTTCGCATTCGCAACTGTTTACAGCACCTAAGAAAATATGGCTGCTGATAATAAACAAAATGGCGACAGCGTCCCAATCACCAAAACATAAGGACTTCCACAGATGGAGCTTAGAGTCCTGCTAGATCCTCTCCATCATATCATTACGAAGATTAGGCACAACGAAACTTTAAAATATTGATAAACAACACGACGCATCAATATTTACAATATATATCCTATTAATCCAGACAACACAGGTGCCTCTCAACCTCTCCCTTCTGCTACATCACAATCACAACAACTACGCACAAAGGAAAGCTTTCGAGAAATCAGATAACATCTGGGGAGCCAACCAATCGGTACACCTTGTTGCTATCATGTGACTTCACAGACCAATGGAGTGCTTGGTACTCTCGGTCAATGTCGTATGTATTCGTTATTTTTCTTGACCACTTTCCATTAGACTTCATAATAAAAACATTTTATTCTAATTAAATTTTCGCCGTTAAGGACGCATATTTAATAGCCTAAGTCTATTCATATATGTGTGCCACATCGTTCTGTAATTTTTGTCGTTTAATAAGTGCTGTGCGATGGTTAACAAGATGGTGCACATTCGTCCGCTAGTGGATCTCCTGCTTCTGGGGGATCGCTGAGAAAGTTTTTTCCGTAGAATTAAGTAAGTAATGGGCTTTGTGATAAAAGGAAAGGTGAATCAATTAGGCGGAATCTCTCGTGCACGAACTGTTCGACGTCAGTACATTTGGGTGTGGAAAGTGCTTAGGTGTCGCAAGCATCTAATGTCAGAGCGAATTTGTATCGTACATCGTTGCTTGGTAGCTAGTTAGTGTTGCTTTTTCGTGGCACTTAAAGATGCCAGCAAATGTTGATGTTTCTTGACTACTGCACCCGTTTGGAAGATAATTCGCAGCAAGACTGAAACACATATCGCATTTGCTTGGCTCACAAGGTTGGTATTTCATAAATAACTGAAAACCCTCTAGATAGCGATCTAAAATTATAACTCTTGTCTCGTCAGCGAAAATCATTATGTGCACACTCGCAATACACTATTTTTGCTTTCAATTCCATTTTTGTATTGTATAAGGTTCTATTAGTTCGTGCTGAAATATGTTCCATTGTGAAGTGGACATATATTGTGCAATAATAATGAAGGATATCGTTCTTGTGGCATTTTTATGCAGTTTTTTTGCATGCAGTGAAACTGTGAGCAACATATAACCTAATGTCTTTAGTTCTCTTTCGATTTCTCCGAATTAGACGCTTCTTTATCCTGGGCAATGGACTTGTTTTTTTTTAAGCTGGATGCTCGATATGGGAAAGTAGTGTTGTGGGGGCCTGATACAAGTCACAGTGTACACTCGTAACACTAAAGATAATTTGAAATTACTTCTCAATGAAGGTTATAAATTACTAATTAATTACGCAGAGCAATGTCCTTGTAGAATACAGTGTGAAGGAAACTTTTTATTAGTTCGCATTGGGATGGCCTGCTTTTAAGGCAGTTTGTTTTCATTGTGGAAAATCGACAGCAAGGATAAACCAGGATGACTTCTTACACTTGCCACTTTGTACGCAATTCTGTAAGCTGTAGGTCCATATTTAGTTTATAATGGATTGTACCCAAAATGAAAACGATCTTAATGAATGATGAAAGTGAGTATTTACTACGCTATGTTAGAATGATTTCTCCTGTTTTTTTAGTTGTTCTGTTCATAGTTCTGGGTTGTTGATAGAGCATTTCACCGTTAATTTAAAAAAAATGCAGTTAATGGGCAATGAGGCGAATCATAATTAGAATCAGTAAATTGTGACATTTGTAGGACATATTAGACATCAAATTTTATTGAGGAGTGCTTAAGAATGCCCCGAACCTGCTTGAAAACTTTGAAGGGTTCTTTATACTTGAATAATTAATTTGTGACAGAAATATCCACAAAAGTTGAGATATCTCATTGCGAAATCTTTCAGTAATAAAATTCTGAGATGGCAGTTTTTGGCAATAGCCTTAAATTTCAACCGTCGGTTTTCCCATAGCTCTTTTGATCGTTTTTGCTTGAACTTATTTGAAGACAATGAAGTAGATCTTCTGGTGACTGACATGTTTTTTATTTTAATAACATTCAATTCTACCTAAATAGAAATGAAGATTGATAATTGTAGAATCCCTGATCCAATTATGATCCCAGTGGCTGGATACAATTTCAGTTCACCCTAAGGTGTAAACATTTTACTATGTTGTGGAATTGTCAACGGTTTTATAACCAGTAGTTTTTTTATAAGTGCGTGGGGATTGACAGCCGCCAGCTCGCCTTTCAGGTCGCTGTATGTCCCCTATAATTATGGAAATGTCACTGAGCTAATAGAGTTTGGATAGAAAACGTTTGAATTCTATACTCTATCTCCGTTTTCATGTCCAATTTTTATATGCCAGCTTCTGTTGTTGCCAATTGGGTATCAGGTCTCAATCTTCTATATGTCTATCTCATTATGTTCGTATTAATACATTCGTTTATTGTGTTACACCAATGCATATTAGTGAATATAGAATTCTACCTTACATTGATTTGTCATCCTTAATTTGGCCTCTACCACGGAGGCTCCCCAAACCTACTGATTAATAAGTTCCAGTTTTGCATTTCCATCAATATTTACTAATAAAAAGAAATATTTGTTCCTTAAATCACAAGGCTCGTTAGTATTTTCTATCTTACTTGCTCACCTTTTTTTTATAGATATGTTGGTGTATTCTCCAATGAACTACACTATCATTACTTAGTTCTGAAGTCAAAAAATTTACATCCCATCATTGATATCTCCTGTACTTACAGCAATACAGTATTCAGAGTTTTCGATTTTACCAAAGCTTTCATGTGCACAAAGGCTATTGAAAGTTCATGTATGAAATAAAGAGAATGGCATTACCTAATTATGTAAACAGCCTTTGGTGCACCTAAAGTCTGGTTAAGGACAGTTCTATTTATAAATATTTAAGGTTGATACATCATTGATTATAGTAGCCATGGAAGAACAGCAGGTTATATCCCTTTGGTCTTTATATTTCTTTCCTAAAAGACCAGTGCTTGCAAAATTTAGTCATAATATGCTATAAGTCACAAAGCAAGTCACAGAAGGATCTATGCTGGTGGTAGAAAACAGATTTGAGCTAATCAGAGCACCTTGGCCCACTCCAGCTTATGGCGGCATCTTTCGCGGTTTTTCTATTTTCTGCAAGAGGATGCCAGAATGAAGATGCTATATTTTGCCAAGCTACTAACACCAAAAATTTGAAAAATTGCTGCAGATCTAGTAGCTTATGTGATTTTTTAAATTCACGATTTTTTACGATATGGTACATTTTCCTAGTATTCTGGACTCATGATGATGATGAATACATTACAAAGGGATGAATAGTGTAGATGAATTGTTGTAGGTTTTAAAAGAGAAAAAATTACATGAATGCTACTGAACCCACTAAATTCAGAAAATAGCACTTTATCAAATTTGGCAAAATTTATTTGAAGTTTTAAAAAGAGATTTTAATAGACCTTTGAAATTTTTCATGTCTCCCCATACACTTCTATCCAGCATTAGCGAAAAGAGTGAAACTATAAGTATTGAGTGAACAGAGTTGAGCTCTCATGCACAAGCAATTTACATTTTGAATCATTGCATTCAAAAATTTTTTATGATGGTGTCTGATAATACATCCAGCAATAGCTGTAGTAAGTGAAAAAATGTATTATAGCATTTGTAAAATGGCTCCTTGTAGTATAGAATTGCATTGTAGATGCTAAACCAATGGAAATATATGGCAACAATTTTGAAAATAGTACTAATAATTGTTACTAATGTAGGCTTGTAGACTGTGGTTCTAAGTTGCTGTATTATCAGCCAAATTAGCTGCCAACAATGATATTTACAGTAGTGATTATCAACACTGAAGGTGGGAAATATGGTTTCTATTATTGCTATCCATTCCCTAAGGAAAATCTGGAATTACTAATTATCACCTTTAACTCTTTTGCTTCAGCATGTGAGAATGCCCAAAAAATGTTTATAGCCCCTGTGTGAGATAAGCAGAGATTTTCCTCAGGCCTATGAGTCCCTTGTACACAATATGCAAGAAAGCTTCAACAATTTGATATAGCCTCCACATATTTGTTTCTGCTGCAATCTTTGCAGAAATCAGGGTACACTACGTCTGTACACAATGCAACATTTCACTCTTCTGTACAGTAAACACATTTGATTTTTTTCTGGATAATTGACACTCTTCTGGAACCAGGGTTGATTTGATTGATACTTCAAAGTGTTAATGTTTAAGTCTCTTTGAATGGAGAAATTAAAGAAAAAGTGATTGAGTTAGTGAGGAGGTTGTTTCCTATGACTACTACTTTGAGCCTTGTTACTAATGTTTGTATGACAGATGTTTAGTAATTTGTAGTGGCTGTGGTTTATGTTGCCTTAAAATGAAAGCAACTGGGGCATTACTGATTCAGCGATCAAATGTTTTCAGTATAGAATTTAATGAATAGTGAATTTCTCTAAAATATATGTTGACACCTTGAATGAGAAGTTTTTTTATGAAGCTTTATTACATTTTATTGAAGTATTGTTCTTCAGTTCGTATATCATTTTGGTTGCCTTTGATTTGAATGGCCAATTTATACCCTAATACCCCATCATGAGTGCTTAGTAAGCACTGCTTAGTAGCCTTCCCAGAATAGGTTCACAGAGTAGTTTTTATCAAGTGATACAAGCATGGAGTTTGTAGTCATATTCACCGGAATGTTAATTTGTTAAGTGGGTAAATTAATTTCAGTGCAGGAGGTGGTGTGTTGAACATGCCAGTAGCTGCATCGGGAACTGGCCCCAGGGATTCCTCAAATTCAGCTTCCTGCCTGCATCTCCACCACCACCACCATCGTACTTCTCCAGTTGCATCATCCTCTTCATCCAGTTCAGTCGCTGTTCACCATCGACATGTTTTTCCCAAACCTGTGAGTGTCCTTGGGCCAGATTCACATGCTGTTCAAGGTCAGTTGAGGCCAGAAACACCTCACCTCTCGAGTCCTCATCTTCCTTCAAATTCTCCAATCGGAGAAGGCTCTCATTTGAATAATAGTGGAGGCCCGGGTGGAGCTAGTAACCAGGACAACCCTCGGAGACAGGTTTCACCTACATCCCTACATATCAACGTGTGTGGGCAGGTAATATCCTCTGTAAAGTTATTATTTGCAACCTAATAACTGTGCTACTCCCTACTTTATTTCTTCTTGCTATTTTCTTTCTTGAGACAAGTGTCTTTTCAGTTATCCAGCCCATGAAATTCATAGCTTTTTGGAGTAAAAATTCTTTAGCAAAGACCAAATCCTATCTTACTCTCCTGTAACATTTTAACTGAAGGAAACATACATATGAGCAGACAAATTCAGGTGACAATTGTTTTATGTTAAACCATCTCTTGCTTTCAGAGCTCCCTCTCCTTGTGGCTGTAACCAAGGAGGAGACAATTACTCAACTTCATTCCTTCCTCAAAAGAATTCCTCTTCTGCTCATTCCATTGCGATTCCTCATGATTTGACTGCTCCAGTAGTTCTCCAAAATAACCTTACAGATCTGTGGTCACTTAAGACCCTCCCTTGGAGGACACAGAGGGGCAACAGGGGGTCATGAGGGTCTTCTATAGACTCACACTTACCTGCATAAGAGAGTTATATACTCTGTCATATTTTTTCCCGCTCACACTTGCAACCAAACTATTAGTCTACAGTAGCCAGAATGTTAATGCATTTTTTTCCTTCTTCATTGGGTGTCATCTTCAGTAAGGGCAACATGTCAGGAAATTAATACCTGAAACCTAATGGTTACCTCCGTTGGCGGGGACTGAGCTCACTTAACCTGTGATGCTGTAATTGATTAAGTATCAAAGGCACTTTAAATAAAAGAAATGGTTGGCGAGTTACAATGTGGAAGTTATTTTTCATTATAAAAAAGAAAAAACTTAGTTATTTTCCACAAATATATTTAAACAAATCTACCGGTTTCGGCCTTCTCAGGCCATTCTCAAGATTACAGTGTACATGTGCTCAAGGCCGAAACTGGTAGATTTGTTTAAATATATTTGTGGAAAAGAACTAAGTTTTTTATTTTTTATAATGAAGGCACTTCAAATCCTTGACGGCTATTAATATCCACTGGTGGTAATGACTGCGGTGATGAAAGTTAACCCTCATCTGACTAAGTAGGGATATCAATATTTCATGGTGGTATAGGTTTGTAGAGAGAATATTACCTTTTTTTATTACATATTTGTATAATTTTCACCAATTAATGTGATTCTGTGATTTGAAGAAAAAGAAAGAATATTGATGGTAAATTGAGCTATGGATTAAGGTCAAATGGGTCAAGCTTCCAAAAAGGCGTCTCAAAAAGGATACATCTGTTGCTTCCAACACTGAAATCAAGTATAGATGGCTGAACTGATGCCAACCAATGCAGACACGCTTCAAGATATGTTCATAAGACCCATTGCTAAGTTCTTTAGAAATATTCTTCTCTGGTATTGGTCTTTGTCACTGTGTTTACTAAAATACAGAATTTGGCAGTTTATGCCTACGATACTCAAAAAGTACAAAAAATAATGAAAGGGCTACCTTTTTGTTATTCACGATATAGAATATGCCATGCACATTTTATCAACCGTGTCCACTGCACCTATGGTGATATTGTAATCCAATATAATTTGTGGTTTGTTGGAAGCCTCTTTGATGTCTGGAGACTCATGCATTGTAGACATTAATATCACAGCTTTTTTTGCTCGTAGTACGAAAGACAAAAGCATTGTGTTCCTTTGGAATCCAAACAAAGATGAATTGACTTTCCTTGCTTTATTGGCAAAAACTGAAAAGGGATTTCACATTTGTGTTTTCGAATCGTGCCAATGTTATTTTTTTTTACAGTAAATACTGAGTAAGTGCATATCCAGTGTACCAATTACTGTTGTTAGATCTAGGTTAGCATTTTGGAATGACTCGACGAGTGGCTTGACTACGTCGGTTGGGGAATTGGATATTTGTATTTGCCATCCATCTGTAGTACCACCACAGTAGACTTCTAGATTTCCAATGTAAAAAGATTTAGTGTTACAACAAGTCCATACCTTGCAGGCTTACTTGGGATATACTGCACAAAACTACTTCTGCCTCTAATCGGGCGCAACATCTTATCAATTGCAATGTACTCGCTCATTGTGTAATTTTTCATGCAATTCCCTACAAATCGAACGAATAGCCTCAAGTCTTTCTTCTATCTGCTGTGGTCACAGAATCATCAAAACGGAGGCATCGTAGCAGAAACAAAAATCTCTTATAGCTCATGATGATATAAGTGCCACAATATCACTACTGTTTGGATTCCATAACTCCAAGACGTCCGTATGATGACCATGTTTTATGCCAATCAGAAATAAAGCCCCAAACAAAGCAAGAATTAAGGTTTTTGAGGTAATTCTAGCGTCTCTCTCTCTCTTGAATGAGCCAATTCAGCACATTTATGCCCTATCAAAGCATTTGTGTACCTCACAATTTCCTCGATCATGTCACTCTCAATCATTTTCTGAAATGCACTCACTTCATTGGTGATGTCTTTTGCACAAGATTTCAGACACTTAATTTTCACTGTTTCCCTTCATTTTTGTCTTCATTGTAATTAGTGGTTTTTTCTACTTGAACTTTTCATCCATACTGGAAACCATTACCTTAGATGTACCGGTTTTATCCTTGCGTGCATGAGTCCGTCGTTGTGGCGAGAAAAATTTTTGCTCCTTTGCCAATGAAGAAATCCTCAACACTTGAAGCGAATGCAGCCTCAGGATCTTCACCTTCAGAAACCTCTTCTTCCAAATCACTCTCCAAATCGTACTGCTCAATTTCCTCTGCTTCTCCTTCAGAGCCATCATTTTTGATGGTATTGTTGTCCATTTCCTCTTCTTTGAAGTCCAGAAGTAACTTGGAATCGATCATGCAATGGCTTCTGATGGAGGATTATGCAAAAATGTTATGATTATAAAAGACATGTATGCAGAATTATTTAATGTTTATATTATTATACGTGAATTATAAACTTAATGAAAGTTAACAAAATATAGGTACTTAGATGGAATTTCCATTTCCAGCATAGACAACAGCGTACACAATGCCAAAGCCTCCCTACAGGCTTTGTTTTTAGTTAAACTACAGAAAATTATAAAAGAAAGATCAATCAATAAAAAGTTAGCATTAGTTTAAATAAAATATTAATAACAATTGATAAAAGTTGCAACTGGATGGAATGCGGGAAAAATATACTCACAGATGTTGATTTTTTCTAGAAACTGCTACTTTAAAAAAAAATGTCCACACACCACGAAAGGTAGTCATAAAATGAAGGAATAGCATGGGGTCCTGAGTTGGTCCACTAACAGTAAGAGTTTTCCCCACCAAAAAACAACCTCTGTGTACTCCGTACTCATACATGCCTGCCGGAAGGTTAAAAATTGTATAAATGCACAGATGATAGAGATCCATGCTTGAGGTCCGGGTTTTCTTTATCGTTTGTTAGAGTTCACTGTATTCCTTCATTTGCTAGGTGAAGTTCAAATTTTTGTCTACATGTCTGTTTAGTTCCCATGCCAACGATACTAACCTACTGTTGTTATTGTATTCTCCTCAGTGTGCACATGATGGTATTTTCCCCTCAAATGTTTTGGACTGCTACAATTTCTGGGATTCATAAGTTTACACCCATATAAAGGTAGTTCTCAAGCCTGGTTCACACGGTGCGTTTTTCCAGGATGGATTTCTTGCGTGGAGTGGTGCTGTGCGTGCTCACTTGCTGGAAACGCTGACTGCTGCGGGCTGCCCTGATGGCTAGCTTGCTTGATTTCGAGGTTAGGTTGGGTGCTATTTTCCTTGCGTGTTTTGCTGATGGGTATTGTTGCCAGCCAATTATCGTTCAGCTTTGCATCTCGTGATCAAAATAAAGGTTCTGCCTTTAATAGTATTGTATGGTCGATATTGTGCTTAAAAATGAGTGCAAACCTATGGACAAGGGATCAAGTTGTGGTGCTTATCGAAGCATACAGAGACAAAACCGGTTTATACGCAGTTCGTAATCGGAACTATCACAATAAACATCTTCGTGCTGAGGCTCTAAGAAGAGTAAGCAAGGAGGATAGCTCGCTACATGTGAACTGACAACCATCAGCGAAGTCAGCCTAGCGGCCAACTTCATCACCCACTGAGTAGCACACACGAAATCCAGCTAGCTAGCACTTAAGGAAAAACGCAATGTGAACTGGGCTTTAGTTTGAGTGTAGGAGCCTCCTTAGTAATATCTTTCTTATCGGTCTGTTTCCAGGACAACTCCTTATTTGCAGGAGGAGGTACCTCCATTTTAAGCTTGAGTCCAGGGATGGCTGGGGCAACGTCCCTCTCATCCCACAGTCACCATTCTGGAATGGATTATGCTGGAAACAACAGATCTGTTGGAAGTATGTTCATTTAGTGAATGAGAGAATATTTCTTTGGCATTAAGAGTAACAGCTATGTAAATTGATTCATTTTTTTCAAATTTAGCTCTACTTACTGAGCAACTGTTTTAAATTAGTTATATTCCTCTGTGCCAATGATAAAGGTAAACTTCAAAGGTATAGCCATCTTTACAGCAATGTTAATTCTATGATTCATAGTGGTAGATATCATGTATCTTTCCTGGTACATTCAGTGTATCAGGTTTCTTTTTACTGGTACTGAAGCATTTTGCATAATTTTGACTGCAGTCACTGACTCATCCTTCCAATCTACTTCTTTGAACTCAATATGTCTATCAACCAATTGCATTATACTAGATCTAAAGCTTAATCTCTGTCGGTGAAACCTAAAATGAAAATCTTGTTTCCTAATTCTTTGTGCCATTGTCGTGAGGTTGGAGCAGAAAGTGTTTATAGCTGGTTTTCTTTTCTTCCATAGTACATTAAAGTTTTCCTGTGCTTGCATTTCTAAATTTGTGGTATTTTAATTTCATGTTTTAGATTTAATAAAAAAATTGAAAGTTGAGTGAAGCAGTTATGTAGGGATTACTTTCAGTCTGTGAAATTAATACTTCCTTCTCCTTATAATGCCAGTAGCTTTGCAACACCATATTGGCAGTAATCTTAAAAACAATGGTAAAGGGGAAAAATAAAATTGAGTCTTGAAGCCTTAAAAATAAACAATTAATTTTTAATGGAATGGGAAGTGATTGAAAAGAAAAATTAAACCGAAGGAGAAAAGTAGCTGTATTTAATTTTAATGGACTCTTGTTAGCACATTTATGTAGGGACCTGATATTCTGAAAGTGTTAAGGAGAAAAAGTTGCGGAATAGCCTTCCCTTCCCTGGTAAGTTAAATATGTACACGGGAGTTGCATATTTTTCAGGATAACAAAATTCTCTGCTTTCATTTTAGTTCATTCTGTAGGTAGCTGATATTCACTTACTGTGACAAAGGTTCATTTACACTAATTACTCCCCTCAAGTAAATGTTTGGTATATACTATCTGTACCAAAGGTATATCCTCAAGTTTGAGGCTTCATATCTTTAAAACGGAAGAAGAGATATTCATACCATATCAGTGTGTAATGTAATTTTAGTTTTTAATCAGAATAAGGTATCAGAATTTTTTTAAATTCCTTTGAGGTTTGTTTTTACTGTGAGAATGAAAAGTCACCCTATTTTTTAATAGTTGTGGAGGTGTCTTTGGTGGCTTGTCATAACAATATGAAAATGCAAATGAAAGGGAATTTTTATTGAATATGAGTCATACTTATGCGATGATGTCCTGAAGTTTGAAAAGGTCAACTTGATCTGTTCACGTTATTCTTTTTAATTTATGAAGCCAGTTTATCTCTGTGTATGACTTGGAGGCATGCAGTAAACACTATTGTCTTCATTTTACAATTTCTATTGTGAATAACTTAACACTATAACACTTAAAAAATCACAATATTTAATTTGAATTTTATATTAGTTCTGAGCAAAGGCAGCTGAACAACATGATTGCTGAGTAGGCTGCAGCTGAGTATTGCTGGTAGAGCTTAAAATTTTGCCACTATTTCAATGCTTCATATGTGGATTTTCATTTATTTCTTAAAGGAGGTTGAGCCTTTTAAACTCTTATCAGGGAAAGGATTTTGAAAATTTGGGGAAAAGCAAATTTTTCATATCAATGAAATATTTTAGTCTCAGTTAAAGGAATACATTTGTTTTAAACATTTTGTTATAATTCAATTAAGAATAGTGTATTTTATTATAACACCCACTGTAAATAAAAATAATTCTTTTTTAATTCAGCTGTTTGTGATGTGTTTTAAAGCATATAGTTGAACACAAAGCCACATCACATTCAGTACAAATATCTTGTTTCCTTTTGCTTTACTGACTTCAATCATTCTACACCCAGTTTTGTGGTTGTTCCGTTTTTTTTGGTGGATAGAATTAAATCTACAAAGTGCCCTTCTGTCAGTTGAATAGGGTTAGGAGTATGGGGAGGATCTTTTTTTTCCCATTCTGGAGGTTTCACATTCTTTGATATAAAATTTTCTGCCAGTCTGTTGAGCAAATTTTTCCAAACTTATTGTCCTTTGTGTAGATGTCGTTCTTTTTGAGAACGACGAATTAATTGACACAACATGTATCAAACGAATGCCTAAATATTTACGTATAGTATTTTGGGTGATGGCTTCTCACTGTTTGTTATATGTTCATAATAGCATTACTCTTGTCCACACCAACCAATTTTGTTATACCCTTGAAACACTGTTGGCTTTCTTACAATGACCCTCTTCATTCTTCTCTGAATACACTGAATTGCTTTGTCCACAAAATGAAACTTCCGGGGCAGGTGAAACCTTTAATCGGTCATTACCTTCCGAAAGTAAGGAGTAGTAATGCCCTCCCATTTTGAAAATTAACTGTGGTAATCGGGCTTTTGCAAAACTTCCATCAAAATGAAAGGCTTACCTTTTTATTTCTTCAAAACTTTTTTCACTCCACTCTGGTATGCAACTTTAGGTCATTATAATTGCCTAAAAACTGTTTTGCATAAATGTTTGTCTGCTCCGCAATAAGGCCACACAAGTCATCTTCCACAACTTTCTCAAATATTTTTAATATGTCTGCCTTATTTTTCAATTCCATAATTGCACCACTACAGTTGTCAAAATCCAAGTGTCAAATGAAATGTTGACCTCACAGTCCATTACTGAATATCAGATGCTATGAACTATTCCTCTTCCAGTTCCTCACTTTCTTGAACCAGATTGATTCAGTGGAATTCATGTCTGTGTGCACAAAAGTCTCATCACACTACCCTGGCTAATATCACTTTTGTAGCTCTTCATCAAAAGTTCACGAATAGTGTCTGAAGAAGAATAAATGTGCCTTCTTCTTTTACTGCAAAAATATGGGAAATGTGTTATCAAGGAATGTCCCTATAAGAGTCCACTGTATTATGGAATTTTTAATATCCAAGTGACCCATTAAAATCCTCTTGTTATAGTTACATATACAGTGCAACCTCTAAAACGAGACCTCACAGTGCCCAAGAAAACCCGCGCTACAGTGAAGTCTTACCGTCTTACCAAGCTTGGTGTAAATAATCGCTATGAAACCTATTATCAAAAATTTTCTAGGAATCTGGTTGGTGTGGTGTCGGAAGTATTTCCATCCGGAGAGTCTGGCTCAAATCCCGAAGGAAGGGAAAAGTTTTTGCAGGAATTCATATCCCTTCTTAATTTAAGTAGGGATATGAATTATACCCACTTAATCTAATGGTTAACCTCGTTAAAAGCCTCGAATTGCCGACTATTTTCCCAAATGCACAACTGACCAAGCTACTCTTTTCTCATGTTCGTTCCATTTTCTAATGTTCTTCCATAATTTTGATTAGTTTCACCAATAATTTAAACCATAACTGATAAATCAAAATTGTATTGTCTTTATTACTAGCCGTTATGCTTTCCCTTGGTTGGTCTTAATTTTTATGATCAGTATATTCACGTTCTTCGTGACATTTCGCGGAAGCCATTTGGAATAACATCGCATTTGTTTCAGCAGACAAAACGAGACTGTGAAACTGGTAGAAGGGATCCTGCCTTGGAGGGTGTTTTCTTTCATCTGATGTAATGTCCATATCGAAAAACAATCTGCTTTACCATGTGTAACAATTTTATTGACGTAGCAGTTGTATCACAATAAGTTCTTTTTAAAGATTTTGTTAGGCTCTCGACCTACTTACAGTAATTTTGTCGGAAGTTATGCGCCACGGTATTGATACAAAGGGCTGAAAAAATGGGTCTAATGAAGAGCCCTCCTATACCAACAAATGTATTAAGTATTAATTCAAATACAGTAAAACCTCGCTTTTACGTCCCCGCAATTTACGTTTTCCCGCCATTAACGACTTTTTCTTCATGTCCTAATAATGTCCATATACCCGCAATGTAACGTCTTCCCTTTATTCACGCTAGCAAATTCTTGAATGGTTCGCCATTTACGTTTTACGAGACGATTTTGCCGTGATTGTCGTCCTGGTTGCATAACTAGTGGTTGGACTCAACGCTCCGTGAAAGACAAAGTAAAAACTCATGCAGTAAGTTACCACTATGAAAGAGAAATAAAATTTGTCCAGATATACCTCCATTTACCGTGACCTCGCTCATCTGTGCAATTGTAATGCCGCGAGGGATTACAGTACACGTACGTCGTTTTTCTCGCGATTGTTGTTCAGGTTGCATAACTCGCGGGATGGCTGATGCTATCGCATTGGTGATGAAAATTTTTCATTTATTTAAGAAGTGTATGCTTTTCAGCATTTGTGGTCTTGTCTTTCTTTTTTGGAGGCATTAATACAGATTTTAAAAAATCCTCCAGCCAAATTTCATCCTCATATATCCTACGAACACACCCGTAAAATCATCTCATTCTTCCTTAGCTCGATTCTTAAGTAGCTTTGATAGAATATCACTATAGTCTCCACACCTTCTTTTCTCGTAATATTTACCCTAACTTACTAGCATGGTTGGATCAAGACTCCTGGCCTCAGTTCATCCTTATCTATGTCATTCTCCTCTTCTATTCCCAAGTTCCCTTGTCTATCATTAATGCCATGCAGTTCTTTTCACATTTTCCTTACCCCTATGCTGAATCTCTTGTAAGTTCTATCAGCAGCTCTCCTCACTTAATAGTAATGAACAGTGTCTTGACTACTCTAGTGTCTACTACACCATCCCCCCCTCCATCCTTTCTGAACTGCTTGCTGTTCTGCATCTTCCCTCATACACCTGTAAACTAATTCCTGATATTCTCTCCAATTTACAACTGTACAATTTTTTCACACTCTTCCTAATCTTGGCCCAACCATATGTAATCTAGTTAATATATCTCCCCATGTCCCCATGCATTTCAAATAATAGATTTTGGCATTATTAAAGAGGTTTTGTTGGAACTATATTTCAATTTTAAACTTGTCATTCAATGAAAGCAAGAATTATGCAGGCAAAATCAAGAAGCAAGACTCTTTCAGGCATAACTTTCATATAAAATTGCATACCCTCAAATTACACTTTCCCGCGATTTACACTTTTTTCTCTAGTTCCCCTCAAAAGTGTAAAAGAGGGGTTTTACTGTAATTGCTCAATAATGGCAGCAAAACATAGAAAGGAATATAGACCTATTGAAAGTCAATAAACTTAGAGAGCAACCTTCGGCATCACGTTCATTACATTACATCAAGCAGTTGCAAGTATAGGTTTCAAATAATAATTTGCTAACTTCAATAATCTCGTAAATTATAAAATTAGCTCACGAAAATGTTCACCATTGATAAATATATAGGGAAATAAATATGAAAACAAATTTAGGAGGGACAATTGAGTAGCTTGCCGTTTTTGCCTTCCGACGCTCAAGTGTTTTGCGTTTTTGGGCCATGGTGTCTATCTTGGACATGCTCTCAACCATTATCAACTCATAAACATCAGATTGTGCTTTCGACTACCCGGGAAACAAAAGATCAAATACGTATTTGTAACTGCTAATGCTGCAGTATTTCCACCAATTATAACAATAAATTAATTGGATGGTGATTTATAACGTGCAGTTGATATGTAACACTTCATATTAATTGCATAGCTAACAGATCGCAAGCTATGGCAGATGCTGGCCACTTTTGGTGTTTGTTTCCCGGTGACAGAAACTCTCACAATGGCGGGGGCCAACACCAAAAGGGTCTCATAAAAACCATATTTTTTTACATGGCAATCATAGGGTCAATTTATGGTGCCCCTGCAATCTCTCATAATGGCGGGGGTCTCGCAATAAGCCATACTTGTACTACCTTGGTTCCACTGTATTACTGTATCAGTTCCTCCCAAAATTAAGGACATAAAAATTATTACTAGTTGGCTTTTTTATCATTAAGTGGATTTTGGATTTGCTTGTGACTGATGATTGTATTTTTTGTCATATTTACATTTTCCACATTACTTCACTAGCATAGTTGACCCTGTTAAGTAGGGTTTGTTGGCATTCAAGAGTTTTGCACAAGATTATGGTGTCGTCAGTGTATCTTAATGCATTAATGTTTTCACAAATTGCCTTTACTCTGAGATTAATTTTTTAAAACCGTTTGAATATCAGGTATATCATTTGAATATTATGTTAGAGATTATTCTTGAGAACATTATTCTTTTAGGGGAAAGTTTGTGGTATTCATGATTGAAGCATCTTAGCGGGTCATTGTGAGTGAAGACATGAATAGCCATGAATAATAATGAATAGCCTTCACCATGTGTTGCTGATGATTGATTTAATTTATTTTTGAGGCTTAAGATGTCGATTGATAATTTTAAGGTATTAACAAAGCTTTTACTATACGGTCATACTATTATGTATTTTTCCATTTACAAAATCATGTTATTTCTTTAATTCACTGTGGTGAAAGTTGATGAAATTAAAAACAATAGAGTTTTGATCCCTCTTTTGTAATTTTGTGTAATTTCAAGCATATATTGTTTGTCAGTTAGTGCTACATTTGATTGGTACTTGATCTTTTTACCTTAGATCTTCTTGGAAATGGTAATCGTGTAAGCCCAGTACAGCTGTCTCATCAAAATAATTACTGCCAAACTCCTAGCCAAGATGATGGCAGAAAGGTAAGTCTTTTTGATCACAGTAAATTTTGTAAATAGTATTAGAATTCTGACTTACCAAGACTACTAATTTATGGATAACATCTACACTTTCTTTGCTGTAGCTTGTCTTATATCAGCTGTAGATTGTCTGATTTCCCTGGGGTCTGATTCAAATTATGTTTCACTTAGACCTGTGTGTGTATGTGTTTCTGGACACTTATAGAAATGCTGAGTGTGAATGATCTATGTGGGCCTCCAATCTTCTATCATTTATCATTATGATTAAGTGCTTTATGGTCAGTTAATTGCAGTAGGTTATGATAAATGGCAGTATTTGACCATTTAATACTTCATCACAGTTTTCTTTGATGTTCCTTTTTGATTTTTAGCCAGTAAATAGCCAATGTGAACTACATCAACTGTTGCATTCTCTGCTGTATTAATTCAGGAGCTCCACGGGCACATCAGTATTTATTTGAAGCATGGCAACTAATGTATGAGTGTTGTACAGAACTGTATAATGATATAGTGTCGTATTCACCAAGTATAAAACAACCTTTTTAGACAAAGATTCAATCGTAAATATTAAGACTTGGCGTAGAATCGAGTATAAAGTATTCCTATATATTTAAGCAATGCTGTGCACTGAATATGTAGTGTAAGATTAAGTAATTCATATGAACCCATTTCACGAGATGATTAAGGAAAAATTAAACATTAATAACTATCAAAGTATTATCGTGGGAATAATAATAGTTGTTGAGTTCGCTTCAGGAATGGGCTAGACAACAGCAGGAACGGCAATAATACAACTTGGATTTTGGTACTAGATGTTTACTTTATAACACTATTGAGTCCCCCACCCGACTGCCAACCGCCCTAGCACCCGGCTTCCTAGCTCCTTGGCGTCCCCCACATGACACCCCGGTGGCCACTTCCAATTGGCCAGTGAGGTGTCACCTAATGGGCAAGGTACATCTAGCCTCAGCACCTTCCTAGATGCGAAGCGCTAGGAACAGAAGTCGGTCGCCCAGGGGGAAGGGGTCAGCGCCGGTTTGTTGCTGATGGCAACACTTACAATCACCCTCTTTAATTGGGAGGCAAGAAGGAAATTTGGTATATTTGAGGCTAATATGTGCAAAAAGAATTCTGTAAATGACAAAATAATGCAAGCTATATAATCAAAAAGTCATTTAGTGGTCGAAAATCAAGTCAATTTCATGATGTACAACAGAAGTAGTGAAGTTTGTGTGTACTCAGCAGCCGATCGGCATGCCCGTTTTGATGGATGACATGACTGCAAAACTTGTAAAGTTGGTAGAGGAGGTAACATATCAATACAAAGATACATATTAATCTAGCTAAGACTGGTAAAAAAGTCTAATGTAGTGAAATAATTTATCTTGTGGGCATGCCGCGGCACCTGACTTGACTGTCTGAGAAATTACGTGGTGATTACGGCAGAAAACAAATCGCTTAAACAGGGTGTCCACCAGTCGGGAAAAGTCGGGAATCCTGGAAAAAGTCGGGAATTTATTAACATCGGGAAAAAATCTGGAAAAGGTCGGGAATTCGCTGAAAAATAATCAAAAATCGGGAAAAATGGTTGCTTGCAAATCGTCAGGATAAAAATTGGAACGGCAGACATAGCATTACGAATTGAGATATTGTTTGCCTTTTTCTTTATTTTTCATTATCAAAGAGGTGTTATTTTAAACCTCTCTGGTCAGTATTTGTGAGTTCGTGACTTTCGTCGTTCGATTGCACTAGGCATGGGCACCATTTCCTGCATGCCGCCGCATGACAAATCGGCTTGGTCGGTTGCAGGTTGAAGATCGTATACTTCCCTCCTGCCCATGAATGCTATTTCGAAAGAATGACCTTGACTGTGGTTATTACAACGCTCCCAAAGATTCAGGCGATCCATAGATCGTACTCTAGTATGATTGTGACATTTTGCATTTTGCCATGCCTCTGAGGTTGTAACTCGATTAAATTCCACTAGAAATATTATATTTAAACCATCGCGTCCTATGTTTCTACGCTGCGCATCTTCATAATCGGGTGGGATTAATTAACTTTACTGTGTAATTGGAATGTTTTCTTTCTCTCATCCATTCAGTAACGCTTACCGTTTGCCATTTTGATATTAGCATTTCCCATTGAATTGTGTTGCTTCTAAATGCAAGCATATCGTCTTTGTGAAAGAACCAAGATTAGCCCTGGAAATGAAAAACATTATATTACGTTTTGGTGTTTTCCCGGCGGATTAGATGAGTGAAAGTTTCTCGGGTCTTCCACCGGGTCAAAGGCTCCATCTCTGCCGACGTTTCCGAAAATGAGTCGTTTTCTGAAACGTAGGCTGAGATGGAGCCTTTGACCCGGTGGAAGACCCGAGAAAATTTCACTCATTATATTACGTTGTCGCAGATGACGCCATACGTGCCGCCGCCAACGAATATGTCGTTGGCTCCTGGGTGATATACTCTCGCCATTTGCCAGCTAATGCAGTGGAATGTCTTTCTTATTCATCTGATGGCGAACTCGCTAGCTCGAAAGCTGCCGGAAAGTCTAGTTCATCTGTTGGCATGTTCGTTTTTACTGGAGAACTCGGCATTCGCCAGCTGGAGTCGAGTTGGTTCGTCAGTCTTCGAGTTGGTGTGTGCTCAAGAAGTGCCTTTGGTTGGAATGGCGACGGACATCATTTCATTCAAAGGCTCCTTTCACATGAGACGGCACGAACCCGGCCATGGCGCACAATGGTGCAGGATCCCTAATACTTGGTATTTATGAGTCTAGAAAAACTTTCTATATAGGGTTTTTGTGCATATACTTTGGATGCACAGATTGATGACTTCAAAATCATCTTAAGTAAGGACATATTGCTGTTGGTACTCCCCTAGCAGATAAGATAAAATGTTGCACTGGTAACAAGTGCATCATTTGAAAAGGAGAAGGCACAGCTTCACCTTCAATTCTCTCTAATATAGCGTGTATTGCCCCGATTCTTGTTCTGAAATATGGGTTTTGTAACTGAAGGTGAGTGCTATTTAACTGTTTATTAATATATTGCAAATATAATTTGCAAAATTATTTTTTTACATTATTTATTGTTCAAAAATAAAAAATTTTTTTTAAATTCACTTTTATATTTTTGCAAAATAATTAATTTGTGAAAATATTAACATCGAATTCGTGTTCAGAGATCGCGAAAACCTTTGTGCTATAATTTTTAATGAAACGAGAATTTTGAGTTTGTGTAAATCCAAGTAATAAAAATATTGCAAATACTTTTGTGAACGAAGTAATAAGCGAAAATATGAATATCAAATTGGCATTCAGTCACTGAGAAAACGTATATTTGTTCACATTAATCTTGATGTTTTAAATAAAAGTTAATTTAAATTGCAAAACTTTTTGCGAAAAAATTAGTTTACAAAAGTTTTTAATCTAAATTCATATTCAGCGACCTCGAAAACATATATAGACCAAATTTAATATAAATTGAACATTTTTAAATCCAAAATACCAATTTCTAGGGATCCTGCACCGCTGTGCGGCTTGCCACCATGCATTCCTAAAAAACAGCTGTGAAATTCATGGTAGAGTCCATTTCGAGTATACGGAGTTTTAATTTGTAGTAGGAGTTTAATCATGAATGAAGTAGATAAGGTGCTGTACTTTTAATAATGTGGATATAATAAGATGGCCAATTCCAAGTGAAAATTAGACAGGACTGGGCATTGAACTATTGACAGTCACGATGACACATCAAGAAGTTAGCCTTTTTGGTCTGGAATTTTAAAATTTTGGCCTTGAAAAGTCTTGAAAAAGTCTTGAATTTCTTTTTCATATATTAGTAGACACCATGTTAAACCAAAGTCTAATTGCATTTTTATGGTAATTACTATAAATTACATGAAGTATAAATATTGTAAATAACTTTTTTTACTATCTTACACCTCCCTTAACAGATGCTTTTAAATACCAAACGTCTCATAAAAGTGGACAGTTTTTCAATCCCTGGCAACAGAACATGTAGGCTTATGGAACTAACAACTCCAAATAACGGATTATCTCAGTAATGGGTGCAGACATCAGAGAAATATTTTTCCTTCCATTACCTCCATTAATGGGCAGGCACTATGATCTATCCTGTAAGCATTACTCTTGAATAGAATACCGTATAAACTCTTGTATCATGCGAACCCATGTAAGACGTGCACCCCACTACTTTAAGAGTAGAAATATAAAAAATTTGGGGGCTTCCTTTGTGCTTCAAGCATGAGGTTTTGGGGACTTGAGAACTTTCGTCCAGTACCAAAGACTTCCGTTGTATATCATGTCACTGGTAGCAGTAGCGTAGAACGTGTCACATGCAGTGAATGCAGCCAGGGTTTGGGAGCTGCCGTGTAAATCGGTGGTATGTTGCTCTTCACTTAGTACCCGTAAAAGAATACCTTTGGTAGGTGGCAGCACACTAGTTTACCAATACCAAGGTTCGTCTATCCGTTTATCAGGTCGTGACTCGCATTTGGGTCATTCCATGTCAGTTCCTCCAGAAAAATTAAGTTTTGACACTCACCAACTTAGATTACGATGAAACTTGACATGATTTATCTTTTCATGTAGATAGGAAAGAGCCCAAAGTTTTTCTTCTCTATCTCAACTCGTTTAATTTTTACAACCACTTAAAGTGTAGGTCAGACTCACGGATTAATATATAGGATAGGAATGTCAACAAAGAAATTCGTACCCTTAGTGTACGGTTTCCTTCTTCCGCCGCAAGTTGTCGCTAGCATCTAGCGATGCTAGCTTTTGAGCATTGCACTGAAATAATCTAATTTAAAGAGTTGCAGGAATGAAAATATGGATCCCAAAAATTTGAAACCCAAGCAAAGTGCACCTTATCTACTCGTACTAATTTTTCAATTTCTATCCACCGCGAAAAAAATTCATTTTACGTGGAAAGTGGGTGGAAAACGTGGGTGACAAGTGCACAAATCTCGCATCTATATTTGCATTTTTGGAACAAAACAGTATGGTGGATTTGAAATTATCTCAGCTTCTTTCGTCATAAGGTAGAGAAGCGTTTGAACATCGCTAAGTTTGTTTCTTATTCTCTCTAAGTTTCATATTGTTACGTATGATTAGGTCATAGGAGGCGCGCCAATTTTTTGTGACATTTATAGGTGCATAGGGGTTTGCGGAATCCTTAAAAATCAAAGTAAGTTTAACAGAGAGGCAAAGTGTTGTTAACAGGAGATAATACCAACGAAAGGACATTTTAGTATTTATATTTAATATCACCACATCAGAATATTCAAGTAAAATAAGCATTTTTAACCAGTAAATTTCAATTATTTAAATTCGAACCTTTAAGGAAAAGTTGACACGTGCTAATTGCAATTTAATTTAAACCCTTTTAACGCCAATTATAAGTGTAGTACCTAATAAAAACATAAGCTTGAGTTTTGTCTTCAACATGCGTGATAGTGTTATAACATTACTTCGATAAAGAGCATCCATTTATAACTTTAAGAACCTCATACTTTGAGACATATTTCCGCTTTACCTTCACAGCACTTTAACGACATTAAAAAACTATTCAAGCGTTGTGGCAATATTATATACATTCAGAAGCAATTATTAATAATGAAGTTAATGCAAGAATTATTACAAATGCGTAAAAGAATTAACTCATTATGCTTATAACGTGCATTTTTACCATTTCAAGCTCACTCAACATATTCAGAAAATACCTACGTGATACAGAGAGATAAGATGAGACAAGGAAATCCATGATTCGGAGAAGATACTGATTTTATTTTGTTGTCAAACAAAACATTTTTAAGCACATTGAGTTTAAAATGCAAATCAAAATTTTAAATTGCAACATGTTTTACGAAAAAGAGGATTTTTCGGTAGACTGATTTTTAAAAAATTAAGTCGGCATTTATTCTTTTATACTGCTGCCTAAGTCTCATTAAAATGAAATAATGTAAAATATGTGTTATCATATCAGTCCCATGTGTTTCAAAGGGAAATGTAAAACACATATTGTCCAAACATAATTCTAATGTTCTGGAATAGCAATCTGGAAACATTATATTGCTAATAAGGATATGCTCCACTTGCCTCAGCATAATGTAAAGGTTATTATGCTTTATAATAGAACTCCTAGAATTCAACAATGCTAGCATATTGACGTCACTTTTAGATTTTTATGAATCCAAAGAACTGGAACAATCAATGCAGTGTACAAATTTTCTGAATTTCCTACAGAGAAATCCAACCACATAATATGGGTGGATATCTGGATGATATAAGGTACCTACGCCATATTCCGACACGGGAATAATTCCGACACCCGGGTGCATTGCTAAAAGTACTGAAATTGGTGGACAGTTGTCATTAAATATGGGACTGGAGTCTATCAACGAGGAGACACAAAAAGTTACCTTGTCCCAGGTGTGGCGCTGGTTGTATTAAGCAAATTTTGTGTTCTAGTGCGAAATGCGTGCGTCTTGAGGTGTCATTTTAACCAATTTTCTGTGTTTAATTTTTAGAAAGTGATATATATTTTATATCGCTTAGCAGCCTATTGTTGCTGTTTAGTGCAGCATGCATAGTTAGGAGAAATAATGGATACACAGTGAGAATTTCAAGAATGAGTTATCGTGAGATTCAAGAATGAGTCAAAGATCGTGGATTCCCTAATTCCGACAGGTGTCGGAATAAGGACTAGCGGCTCTTAATTTTCGTTTAACTCGCACATAACAGTGGCGGAGATCGTTGAATTATGTGCTAATTTTGTGGTTTTTCAGAGCTCTATGATTAGCTGCTCCTTACATAAAAATATTTAATGAGAAGAACGAAAATTCATTGAAATAACTGTTGCAATTTATGCACGAATTTTCTTAATTCAGAAAATAATGTGATGAAAAAATATTGGTCGTCTGCTCTTTTGGTTTGTGATCAAGAGAAGAAATTATGCCGGAGAATTTTTTTTTTTCGGAGAGATAGGCATGCCGGTAACTGGTCGACTGAGAAGGGTCTATGCCTACTGTGAAATCAATGGAATCACACATAATTTCGGTGAAAACGCAGGATTAGCTGGTAGAAAGTTGATGAAGTTATTTTTGAATAGACGCATGGATGTATCAAAGAGAAGGGCTCAGAGAATGAACCAAGGTAGAGCCATGAAATTAAAACGCATGCTCGTGAAATATTACTTTGAAAAGCTAAAAAGTATCGTGGTTGAACACTATGTTATGCAAATGCCAGGAAATAATTACAGCATTGATGAAAAACCATTCCGGAAAAAATAAATCCTGAACTGGAGACGCAGGCAAGCCGGGTGCTAGTGAAATGCCTTACAATAAAAGAGAGCACCGGTATTTCACCATTTTCAGAGAGGACAGGGTGCCGATATTAGTCTGTGCAGCGTTTGCACAGACTAATATCGGCACAGTATGTCCATGAGGAATGTGCAGATGCTAAATTTCGTAGAATTTTCTTCTGTCCTTAATGTACTAATGACTAATGACTAGTAAAATATTTTCAAGTATTGTCATGAACGCTTTATTATGAAATTATTGCTTTCTTTTGCATAAATAAAACTTATTTCATTACAGTTTCCTACTATTTTTGCTTTTTAGCTCTTAAACTTACGAACCACACACTGTCGGAATTAGAAGCATATCTGTGTCGGAATTCGGGCCATGGGGTCCAAATTCCGACATTTTAACATATTTTATTCAAACTGTTGTAACTGTGAAAACAGTGCATATATTACCAAGCAAATCATTTTTGAGTATTGTGCACAGCACGGGCAAAATTTCGTACAAATATGGGTTTTTTACTAACTACAGTTTTTTTAAAATTTTAATCTTGAAACCTTAGCGTGTCACAATATAGATCAGTTACATTATAATAGAAATACGATGAATCGTTATTTATGGTTATATATACGTGAAATGCCACGAAAAATATGGTTTTAATTCTTTATATAACGAATCTGAAGATGAATGTGACAACAGTACACCACACTTCTGTAGGCATTGTCCTAGTTTTCTTTGACAAAGAACTCACAGTGGCAATAGCGCAAGAGTTGGAAATGTTTTCTTGCTGAAATAGCCACAAACTATATAACGCTAACTGGCCACTAAATAATTAAACAATTCATTACTAACCGATGTTTTCACATGCAAGCAATGCATCCAGAAAAAATTCTAGCATCGCTAGGCAGTAGCGACAACTGGTGGCGAAACACTGAAACCGTACACGAATGGTACGCTTTCGCTATAAGGCGATAGCATTAAGCTTCAGGGGGCTGGTCAGACTGTAGTTTTTCCATTCCTGAGGACTCAGTGGGCACTTGTACCTCCAGAGAAAAAAAATTGTATGCTTCTTATTTGTCACTCAATTGTTATAAAAATTTGCAGTTTTATCAAATAAACCATGAGGATTCCAGAAAAAAAGTGTATGAGTTGTATTCTCTGAGGTATCATACATTCTCAAAACACTTTAGTTTCCTAAGATTTAAGAAAATTTCTTACCCAAAACATGGTTGTATAAAAAATTAAATATCTACCAAAGGCAGTGTGTTTGTAAAACAAAACTATTTTTTCTCATAATCCTAAAGATATTTCCCACCACCTCTGGAAATAAAACTCATGGCTTTTTGTGTGTTTTCTGAGACAAAAATTGTTACATATAAAAAAATTTGCGTTTCACTTTTCTGATAATCAGCATCAGGCTACAATTAGTTAAAAGAAAAAAGCAATATTAGTCTTAACAATTATTATCAGATTTTCATGAGAAATTAGTAAGAAGACTTGTACTCTAGAATTTTTGGAAACACAGGTCCAGTTTGACTACTAAATAGTTACAAAATAAAGTGAAACTAATATCAAGAGAATTTTAAGTGTGATTTTTCTACTTACCTTCATTGCAGGAGAGCTGTTGACTGGTAACTTTGCAAAACATCTCAAAGTATAGGAAATAAAATGAGTGGGACTTATGTTTCTGAAATTTGTATTGATATATATGAATTAAAATGTATAGTGTCCCCATCAAAGAATAACTAGTCTACTCATTAAAATACAACCTGTATAAGTTTTATGAAATAAATGTTTAATTCAATGTATTAAATAACTTAATATTTTAATCAGTGGTAGCTACTGAATAGGAAAATCTGTCCTAATTTTGGCCCCCTCTAAATAGTGGACTACTTTTCTGGTCCCAAACATGTCCACTATTGGGAGAATTGACTTAATTTGAAATGGTTTCTAATTTAGTACCAAGGTAATTGTTTTCAAGAAAGGTGAAGAAAAAAAATAAATATTGACTTAAGAATTATTACACTGATAATGTTAATTTTCTCATTTTATTTTCAAAAGTACCTACTCCTAAATGAGGGGTCATCTTATACTTGGGTGAATGCAGTATATACTTCCCGGCCTTTAACAATGCATGGGCCAGTTTTCTCTCCATTTTTCAAGTTATATAATGGAAGAAAAAAATAATTTAAATCTGTTGGTGTTAGAAACTATTAGGAAGATAATGGGATTGCTAATTTCCAATAATTGCAATAATATAAAAGTTATTTGCTGTAAAATTCCAGAAAAAATAATGTATAATAGAGCACACATTTAGATAGTGGCCAAAATACATTCTGGTAGTAAAACTATGCTGTTGTGCACTTCCGATAGCAAGCAAAATCTAATGCATGAAAACATAATATTACCCATGACCCATGTATAAAATTATAGACAGTGTATTTTATTGGTTCGAAAATCCAATCCAATTTGTCTGCCAATTTTATCCAATTGTCTGCCGTCAGAATTTTCACTAACTCATATTTATTTTGGTCTGGAAGTAGGTTGGTCACATACTTGTGATTTTTCTATAGTTGAGAAAGCATAAATAATCTGCATGATATTTTGGCCAGTCTGTGTTATGGGCTGATGTATGTGAGAAATCATGAAAGAAGCAGAAACAGAAGTACCTATGGTGGAGCTAAACAACGCAGCCAAGAAAAAATGTGTTTGAGGTGATTAAGCATTGGAGAGGAAAAGGAAAGCCATAATGTTACACAATGTCTGACATAGGGAAAGGATTAAATGAGGGCATATGTTGTTTTGCGATATTCCCAAGATTATGTATGTTATTGTTTTCACATTGTTACTCTTCGCTAATTAATGAAATTTGAGCACCATTCATTAGTTATGCTTGCTGCTTTTTGTTCTTTTATAGTGTTAACCATATACTGTAGTACTTCAGCCTATGAAATCTGTGCATAATGCTGTGCAACTGTTATCAAAGCTGTACTTGTAATGTAATATGGTTGTCATGGATTTTAGATTTCACCCAAACCTGAAATAATTTTTGTTGGTACCCTTGTCTTGTGTCATTCTCTCAGTTATGAATGATCAAGTCATCCCTGATTCATAACTCTATTCAGCAGAGTGAAAGTCCCTCGCGGAAGAGGCAGAGGATATCCCACAGCAACCACCGCCATCATCGCCACCAGCGGCATCACCACCACCACCACCATCACCACATTCCGGTGCAGGCAGAGGTGACCTCACCGCACCGCCAGCGGCGCCCGCGCATAGGCCCCCCTTCCCCTCAACCGCAGCCCATGCACCAGTCGCAGTCACACGTTCCATCCCCACCCCAACCGATCCCCCCTCCACACCACCACCACCACGCAGCCATAGCAATGCAGCCACCCCCCCGTGGGATGTGGGATGCACCACCACCCCAGATAACTTCTACCTCGCCCCCTCTGCTCCAGTCCCTTCCCCAAATGGGACACAACAATTGCCGAAGAAACAGCAGCAGCAGGCATCCGGTTGGCACCATCTCCCCCCGGCCTAACAGGGGAAGGTATGTGATAAAACTTGTCGTCGTATGCAATTTAGACATTGTTTAACATGTTAAAGGTTCCCCTTTTTGTGCAGTTAACTAGACCTATTGCATCTCATAAATTTTATTCTGTAGTCATTGTTTCAGGAAAGTATCCTTAATTTTTTTGCAATTTTTGCTGAACCATCTTATTATACAAGTGCATCAAAAAGCATACATTATATATTTTCCTTTCATGTGATTACTTTTAAATACCCTAATACTCAAGCAAAAAAGATGTGAAAAGGTGATTTGATATTCTTGCTTTATTTGCCAATATTTTTTTAATTTATGCTGGTAATTTTTACTAAAACGAATTTGGATATTTATAACAGTAACTTCATTATGTTTTTTTTTCCTAAGGTGCTACAATTTATTAAATTAACCTTCGCATTTCTTGCTAGTACCCCAGGAGAAACGTTAGCACTAAGAGGGTTAAACAAATCTGGTTCATTGGACATGCATGTGTATCTGGAAGCTTGGTAGTTTTTGTTAATCATCTATGATAACTTTTGGGAAAATTCTAAATTTAGAAGTCATTAGGAGGGAATCTAGGCCATGTGGTGTTTTAATTTTGAGATATGATGTAACAATATGTTATGATTTAGACTCCTTAATATTATTTATCTGCCCTGAAAGAAGTCTTCCCTAGTTGTAAAGTATCCTTTCGAAATTTGTAAACATTTGTTTTCTCTTCTTGAAATATTCTCATATCATAAAAATGACCTGTATTGGATAACTTTTGTTTGCTAGTTGTTGTGTTTGCTATGCAACATGCTTACGTAAACGTTTTTGGGCCTCAGTAATAAATATTTGGCTGTCAGTTTCTGTGTTCTATCTTTAACTTATCTGAACGTGTTTTGTTCAGAACATTGAATGTTATCTGTTTTCCCTTTCCAATAGTCACATTGAGTTGGTTTTTAAAAATAGTTTTGTTTGTACATGCATGTATGGGTTATGAAGTTATTTTTAGTCTCATTAGTGTGATTTCAGAATTATTAACTACAAGAGATTGTTATTGATTTCCCATATCTGGTCTATGACGTCAATGTGAACTGTCAGGGCTCATTTTCAACACTATGACCATATCCTATGACATAGGCAGTCCAATGGTTGCTCCTGTTGTCATTTGATCTCTAATCCAATTGTTATTTTTAGTAATGGCTTAAGAAATATCAAGGCAGAGGGCAGTGTGCTCTCAAGTATTAATTGTTTTATGCTGTTATTCCTTGTATATCCATAACCATCATGTGTATTCTATGTTATACTCTCATGTAAATAACATCGAAGCGAACGAGGAAAATCTATCATGCTAAGGGAGAAATGGAAGTGCTCGAGATGATCAGGAGGCAGAATGTGGTTGGAGCAAGTAATTAGAGGCTTTAGAATACTGAAGACCTATAGAAGGAAGAGTGTTTTGTATCCCGGGAAAGGTTAGGTGGTGGGAGGGTAAGTACTTATATCTTTGACGGATTAAACAGAGGTTAGAATTATGCTTAGAGGAAAAAAGAAATAGTGTAGGGAAAGAGACCTTTTATGAGGAAGCTGCCTGGAAATGCAATCAAAGCTACCCTGGTGGGTCGAGTTTCAAAACTAGTAGGTAACACTAGGCCACTATCAGCTATGAGACATTTAAAATAAATCCTTATCACAATTCATTATCAAATGTTATCCAATTCTTATGTATTTGTCAATTGTTTGATAGAATTGCATGATATTAAGTCCGGCTAATTATAATGCTTCACTGCAGAAATTTGTTTTTTCTGTTTAATTTTTTAAAATTTTATTACATATAATGTTTAATAACTCCCTACACCATGCTCTTCATCAATGAAATAATGAGTAGGTTTAGGTGTGATTTTATCTTTTTTTCACTTTTTGGAATACTCATCTTAAACTCTATGGCATGTTATTCTTTTTTACAGTTAATTTCTCTCTCTGATAATTACATTGATGTGTTATTCCTTAATTTTTTTCCTCTAGCTTTGAAAGGTTTTTTCATGGCCAACCCACATGGGTTTTGTTTAGATTTTTATTTGAAATTCAACCTATTAGGTGATAGTTAAAACAAGAAGCTTTGATTTGTCATGTATCTGCTTATTTATAAAGGTATGCAAATACTGCTCACAAATACTTGAATACCTCAAATACTAGAAAGCATTGGATATTCGAGATCTTGAATAATTGTGCTAAAAGATAAAGTTTGAATACCTAGAATATCTCACAATACACCATGAGTGCTCATATAGCACTATAGTTGGCTTGTTAATAAACTATGTGATACGCTGCGAGAGGATGTCAATAATATACCAAGACCCCTTAGTTGAATAAGCTTTATCTTCCAAAAGAGGAAACAAATTTTAATGGAGTGAAAAATATCTGATAGAAGGTTCATTTATACGTATATTCATGGCAATAAAAATTTTTTGTCACCTTAGCTTAACTTTAACTAAATTTTATTGAGAATAAAAGCATTTTTGGAACTTCAAATCTAATGACCAAGAATCACATGCTTGGTATTCTGTTGTCTGTCTTGATATTAAATTGAAATGTCAACAAAATAAAGCCAAGGATATTTTTTACAATTAGAAAAAACAATTTTTATTTTTACCAAAATTTACAAAAGTTGTTATGAAATCCCTAAAACCCTATTACAAAACTTTTGACTCGACTGAAACTTGAGTGGGATCGTTGCGACTGAAAGATTGTCAGCATAAAGAGTATAGAGAAGTATAGAAATAATAATTACCAGGATTACCACTTGGTTAAAATTGTTCTCTTTGTAATAGATAGCTTCTCAAACTCCTGGGTCTCGACATACATATTGGCAGTAGATCCTTATCGAATTGGGCGTCAATGTTTGCTCAGAAACAAAATCGCAGTTTTATACACAAAATCAAATTGAAACAATAATGAACTATTGTGAAAAAATTTAATCTAACAATGAAAGACATTCACTCATAAATTAAAAAGAAAAATTTACACGTGGTGACTCCTGCCAAAGGAGCCACACCACAGACTTATTTGGCATCCACCTCCCCTCCGTGACTGTTTTGGTGTGAAATCTGGAAGGGCATGGTGGTGGGGAGACGAAGTCTGCGTACTCAGCTCCTGTTCATCCTGTGAATAGCCCAAAATAACTGAACAACAAAATTAGATAGTTACTTTTCGTATTCCTTGCGGTGTGAATAAATGTGTGCTGAAGTATTTATGCCTTTTCACAAATTGCAATGTAGTCGAATATGTAGAGGTCCGTGAAAGTGGTTTTATTTTTTTCTAAAATTCATTTTAAAACTATGTGATTTCGGTGTTATAGACAATCTTGGCTGTGTTATTATAATGTTGCAATTTTTGCGCATTTCTAAGCGTTTTATTATTTTTGGTGCACATTTTGTGAATGCTTATACTTTTATTAAGCATTTTACATAACAAGAAAGGCAGTAAAAGAAGCACGCATAACAAAACACAATCGGAAACAAAGAAACTTGAACTGGGGGTGTGTCGAAATGATTTTTTTTTGCATTGAAGCTCAGTGGAGCGCCGAATAATCGACGATCAACCGCTTATAAGTAGCACCCCCTCTCCTCCTATCTTTTCTGTTACTTCCCCCCTTGCCTCAACTGCTAATGCTTCCGTTCCCGGCCAGCGGTCGTGTTTAAGTCTACAAAATTGTTACATTAGGCACACACTAAAGGTTTTCCTGCAACAAGTTATCCAATTACGCTGTCTACTGCATCGCGGTGAGTCACCGGAAATACGGCTCGGCTTGATGCCTGCCGGGCACGTGAGTTTATATTTCCGCTCTTCCGCGGCCGTGTTCAGCACATTATTGATTCAGAATATCTAATTCTTCAGGAGAGAAAGCGCATCATTCTAGATATTCTAGAGAATTTCAGGATTGATAAATGTGAATCGAAGAGAGAGGCAGTGATTAATTTAACGGCAAATTCCGGCGGAGACATCACTACAGTGCGCGATATTACGCGAATGCGATATGCGCGAGACAAAACAAGTCAATTGACCTTTGAATCATAATGAGATAGAGCGAATGAACGTCATCAGCATTAAACAATGAAAGCTTAGACTTTAATCGATTTTGACTCTTTACATGTGATTTTTTTGCTAATTCACGTAAAATTTGCGAAAAAGGTGAAATTTCGTTTTATTTTCCGATTTCGCGTTATTCAGCGATATCACGTCTCGCGAATTTCATGGATCTCTACGAATATGTAATGGCTTCCAAAATACCCTGCATGGAGTATTAACTACCACCTCCATTGGCAGAATCAGCTGTGCATCCCCCATTGTGATTGGGCAAAGGAGTGTAATCTCTGTTGAGATTGGATGAAGAAATGATGTGTTAGACTTTCACTCTCAAGCGAAAGGATTAAAAAAATTAGTTTTTCATCGCTCATAATCGGGGAACTACATGTCAGATCGATGCATGGAAAAATCTGAAAAAAATGGAAAATGGAACAAAAAAGGGTATTTTTTTTACAAACTATCAGATTCGGCAATTAAAAAAAATATTGTGATTGACCCAATTATGAGCAAAATATTTAATTTATCGTATTAATACCACATTTCATTCCATCAGATCTGAGGTTAAAGTTGCCAAGTTTAATTTTTCCGTAAATTTTCAATTTACTTTAACTTTGATTCTAGTTTGAGCTTAGATTCAAAACATTAACATTTTCTGCTCACTTATTAACACTTATAAAGGTATTTGAAATTGGAAAATCAGAATCAAATGATTTGAATTAAGTTGCAGCTTTTTACTTCAACTAGCAACAAATAGATTAGCAGAATAAAGTTTTATATATTAATTGCAATTCTTGTATTCAAGGTATTCAAATATTCGAGCTTTTATTATTATTCAACTTCGGGGAATCTACTATTCGTCCCATTTCCAGTTATTTAATATCAATGCCTGATTGTATTGATCCTCACTTTCTTCCCTTGTAATCTTTTTAATCTTATGCCTACTTAGTCTTGATTTGTGTTGTTAGCACATTCAATGCAGATGGCATCTTAGGAGTCTGCATTGTATGAGCCAAAAATAATTTTCCAACACCTGTAGCGGGGCACATAAAATATCAGTGTGGTGCATATTTAATTGACAGTGAATGTTATATGTTATGATTTGTTATTCTCAGTGTGAAACTTGTCCTTTAATCAGCAATGTGTGATGATAATGACAATCCTTTTTGCCCAAAATCAAATTCAGCCATCAGTTCAACATCTGAAAAGAAAATTCTATCGAAAAAGTTCATTTTTGTGAAAAATTCATGGTTGAGTTCATATATAAACCATATTATAAAATTACTGCTAAAGTTTTTTTAAAGAATCGTCCAAATATTCACTTGCAAATAATGTACTTTATCATTCAGTAAATGATCATTTTGTTAAATCATTCATTGCAATATATTTAAATAATTTAATATGCGTAACCCTTTTGGACTATGTAGTAAACAGTCAGTGTTCATTTCCCTGGGCCCATACCTGGATGCACTTTTTCTGATAACATATGAGTGTAAATTTCCAAACCCTCTGGTCTCATATCACATAATCGAAATAATGTCTTCACGAACATTTTTATGGTGTGAGTAATATGATGAGTGTATTTTTCCACCATTTATGCTTGCATGGCCAACAGACTCTCTGGTGTGCATAATGAAGCTCTTTTAATCTATGGCAACCTGCGAATTAGCATACATTTCAACCACTTTGCAATTGTAATTAAATGGCATGCAAATTCCATGTTTGTGCTTCAGCTCACCCATACGAAGAACCATGTTCTGGGAGTGTGGTGGCAATGGAGCCGCAGCTGCTGCTGCAGCAGCTGCCCTGTGGAATCAGGAGGGTGGCTACTCCTTGGCAGCAGCTGCTGCAGCCTCGTTAGCTACCCTGGGTCGTCCCAGTTTCCCCCCTCAACCACCACAACCCCCTGCTGCTCCCCATCACCAGCCCACTGCCGTTGTCATGGATGTTGTCAATCAGGTAAGCTCCATTCTCAGCAACTCCGTGCACAGCAAACAAACACACAAATCCCTCAGTAAATGTAGTGTGTTCAGAGGCAATATGGTGGGTAACCTGATCTTGGGCATTTGAGAAATTGGGTTGATATACATACATACATACATTTTTATTGGACATTAAGCAAGATACATCTGCAATAGTCTTTGTCATGGTTAAGGACAACACAAACAAAATCAGAATACTATATCATTGATATTGCACATAAGATATTCATCAATAGAATAAAATGCTTTTGATACAAGCCAACAATAAATGATAGATTTAAATCTAGCCAATGTAGCATTTCTGGCCTCTTGGGGCAACATATTAAACAATTTTATTTTTAGAACATTGAAATGTTCCTTTGATTTTGTTAACCTGCAGTGTGGTACAACAAGTTTTTCTTTTCTTCTTGTGTCATGGTGGTGGACACTGGTTGTTACCTTAAACAAGTCAATATTTTCTTTAACGTTACAAAGGCATTTGTATATATACAGGCTGTGAAGGGTTATGATACCAAATTGTTTGAAAATCGGTTTACAATGTTCACGAGGGGTAGAGTTCGAGATGATTCTCACAGCTCTTTTTTTGTAGTAGAAAGATGTCATTTACCATTGTAGCATGACCCCATAGTTCAATACCATAGTTTAGATGGCAATGAAAAAAAAGCAAAATAGATTGATCTAAGATAATCCTTAGGGATAAGCTCCTTGAGTTTGCGTAGCATGAAAATTACCTTGGATAGTTTGACACAGGTGGCGGATATGTGCGTATTCCACTGTAACTTGCTATCTAATTCAAAGCCTAAGAGCTTTATATTGCCAGTTTCATTTACTGCTTTGCTAAGGGAGAATATTGTTGACTGAGTTTTTTCGGTATTTAAAGCAAGTCCATTGGCTGTGAACCAAGTTTGTGCCATAGTCATAATAGAATTTTGCAAGTTTTGGATGTTGTTGAGATCTTTGACATTATATAAGAATGTTGTATCATCAGCGTACAGAACTGATTCACAAGGAACATTGTAGGGGAGGTCGTTAATCATCACCAAGAAAAAAAAAGGGCCAAGAACAGATCCTTGGGGTACCCCATGTTGAACAAGTAAAGGCAAAGAGTGTTTGTCATCAATGGAAACACACTGTAGACGATCCTTCAAATAAGAGTGAATGAGCTTTAATTCATTGTTTCTGATTCCATAATGAGCAAGTTTTTGAAGGAGAATGGAATGAGACACACAGTCGAAAGCCTTAGAGAGGTCACATGCAATCAAGGCAGTGGATGATTTTTCTTCAAAGGCCTTTAAGATAGTATCAGTAAAATAACTGAAAGCAGATGAGGTGGATTCACCTTTGCGAAAACCGAACTGTGATGGTGTGAATAGGGTATTGCTTTGCAAATAGTAGTAAAGCTGATTTTTCATCACCTTCTCAATTACTTGACTGAACACTGGAATAATTGAAATTGGGCGATACGTAGAAGCTAAGGTTTGATCACCTTTTTTGTGTATGGGAATTACTTTAGAAAATTTAAGTGGGTTAGGGAAATTGCCAGACTGAAAACACGAATTGCATATCATTGAGAGAGGTTTGTCAATGACATTGGCGAGCTCTTTGATCATTTTCGGTGATAAACCATACACATCCGTACAATTTGAATTTTTAAAAGTTTTTATGACAGACCTAATGGCAAATGGTGTAAAGCGACTAAAATAATGGCCTCCCATCCCAAGGACCCAGTTTTCCAGAAGTGGAAGAGTTTTCATTGGTGCAGATGTCCGTACTCAAGTGGCATTGGAGGAGTACCTCTTTTAATCTGTGCAAAAGTACAATCGAAACTTTCCCACTACCTCTAGACTAGTTCACTGGTACGCTAATGTGATGTTGCTTAGTGTTCATTGGCCCATTTTGTTTGTTTACTTTGTGAATGCTGGTGGCGATTGTTGAATATTGTTACATAATTTGCTAATTTTACTTATATTTGTATTAAAATTTATTTTTTATTCCTTTTAATTCATTTTATTCATATTCAATAATTGTTTAGTGGGTATGTTGACAAAAGGGGATGTTGCTAGTCTGAAAAAATTGATAATTTGGAATGGCTTAGGAACCAAGCTTGCTGGAAAATTGATGCTGCAACTATGTGTAGAACTTAGTTTAACCATTTTACTGCCAGTGGGCTGATATATCAGACCTACAGGGTTGTGCAAAAACTGCCAAGTGCCGATATATTGGCCGACTTACATTATATCATTATCTAATTTGCAATATTATATTTCCTTCAAATCAGAGACAGCATGAATGATTTTTTCATCTTCATAAAAACTGAAATATATTGTCAACATTGAGATAAATACGTAATTCTTATATTAAAATCAAGTGCTTCCAATATATCTAAATTTCATATTCTGGCAGTAAAAGGGTTAAATAATTGTCGTTGATGTATATTCTGAGTTCTGTGTGTTTGAAGAGCTTGCCTTGTAGCTCTTGAGTCCTGAATTTGTGAAGCATTTAAGGAATAATGTGGATACTTTTTTTCCCCTTCCAGGTTCCAGTGTCGATACCAGTGAGCCTGTCTCACCATGCCCACCACCATCACCCTGCCCACCACCACCATCCCCCTCACCATCATCACCACCACCACCACCCCTCGCACCACCCTGCTCACCACCACCACTTCCCCCCTCCTCCTCCCCCGCCACCGCACCATCACCACCACCACCACCACCATCACCAACAGCCGCACCACCATGCCCTCTCCATCTACACAGTGTGCCCCAGTGGTGGGGGTAATGTGTCCCCAGTGGCAGCCCCTCCACCTCCACCAGTGCCACAACCTGCCCCGGCACCACCGCCGCCTCCTGCGTGCTTGTATGCCTGCACAGGACCGCAGTTTGCCCCCCCATGCCAGGTGAGAGTTATCCTCATATCTCTTCCCCATCTGAATTGAAGTGGCATTCTAGTTTACCCTGAGCGAGTCTATTTCTAATGAGGGTAGAGTACAGTTAACTCTCGATTTTCCATGCTAATGACTGGTAAAGGGTGCATGGATAATCAGGAAACATGGATAATCCACTGTTTGGTTCTTTCTGGATTCATTTCTCAACAGTGCACCACCAAAAAAAACTCCCTCAGAAAATAACAATCTGTCAATGAAAAGATCCTTGCTGTGCATAATAGCTAGAGATCCGTGAAATTCGCAAGACTCGATATTGCGAAATAATGCGAAATCGGAAAATAAAACGAAATTTCGCCTTTTTTGCGAATTTTACGTGAATTAGCGAAAAACTCGCATGTAAAGAGTCATAATCGATTAAAGCCTAAGCCTTTATTGTTTAACGCTGCTGACGTTGATTCGCTCTATTTCATTACGATTCAAAGGTAAATTGGCTTGTTTTGTCTCGCGCACATCGCATTCGCGTCATATCGCGCACTGTAGTGATGTCTCCGCCGGAATTTGCTGTTAAATTAATCACCGCCTCTCTCTTCGATTCACATTTATCAATCCTGAAATTCTCGGAAATATCTAGAATGACGGGCTTTCTCTCCTAAAGAATTAGATATTCTGAATCAATAATGTGCTGAAAGAAATTTAACACGGCCGTGGAAGAGCGGAAATATAAGCTCACGCGCCCGCGCACACGCGTCAATGCCGAGCAGTAATTCTGGTTACTCACCGCGACGCAGTAAACAGCGTAATTGGATAACTTGTTGCAGGAAAACCTTAAGTGTGGGCCTAATGTAACAATTTTGTAGACTTTAACACAGCCACTGGCTGGGAACGGAAGCACTAGCAGTTGAGGGAAGGGGGGGAAGGAACAGAAAGGATAGGAGGTGCTACTTATTAGGGGATGGATCGTCGGATATTCGGCGCTCCACCGAGCTTCAATGCAAAAAAAAAATCATTTCGACACAAGGAGGTCCTCCTTGGACACAAGGACACCACCTTGTTTCGACACACCCCCAGTTCAAGTTTCTTTGTTTCCGATTGTGTGTAGTTATGCGTGCTTCTTTCACTGCCTTTCTTGTTTTGTAAAATGCTTAATAAAAGTATAAGCATTCACAAAATGTGTACCAAAAATAATAAAACGCCTAGAAATGCGCAAAAATTGTAACATTATAGTAACACCGCCAAGATTTTCTATAACACCGAAATACCATAGTTTTAAAACATATTTTAGCAAAAAATAAAACCACTTTCACGGACCTCTAATAATAGCATTAAGACAAAAAAGAATCCAGTAAAGCTGAACCGGCCACAGTTAAATGTTTGCAAGCCTCAGGTGGTGGTGCAAAGCCTGGTGTAAGTCAGCGGACCAGTCTGTACGGCCGGAGTGAGTGTCGCGATTGGAGGAAAATAACAAAATTTTAGTTACCTTTAAGACAACTGCCAATGCAGTAATTATGTTGGTGATGTACGGCTGATCCGCCCGAATAATCAGGAGTTTACTGTATATGACAGTGCTGCCAATGAAAAAGGAAATCTTGAAACAACAATATATGGGAAACAAGTGACTCCTGACAACTTTACAAATCTAGCGGCTGGGCCTTAGAACAAGCAGTGCTCGGGCTTTGTGCACTTGGGAGTATTTGTCACCCCGAGAACTGCTTGGGCATAGAGGGGAAAAGTATTGAAAAGCAGTCAATAATATGCATGATAAGGCTGCTTATGCATGCTTTAGTTAATTTTGTCTGTAGTGAAAATATCCAATGTAATGAAGTTTCAACATTTACTAACATCATTCTCAAGAGGTCTTACCAGACCTGTGTTTTGTTTTTGAATTTTGACAGGAATATGTTACTTTCCTGGAGTAAATAAATTTTATTTCCCAATATATCTTGCTGCATTTTTCCATAAAATCCCTATATATGACTGCTTTGCCATTGATATAAAGTCAGGGAAATTTCAAAAATTGGGACTGGAAATCAGGGAAAAGTCAGGGAAATTGAATATGGGAAGTTGGTATGAACCCTGAACATGATTTTGAAAGAAAAAATATAAAACTCTGTATCATCAAACAGTTTTTAATTTCAGAATGTACTTGGAGTGCAATATTAGAAGTTTTTTCGCAAAGTAAATAGTATATTCAAATTTTTGTTTTTTTTAATTGTATTTTTAGATTTCATGGAACATATTTACAGTAATGAATGAGAAAAATAGATAGAAATAGGTATATATGTATAGGTTGATGGTATCGGTAATAAAAATCAATTTTTCAATAATCTGAATCTGTATCTAGAATCGATAAATTTTTGTATTGATTCATCTCTTAACAGATATGTTAGTGTTTCAGCATAAGTGAACAATTTGGCCTTCTGTCCCTGCAGGTGTCGCAGTTTGGTGCTTGCTTGCCCCCTCCACCATCCCACCACCACCACCACCACCATCACCACCAGTCTTATGTGCCTCAGTTCTTAGGACCTGCAGCCCACTCACCTCCCCATGCTCAATCACCTCAAGCCCCAAATCAGAACGGCAATGCAGGGCCTGGTGCAACAGGGGGTGCTGGTGGAGCGTTCGTCCCGCCTCATGCTGCTGTAGCTGCCGCGGCTGCAGCAGCAGCTGCTGCGGCTGCTGCTGCAGTATCCCTTCCCGTACATCATCACCACACGGCGCACTATGCCACTCACCTTCCTCCTACTGTGAGTCTGTCTGCTAGTGTTTAAAATCCTTTTACAGGAATTTTCTCTGTTGATATATTAAGTTACAGAAAGGGTTATCAGTTATCAGTGACCACAATCCATCATTGTGATAATTGAAAATTCTGATTTTTGCTTCTGGATGATGAATGCCATTTTGTGCGTCTAAGGGTTGGGGATTTAATTCTTTGTATGGTTGGCATTTTGCATCACACACAATAAAGACACTTATGGTGGCCGGGCGCACTTGATAACTATGCAGGTGAATCATCAGCCTCTCAACTACCTCAGCGGTCCTCGTGACTGCCTTTTGGCAATATCCCAATGGTGCCGATCGCTCGACCGTTTGTCAAACACACTGTAGAGACCCTCGAACACATTGTAGCGAACCCAAGTACATTGTAGTGACTTTAATTATCCGCAATGCCATCTCTTGTTACATACATACTAATTTTACTGAGTCAACACTGCGTGGAGCAAATTTCCCGTACATTCTAGGTACCATGACTTCTTTATGTTTGTACATTGAATTAGGCATAAAACTTTGTTATAATGGATCTATACCCTATAATACCGCTGCTAAAGATATGTTTTTCAACGGTAATGTATTGCCTTACTTTGTATGCGCTTTCAGTAATATATCCAGAATAACTTTCGAAGCGGTTCAAATCTTATATTTGAAACAATATTGGTCATAACTTCAGATGGTTGTAAGTTGGAAGGTCGTAAGTCAGGGACTACCTGTAGTTGGCTTAATGCATATGAACATTTCTCACAAAAATTAAGATATTTTTAAATTGTATGTGAAAAAACCTTGTGTGGTATGTTCTTCACATCTTGCTGTATAGTTATTATAAATCTTTTCATGTTGTCATCAAGATAATATCATTTAAAGGTTCTTAGAGAAGTAATATATTGTTTTTACGCAAATATAAGACAACTTTTTACAATAACTATTGAAACATTATTATTATTGGAATAGTAATCTTTTCAACCAATAGCAATCGTCTTTGGCCGCAGTATTTCAATCTAGGCCATAATATAACATACTTAAAAACAAAAAAATGCAGTTATCATTTTGCAGTTTCACTTTCAGCATTTTACCATTTAACATGGATATCAGCACAACACAGTGCTGCGAAAGCTTCAAGCAGATATTTCATCACTTTATCGTTATCAGTTACTAATTCATGGTTAATTTATAATGACAAATCATGTAACAATACAAACTTAATACTTAAGGTGTGAAAGCAAAGGACAAATTATGAAAATTAAGTAGTCTTGGGAAACAAATTTTAAGCCTGTTTTCATGCATCATGCCCAACTGTAACTGAGGTCCAAGAAGAAATTATGGTTTATTTGAGGCAAATTAAAAAAAAAATTACAGATGGGGAAATAAGGAAAGGTACATCTACCTCTACCGGAAAGTCATTCAGTGGTCAAAAATCAAGCCAATGATGTAGATGATGAAGTAGAACATGAAGTAGTGCGTACTCAGTGGCAGATTGGCATACCTGTATCGATGGATGACATGACTTGGGCAGCTTATTAAGTTGCTAGAGGACGTAACATATCAATACACAAATTAAAATAAGCTATGACTAGTACAAAAGCCTGATGCAGCAAAATAATTTCTCTATATGTCATGTCTTTAGCATACCACGGCACTGAACTTCACTTTATAAGAAAGTGCATGACTAAAACTGCAAGTAACTAATCTCTTAAGTGATTGCTTAATCAATAATTCCAATTACATATTTCTGGTAATTACCATGAATGTAATTAAAAGATTTAATTATCTTACTCTGAAAGTTTTTAAACCTGAATGTTTGTATTTAAATGGTTTAAAATTTGGTACTGAGGTCATAATTTTCAAAAAAAGTGGGAGAAAAGAATTAAAATTTACAAAGGCATATTTATTGCAATGATATGTTAATTTTGTCATTTTCTTTTCAAAATTACTCCAAAATGATTGGTGGTCTTTCATTCAGTGTCGTCTTAAAATCAGGTAATATTCATTAATATTTCTGCTGGTTTGATAAAAATTGTTTCAGAGGCAAGATGGTGGTGGCATTGACTTCCTGACTTCACACCGTAACAGCCCCTCAGCCTTCCACCCTGGTGCTCCCCTTCATGCTGGTCAGCTGCATTCTCATTCTCACCCAACCACTGCTATACCTCAGGTTTCTACCTCACCTCCAATATTTCTGCCCGAAGTAAGTGTGTTCTAAAAGCATTAATTATCTTTTTAGTCTTAAAAGGGAGTCTACTGTGTAGAGTTATGGTTGACCTTAAAGTACAGAATTTCAATTGAAAAACCTTGGGATTCAACCTTAACACGAGAGACATATTTATAATGAGTAAACATCGAATTTCATTTTTGTATTTTGTACTTCTGCAAAATGTAATTTATTTAAACAGTTGATATATACTGAAGTAATCGAAATTAATATTGTGTGATTACAATTTGGTAGCCTCTGTAATTTATTGTATAACAAGCTGTACCCAGCCACGCATTGCTGTGGCTCAGTCTGGTTAAATGGAAAGCGCACGTTTATAATATGTTTAATTTCACAATTCTTATGGGTATATAATATTTTTTGTTGTTCAATTGTATGTGCAGATATAGAGATTGTCTGGTTTGCCGACTCTAGAACATGCAACATACACGTAGAACATACAACATACACGTAGAACAACCAACATACACACAACAAAATACACGTGCATGTGAGAAGCAATCCGTGTCTAGATCTGAACTGTAGAGTTTTAAAGATTGGCCCTGAGCTTTGTTGATGGTGAATGCAAATACCAATCGAATTGGGAATGCAATCACTTAAATTGAAATGGCATATCTGTTGAAATCATAGGAATGCAAGGAATGAGGACATCTTCGCCTTTGAAAGTTCCTGTCCAGATTGTGGATTCTACACCGTTGCTCATTAATTTATTTACTGAAAGCTGTATGTCGTTGCAAAGCTTTGGCTGGTTGATATTTAGCAGCATGATAATTGGCACACCGATTTTCAGTTGCAGACGTGCGGTGGCATTCCTGGCAGATCGAGTAAATTCAAAAATTCCGTTCGATAACCAATTGCCCAATTTCCAGTAATTTATGTGAGTATAATTCAGCTGATCGATTGTTTGCAGCTGGACACGCATATTTGCATTTAATTTTAACGTCTTTACATGTCGTCACAAAGTAGAATATTTCAGGCAAGCATTTATTTCATCCGCTAATGTTGATCGAGGAATTACAGGTAATGTTTGCCTGAAATCTCCTGCAAGCAATATTAATGCGTTCTCAAATGGTCTCAGGTTTCCACGCAAATCTTGCAATGATCGATCCAGAGCCTCGAGCGATGCTTTGTGCACCATTGTGCATTCATCCCAAGCAATAAGTTGGAATCTCTGAAATATTTGTCTCATGCCAGATGATTTGGATATGTTGCACGTGAGAGTTTCAATGAATTGCAATGGGAATGTCAAAGAGGAATGAGAAGTTTTTCTACCTGGTAGCAATGTCGCAGCTATTCCGGATGACTCAAGAGCTAAGGCTATGTCATTGCATTGCTGCGATCTCAGAAGAAAGGAAATCCAAGGAGACTCGTTATGATAACATTCAATTTACATTGTGCCGTTTAATAATTTTAAATGATAAATATAAAATATAAATTTATTAAAATTATATAAACATATATATGCACATCCCGTATCCAGTATCGCTATTGTATTCTCTATATTGTACAAACCTTCATGGGAGTGAACTAAACAACTAACCAAAGCTTCATGGAAGTTGGATGAATGTTGTGGTAATGCATGAAGTTATCAATATTGTATCGATGCAGTTTCAATATTGCAACAATACATCGATATTGAATTATAGATTCGCGCGAATGTACTCAACAACTTCCCAAAGTTTCATGGCGGTCCGATGAATGGTGTAGTAATGCATAAAGGACAAACAGACACACACACATTCATTTATATATATAGGTTTACTGTTGCTAGTAAAATAGATTTATTAATGGAGTCTAAATATTTTTAATCTAAGCAGAACATGACTGGGTATATGTTAAAATTGATCTATTTCATCATGGGAGCCATCAGATCTAAATAGTTTGCACTAGTTCTTATTAGTAAAATTTTCATTGTATGGCTCATTGCATTAGTTATCGGAATTAATTTCATTTTGTATGTATAGTACTGTGATCTGAAATGGCTTTTAACAATGAGTAGTTGGAATGCTCTTTGCAAGAAGTATGTGGCATATTTTGTGATTTATTGTCTAAAAGGGCCTCAGGGTAATATACATATTATCCCAATGCAAAAAAATAAGATATTAAATCTGGTGAACTTACTGATGTGATAACTTATACAACTGATAGCCTTCTGTTAAAATATTAAGTTATATCTATTTAGCCCTTGAGTCCTTTCCATGAGAATTATCTTTTTTAAAAAATTTACAAGTTATAATCAATAGGGATGTGCGAGTACTCGAAAATTCGATTCGAATAGAGTAGTTGGTACTCGACTCAAGTACTTCGAGTATTTTTAAGAAAGTCGAGTCGAGTAGCTTTTGTCGACGGAGCCGCCCTGGCCAATAGGTTCAGAAATCTGCCAACAGGAAGCACTATCATCAAAATCAAGTAAATCTCTGGTTACACGATAGATTAACACGTACAACATGTACTTACGTAAGTTCATTTACATTTGCGTGAATGGTTTCATGTACGTTTACGTGAACGAATGGATGTACCGGTGGTTACACGATGCATGAAACCGCATATGTACCGTACCCCTCCGAATATAGCAGCCCCCTCCTCCCCTCCCCCTTTTTGGCCGAAATCTTCGCGTAAAAAGTCTGGGGGGGACTTATATTACTATATTTATTCGAGCTCAAAGCAACTAATGTCCGTTGTAAAATTCCATCCCCTGAGTTTGAAGGTTTGTATCACAAAAATAGGTTGTTCAATTTTTAAATAAAGTATATCGAACTGAATCTTGTTTATTTATACGTTTAATAATGTCAAAAATATGTTTTTAGTTGGTTATATTAATTAATTTTTCGACTGAGACAGATAAAAACGCCGGATATTTTTCAAGTTTCGGGAAGCAAGTTTGATGCCCACTTGAAGATACACAAGAAAAGCCACTTCTCTTTTCTTCGCAGAAGATATGGAACATATATTTAATCTTAGACTAAACAAAGTTTAAAATAGATTACTCAGTTACCAATTATGTTATGAATAATATTTAAAAATAAGCTATCTCAGCTTACGGAATTCGGAAATTTAGTTCGTTTTGATGGTATTCTTCGTGTTTGAAAACTAAGCACATGTAAAATGAATTAACAAATTGGGAGGATTAGATATGCTTTCAACGTGTATATATTTATTTCGGAAAGCGAGCTCCACGCGACAGGACTTTTGGCCAGGAGAGATAAGCTGCTCGAGGTTGTCAAATTGTAAGCTACTGTAGGTACCACGCGCACCAAACACCATGCGAGAAAACTTCTCTAGTATGAACAGGAAAAATATCCTCGCCTATGCTTGAATAAAAGTTTATAAATGCAGTATTCACCAAAATAAAATCAGCGATAAGAGAGATAGCTTTTGTCCCCACATTTCTCGGCTTCTCGACGAAAGAAACAAATTGCATTTAAAATTATCTTCAACTCCGTCTCCAAAAACTTTGCACAAGGAGGAATAGTGACGGTATGCTTCCAAAGATACCATCAGTTCTTAAACAGACACCGACTTTCATTCTTAAAATCAACATCTAATACCTTGAACCTCAGTAGAATTGCCATGCGAATTAGGGATCCTGGGTAGCGTAGTGGTCTGCGCAGTGGCCCAGGAAGCCAAAGGTCTGTGGTTCCATTCCCGGCCCAGGTTAATTTTTTTCACATGGCAATTATTGTGCATTCTTAAAGGCGATACATTTTTCCGCTATTGTCGAGTCCTCATGACTCATTCACAGCGATAGGCGATCTGCTTGCAGCAGAATTTCCACACGTGCGCTACCTTTCTCTTTCAGGCATGCTCTGGACAGTTGAGCATTCTTTTATAACCTAAAATAAATATATTTCAATATCAAATAACCAACGAATTCTACTGAGATTTCATAAGTGGATTCATAATAATGACTCGAGAGCAAGAGAAAGGTCCAAATGGGGATTTCCGGAATGGAAAGCGTGCGGGATGGAAAATAACGCAGTCTGACAAATTCGTCAATAACAAAAATATTGATGAATGTAATAGTATGAAACTTCGTATGACTATTAGCAAAGCCCTTAGCTACAATATGTGAGAAGGAAAGTTTGATATCTCAATCTGTGTTGTTCTTACGATGCTCCAATTCGATGGATCCATCCAGTACCAAAAAAATCTCTAAAAATCCATTCTTAAACACGTACTTCAGTAAAAAAAATTGAAAAATATTTTAATTCTAGATATTCTAATACGTAGAAATATACAAGATTTAATTTGATATACTTTAATTTATAATCGCATTAGCCATCTTGGAGATATTGGTCTTCAAACTCGCAGGTGACGGAAATTTTGTAACGGATGGTAGGCATCCTATTAAGGCCATTATGGATGATATAGGTATCGTATAAAACTTATAAGTTTTATAATTCCATTTTTTTATTTCCTATTTAGGATTATTAATTACATCATTAATTTCCAAGTTCCTAGTCATATCTTATCTATAATAAATTTTTGTTGAAATATATTTCCTTAAAAATCGAAAACTTTAATCCACAGGACTCTATACAAAATTCATATACCTGCTCACATTCATCCGTGAATGAAAATTCACATTGTTCTAACATGACTAACTTGTGTTAATGGATATCAGAAATAACGCGTGCTATATTGGGTGTTCATGCATCGTGCAAATGATAGGGTGATTGACCCAGGTCCCTTTTACTACTATAAGTTCTATCAACTTTAGGCAGAAATCATCGATTTTGAGGAGATGGTGTCAATAATTGGAAGAGGAAGAAAATTATATTTTAAAAAACTATGTAATTAATGGCCAATCATAAATTTTAGGCGTGAGCTTATCAAATATTTACTGCACAAACAAGGCATTTTGTATGAAATTCACCTCACATTTGGACCAACCTCGGCATACACGACATCGCTGAGAAAGCTTTTAGCTCTGAAAAGAAATGCATAAAAATGTGAAATACAAGGAATGCTCTTCTAATTTGGCTTATGTATTCCTGAAGAAAAAATATTTTGCTTCCTGGCTTACTTTCATTACAAGTTAATAGGGCATGTCACTCATGTAGGCCTCATATTATGCCTAAGTACACTCTAGGTACCATACTGCAAGCTAATTTACACATTTTTGAGTAATCCTAGGAATGAAGGTAATTTTCTTATTTCGAGAGCTACTGAAAAATTTCCATAAAGTCTTTTGGCCTGCGCTATGTGCCATATTAATTTGACTGTTTTTTTAATTATGCATTAGGTAGGTAGACCTGCCGATTTGATAGTCGGATTGCTGGCTAACTTTAATTGCGATGACTTAAGTGAAAACTGGGTCTCTTCACTATGTACAATAATGTACAAACTTGAGTCGACTTGAATCGATACTCGCGAGTACTTTACAACTCAACTCGAGGTCAAAAAGTACTACTCGCACATCCCTAATAATCAACATTAATACATTGAAATTTGCATAGCATTATTTAATAATTATTGTAAAATTTAGCATCAAATTGTACACAAGGTAACTAAAAGATGAAATTTCAAGTGAAAATTGGGGGGTTGGTTTATTACGACTATATACAGTGTCTTTTTACATGAATTACTGAATTTTTTTCAAAAAAAAAACCTCAGCTTAAGATATGCTTCTTAGTTTTGACTACATAGTATGGAAAAATAAAAAAAAAATCTTTCTTTGCTGTGTACAAAATTTGTGGAAAATGGCAAATACGTCAAAATTGTGGATTTTTTAAATGGAAAATATATAAAAATGAGGCAAAATATGTGAATTTTTTTGATGGAAAATGTAATGAATCATGTTTATCGGTGAAAAATTGATTGGCAGTCATGTTTAGGTTAGGGGTGCTGTTGAATATTAAGCCTGTGTCACACGATACTTCATCTGGCACAAGAGATAGTATGCTAGCCGCTACTTGAGGACAGAAGATAGCATAACTGGAACCATCCTTGAGGGTTTCACATGATTATTGACCTTGTACATGCCTTGAAGTGGTTTTCTGTACTAATTTTAAAAAAAGAGAAGATCGCAAAGCACGAGAGCCTGTGGGTCCTACTGGGAACTACTGGAAAACTAGTCCTGCATCAAGTATAAAACAAAGTAGCTCAGTGAGTATGCTAGCGGTCGTTCTTGCTAGCCAGCATACTGGTTCTATTCACACGAAACTGGAAAGCTAGAGTACTAGCAAATGTTCGTGACCTTGAGCTGAATCAAGTATCATGTGAAACGGGCTATAGACTGAATTTCCATGATCATCTTTGGGATAAAAATGATTTTGTGTGCTAGAAAATGATATAAGTCGATTTGACCTTATTTATGAAGTTTTGGCTGGTGATAGAATGGGAGGATATTTATATTGTGTGAAGCTCCAGGTTCATAACCATTTTTCTGGCATTTGTAAGAATATTATAGGGAATACAATGTAGCTGTATCCACGGGTAGAAAAAGTCATGATTTGCCAGTCTTGACTAATGGTTTTAGGCCATGACATTATGACATTAACATCTTCCTGTTGTTTATTATGATATTTTATTGCCTATGGTGATAACTTGTTGGTCATGAATGTAAATGCATAGTGCTTGGTTTATTTCAAGCCACATAGGAAAATGATTAATGTGGATCTTAAAAGTGCAGATAAGTTAAAAAAGAAATTTTTGAATGAGAAGCAGGTGAGATTGTTGATAAGTGTTGAGTCATTTATGGTCTTCAACAGGGAACGTTTAAATGAGCAGAAAAAGGTAAATGGTGATTTAAGTTGAAGATCATCATATATGAAGAGTGATTTTTACTCCAAAAGTGACTATTTTTTGTTTTCAAGTTTGCTGGATAAAATTTACTTTTTTATTATTCCTTGGTGAAGAACTTTTGATCTTTGCTGAATTTTTTTATATTCCCTGCTTTATTTTTCCATTATTCCTACTGGTGTTTCAGGCTCATGGTAGTGCTCTTGACCTTCTATCATCCCGAGTGCGCCAGCGAACTGGAAGCGGTGGAAGCAGGCGCTCCAATGGGCGGCGTTGGCGCACAACTTCCCTTTCTTCTGCTCCTGCTCCGTATCCTGGTTTCCTCCTTCACTTCCTGTGAGTTTTATTGCATAGTGATAATTATTTTTATGTTAACCTCTTAGCTACAACGATAGCTATTGAAAATTCAAATTGGTGGAAATGTCTGTAACCTTTCACTTGCAATTCTCTTTCATAGTTGTCTAACATGAACAAATCAGATTCCTTGTATCGACTCTTTGGTGTGCTACATGCACAGGTGTTTGTAGAGGAAAAAATAACAAAACTTTTGAAAGTGATTTTTTTTTACTGCCTCAATGGATTTTGACCAGGGGAAACAGGCATGTTTGAGCATATGTAACTGTTGGAAGTGGCTTTGATGTAATAATATTAATGTATTTATCTTTCTAGAAATCTGTAACTTACATATGCTCTCACACATATATTAATAATATTTATTTGTGTGCGTGGAGCCCTTTTACAAAATACAAGGTATGAATATACAAAGTCAAATGTAAAATAGTAAACAACACTCTTAGCTTCATAATTAGTCTAACTTAGAACATTTTCATGAGACATTGCACACTAAATTTTATAAAATAATCAAATATGAAATAGAAAAAAAAATTATTTGACAATAAGATAACAACTATTTTAGAAGACACAGTTGTGTAGTGTGTGTGATGTTGTTGATTTTGTTGTGATAGATATTCTAAAAATAGTTTTAAATTTAATCTGGGTTATTTTACTCAGGCATTCTCGTCTTTTTCTCTGTTTTGGACAGGGCCATGTTTTCAAACCCTCCACTGTCCCCTTACGGTCAAGGGGAAATGGGTAGTCCCGACTCTGGTGAGACTGAAAACTATGAAGCCCTTCTGAGCTTGGCAGAGAGGTTAGGGGAGGCGAAACCAAGAGGTCTAGCCAAGGCTGAAATTGAGCAGCTTCCCTCCTACAAGTAAGTCTGCTCTTTAATGTATTTCTTTTTAACTATGGATTGCTTACTATGGTTAAGCTCTGTTTTTTTCTCCTCTTGGAATAACATACTTTCCTTACCTTATTAAAAGATCAACTCTTCTCTGCAAGTACAGTGGAATTTTTGCAGATCAAGTATTGAAAACAGCAAAAAAATCATTCTATCAACCATTTAGTATTACCAAAGATGTATAATTACATGAATGAAGACGATTAGATTAATGAAGACTGCATAATTAATCTTTCATCAGCAAATCCTCACAACACACCTCATTGTACAAATTGTTGACTCTTTGCTACAAGCCTGTACAGAATTATGTATGTACCTACTCTCATTTTTCTCTGCCATACATTCGAAAATTAACAGTTTTGATGGGAGTGACAATTCAAAGAACTGTCTACTGTGGCCTGACAGCAGACTGATTCATTGCTTTAACCAATTAATTTCACTGCTTTATTAAACTGCAAAGAGGTTTTTGTCTTTGTGAAGTTCTCTGCCTACAGGGCCTCTGCAAATATTGAGTCCAATGCTGACTCAAAATTTTTGTAACTATGATCTTGGTACGATGTGCTAGGTTTTCCTTGTGGAACCCAATTATAATTATGTTATTTCTTATCAGGTACAATTCAGACACCCATCAGGGCAACCAGACATCATGTGTGGTTTGTATGTGTGACTTCGAAGCTCGTCAACTCCTGCGAGTTCTCCCCTGTGCTCATGAGTTTCATGCTAAATGTGTGGACAAGTGGCTCAAAGTAAGTGTGCATCAATAACTATATTTTCGGTGTGTAGGATGCACTTTTTTCTCCTCACAACAATTTTAAAATATGGGGTGCATATTATGCACAGCAATCAAAATTATTAATTCAAATTTCAGTAGTTTTAAAACTTTTTCTTTAGCATTACACATAAACTAGAATCCTATTGCATTTTGTGCTTTTGTGAAAGAGTAGTTTTGGATAAATTATTTCCACAATTTTTTTCTGTTCTATAATCATGGTAAGTTACAGGCTTCACACTGAAAGAGCAAGACTTCCAGTTCAATAGAATTTAAATCCACTAACATCTCAAGGTTACAATTTGACTAATGTACACATTTGTGATCACAAATTGCTCGATTGAAAGGAAAATCTAGGCAAGTATGATGGTCATTCAGTTCAACCAGAACCTGTGCAGTTCAACCAGAACCTGTGCAGTTCAACCAGTCATGTCTCAATTTAATGACCAACTTCTCGAGTCAATTTACGTTTTAATTAGAGATTGGTCGATACCAAAATTTATCGATTCTCGATACCGATTCCAATTCTTGAAAAATCTCGATTCCTGATACCGATACCATTGACCTATACATATTTTAACCTTTTTTCCTATACATTATTTTTAAAATGTTTCATGAAATCTAAAAATACAATTTTACAAAACAAAAATTTGAATGTACTATTTACTTTGGGAAAATCCTTCTGATATTGCACCATGAGGCCTCATGAAAATAAAAACTATTTGATACTCTGAGGTATATATTTTTTTACGTAAGCATGTTTAATTACAAAACTTGTTTAGTATTAAATAAAAATATGTTTAGTATTTAAAAAAATGTCGTAAAATGTTCAAAATAGTGACTATCATTTCATAAGTTAAATTTTAAATTGATAAATAATTAGTTATAAGAGTAATAACAACACTAACCTAAATTAGAAACTGCCTTAAATGAGAAACTCATGTTTTGAGTAGGTATCGATTAGTGATGGACAGATCCAGGTTTTTTTCAGAACCGGATCTTTGCCTTGGTTTCAAATCTTTGTCTTGGTTTCGGATCCTTAGTTTCAGGTAATGGATTCTGAATTTCATTTCTTTTCTAATCCTACATTTAAATGTATACCGAAAAACAGCAACTATAGTATTTCCAAAAAAAAACAAGTAAATTTATAGCATAAAAAATAAACTTCCTATCATCTGTGTGGATAATATTTCCCGGGATCAAGATTCATGGATGCAATAACTATATCTTATTACTTCTAAAATAAAGTTCACTTTCCTTATCGTATACTCATCAAACAATACATTTTTGAAACCTTTAGAACTATTCATTAGAGAGCAGTTAAAAGAAATATAAGTTCATTTTCATTAATATTTGATTTATTTTCCAAAATATACGATCCTAGTGATACCATAATGTATCACCCTCTATCCAGAAAGGTTTTAATGTAATTATAGAAATATGGCTTCCAAGCGCATCACATGCCAAGAATAATATAGTATAGAATATTAAATAATAAAATCAGAAACCTAAAATCAATTAAGTGCACAATGGGTTTACATTAACTTGGGTTGCTGTTGTAAATCAAATCCTTGAATGCTAAGGTTTCTGGGATGTATTACTTTTACTTGTACCACTTCTTTTTTAAAAAATAAAGCGACCCGGGATTCGATGAATAATAATCATCATCAAATTCTTTTTTAGAAACAAAAACTTTTTATTGCAGTCAAGAAATTTGCATCATGGAATTACTGGGGATTCAATTTTTAAGACGATAAAATTATTATAGAATATTTTAAGCTGCTAAACTAGTAATTTTGCAATGTATTGTTAATAATAGCCTTTAAAATGATATTTGTGAGTTTTATACTCGTAAGGAGAGGTTGTGTAACTCGGATCATGAAATGAGATGAGCCTTTTTTTCATGCTAGGAGCAAATTAAAGAAAAACATATGTGTATTGGCTTTTCTCTCCATTATTCGCAAGAAAAATGGTAAAATGACAAATGGGGAGCCTGCATTCTCCGAACTCGGGTAAGCTGACAATAGCAGAGTGGGGTAGTGTACTGCAGATAATAAAGTTTGATTCTTATCGCTGTATAAAAATTTTCTTTCAGCCATTGAATAAAAAATTTTATCATCCTTAATTCCCAACCCTTGTAGGTATGTGGATACAAACATATTTGTATTTTAATCGCTTACAATAGATTTACAAATGCATCACTTAAAATTAATTTGTAAAGTTAACGTATTGTTTCCACAATTTTAATTCAGTTATCAAATATTTTCCAATCTCTTTTACTAATGCCAAATTTAATTATTTTGTTCAATTTGTTGACTTATATATTGACTTGAAATTTCTGGTAGTTACTTTTTTTAACTGCCTGCTTGCCTTATCCTAGGAATACAGCATAGACGGTATTACTAGACAAAGTTAAGGATTGAACGCGTGACCGAAAGCACACTAGCTCTCATTTTTAACTGTTATCATCAACTATCATCGGTTGATGTGAGGCCAGCAAATGTAGGTGACCCGCGTGACATTTGCTGAATTTTTTCCGTGCATCCCGGCCTATATAGAAAAAAGCCAAGACTTATTTCTTTATTTTTCCATAGTAGAACAGAAAAAAATTTCAACTCATTTTGTAACCGGAGTTACAAATCCTCTCCTAGTCAAAATCTACCGTACCTTAATTCCGTTCAAGGGGGGCATTGATTACTAGGCCGCAAAATTAAAAAATCTCCTATCCGGATCCAAATTTATACTGTCTTCGGATATGATTTAAGCTGCGAATGAAATGCAAGATATGTGGGTCTTTGGATTAGACCCGACCATCCCTAATTTTTTAGTGATACATTCGTAAATCTAATTTAAACAATAAAAGTATAAAAAAGTGAGTATTTAGATATGAGTTTTAAATTGAATGATAAAATGTTTTTATCATTCAATTTAAAGTACTATGACTGAAAGACTGAGAGAAAGTATGAAATTGAGATTTGGATTGAACTTCCTTTTGGACACAAACTATCGATGTGTGCCTGATCCCGACGAATGTAGGCTACCCGCATGGCATTCTACATAATTTTTCTCACAATACTGGGGTATTGGGAAAAAATTATATCTTTATTTTGCTTCTAGTTCCACGGAAAATTTTTCATCTAATTTTGAGACCATATTTACACAACCTCTCCTTGTTAGTATCAAACGCACCTATATTCCATTCACGGGGTGCTTCAATCGCTAAGCCGCGAAAATTTAAAATATACGATCCGACCGTCCCTAGTATCAAGGTATCAGTATCAACTTTGCACCATCGATTCTGGATACAATACCAACCCACGAGAATCGGTGGTATTGAGAATAGGTATCGAGAATCGACTCATCCCTAGCTTTAATTAATAATATTTTGTCATTTTCTCCTCTCTTTAATTGCTTAAAACAGTAAAGACATGTATTACAATGGAAAATGGTCTTAATATCACCTGACATTTCTCTGCATAATTTTCATTGGAATTCAAGAATTTAGGTGTACCAGGGGTGGGATCATGGATCGTTATTTCACTTGGTCTGTATCATCATGAATGGCGAGAACTCATTCGGAATTGCACTGCTCAGAAAAGTATCTGCCTTAGAATAAGTGTCCTAATGAATTGCTTAACTGACTGAGATAGGTGATTTGGATCTCAGAATACTCAATAATATTTCTTCAACTTACCCTGGATATCTAACCTGTTTTGCATATTTTCCTCATTACCATGTTCAGAAATTCAGTTCCCTTCTTAAACATGCTAACAAGAGTCCACATTAGCATGGTAATTGATTGGAATACAAGCTAGTAATGAAAAAAGTTTTTTCTCCTTAAGTGTTAACTCCAGTTCCTTCTGTTGAATGTCATAATTCTCTTGAGCAAGTCACAAATTTTAGTTTTAGTGATCGAGTTAAGGGTGGTTGAAGTTTGTGTGTAATCATTTCTGTTAGGTGTAAAATAATAAGTGCTTAACATTTTTGTAGTGATGAAAACTGCATTTACTTGTGCCTAATAAAGTAGATGGGGAAGTAATTTATGACATTCTGTTTAAGAATTCTAAATCTAAACTAAACTAAAGTAGCTGATTAGAATTGAGTGTTGATGTTTCATTATTGTGACAGTCATATATTCTCTCCATTTTATCTTTCAGTCTAACCGAACCTGTCCGATATGTCGTGGGGATGCTTCAGAGTATTTTAACAATATGGAGTGAATTGTAACTTTCAAATGGTGTGCCATCATAAAATAACTGTTATATTTTAAATATTTTAAAAAGTGTCCTCTTGATTGCATAATAGTCATCCAGAATGTTATTCGTGGGATAATAATTTTCAGCAATAAAATATATTTTGCTTTGATTAATTTAAAATTTATGTATGAGTTGGTATACGCTCTTTTGGCATATTAAACAGTGATTTGTGAGATTGAGAGCATATCTGTAAGAAAATGAAATTTATTTTTTTATTATGTCAATTGTAAATATTATGCTAGAATTTTTTTTAACCCAGAAAGTTGCTGCATTTTTCTTCTGTTAAGTGATTGGTGTGCCTTTATCGCATATACTCTTGGTAATAAGGATTTGGCCAACACGTTGTGGAGTTAATTGGTTGATCCAAAAAAAGTTGTATTATTTCCTCAGCCTTTTCTGCAGAGTGCTTAATAATGAATTGGTATGTACCGCTTAATGTTTTCTTCTGGTTGTTGTGTACTAAGCATTTTTATTGGGTAATGTGTAAAGGTAAATTTCATGCTTGGTAAACTTATGATTAGCCTTTCATTTATTGGAAAATATATTTTACTCTCAAATATAATGGTGATACTTCAATCCACAACTCATAAATAATAATGCTTTTGAAATCTTGAAAAACTGATTAGTTACAGTATTTTGATTCACATTTCTAGGTTTGATGTACTTGCATAAATAAGTCTTATGTATTCTCATTAGCATGTTTTTCAGTTATCAAATCAATACCCAGTCATTCCTATTAAAATTCCTCTCTTTTCATCTGTAGAGAATTATTTATTGGTGTTTCCATCCCTACTTTTGAGCTGGAGGCCTGATATGCCTGTAAAATTGTTTATCAGAGTTCAACCTCTTGTGGTGCTTTGCTCCAAATACTTAAATGTTTTTAGCTTTCTTTATTTTGTATTATTGAAATGAAGCCATTGGGTGTGCTTATTTTATATTTTTTATCTTGCAACATTTTGCTATTATTTCCGTATTTAAGTCGTGCAATTCTATCCATATTTATACAATTCTTCAATAGCTCACATATTTCGTCACATATTTATCTTTAGTTCTTATTTTGTGAAATAGTGGAGAGCATAAAATTCTTCTGTAACATACATTGATTATGTTCCATTTCATCTCTGTAGCATTTTAGGGTGAAATAACTTACGAATTTTTGTTTTTGCTGGGAAAATAATGGTATATACAAAGTGCAAGAAAGAAAAGGTCACTACTTCTTTAGCATTGTGAGGTAACTTGGTGGTCAGCTTTCCCTGGGGCATTTTTTATAATATATATCAGTCCTTAAGGGCAGTAGATGAGAATTGTTGACTTACCAAGTATTTCTTGAGTGCATTTTAAGATTAGCGTGTATTAAAGTCTTGTCCCAGAGATATCAGTATTGTTTCCCAAAACATTAGTACCTGAGGCCTCTTAGAGTGAAAGATGTTATTTTTGTGTGAAATGAGTCAAGCATTCTGCATTTTACATAGCTGAAATCATAACAAGCTTACATGCATCTTGTGAGACAGAGACCTCCTCTCTTACTTTAAATTATTTGAATTGATGAAAATATTAGCATTTTTAAGGTCTCTACGAGGACTTAATGCAAAGTTTCATCTTAAAAACGAGATAAAAATGGTACATAAGAACACCGTTCATGTGAAATGCCCACAGCCTCTGCTTACTTTATCATCAGCCTATCATTAAAAGAAATATTGTTTTAAGTACGTTCTGAGTGGTGTCCATGCTGATATTGGTATTCTCGTTTTGAATATTCATGTAATGGAAAACTTTGGTAAACATTTATGTTACCTTGCATTATTGCTTTTTATGACTTCAAAGTTCATGCTATCTGTATGTTAAAGGGAAATTGTTATTGAATATCTTGGTGTTTGAACTAATTAGTGGCTGAAATTAGGAAATTGCTGAATCCTAGACATACGCCTTACAAACAAGTAATTCAATACATTCATGTTTTCCATTATCAGTCCTTAGATCTCTTCAATCCTTGAATAATCAGTCTTTGGATCACATTGATGCTTATCATTTTATATATATCATTACGTAGGTTTTAATACTGGTGGGATGTATACATCTCTTTTGCCAACTTTATGTACCAAAGTATTTACTCAACCAACAAGAGTTAATTTTTTTAATGGTTTAAATGGCATTAATTCCTTATGCAAAAACTTGATGCTTTAATACTTTCCTGAATATTTTAACATCAGCCAGTAGTTGATGTCTTGTCCTCTGTGCCTAATTCCTGCTGACTATAAATTGTGTAAGATTAGAAATTGAACTTTGCCAGAACTTCCCATAGTGGGCTTCTGCTTTCAGTGCCTGTTCTCTGAATGTTGTTTGCATTCATTCGGTTGTTCAAATTTTGAGCATATAAGCATTTATGATTGTTGCATGTGATTTAGCCTGCAAAAAAGTCATTGAAGGATGGCTTAATTGTCACCTTTCTGACGGGGAATAGTTAGTCTGTTGTACATGAGAAACAAGCTGTAATTGCTTTGAATAATTGGTTCCAGGCTCATGGATGTGTAGAACTGTGCATAAAACAAGCAATTGTAAACTGGAATATGGGCCCCTTATAATTATAGCATCATTGTTCAGCCTAAAACTTCAAATCTGCACTTTGGCATATTAAACAACTGGTTTTAGGATGTGAAATTGTATTTCAGATCCTATTCATCATGTTGCCCTCTGATTGACTCTGTGATGGGAACAAAATTTTACTATTATTTTGGGAACATGCTCTACTCAGGCCTTTTGATCTGTTTTTGTTCTTGTTGTGGAATTAAGTATTCAATTGTAATGATCAAATTTTCTAAATTTGATTTTGTTGCATTAATACCTTTCGAATATGAATAAGAGCTTTACTAATCATGAGTTATCTCATCGATTTTGCCACTGATACAAGTTTATTGAAGTAGATTGTTTTATGCACCTCGCATGTGAGTTTGATTCAGGTATCAGTGGGCAATATGGGCTTGTTCATAACTAACTTGTGATTGAAGTCATTGATAAAAGAAAATTAATGAAGGCGTAAAAGCTTAGCTGTTGGAAATAAGTCAGGAGGGATTAGTATCACCAAATTGTCAGCCTAATCTTTAAGAACTTGAAATGCATGCTGATTGCTCTTGTGTTCATTTCGGGAATTCCTAACTGGTGCAGGGTTGTATCTAGCATGAGTGGTCATTTCTCATTGCTGTTTTCATTTTTAGCATGAGAGCCCTATGAACTGTTAATAATTCACATGCATTGATCGAAACTGCTTAGCATAATAATGTAAATGTATTATTCTTAATGTTGTGGTGTTATGCTTGTTGGTTAATACATATAAGATGTTCTGAAGGTGAGGAATGCAGGTACTTGAAATTTATATTAATTATTATCACATCTGGAAAACATGCTATTGGGAATTTTACTTGATTGTTGAAAATGTAGCATTTGTATGTGATATGTAAAAATGTATTAATTCTGGACTTTGGCTCATAATGATATATTCGTGTACCAAAATAGTAGGTGATATGATCCTCACGACAAAGGACTGCCCATGCACGTTAAAATGTTTCCACTTGAGAAAAATTATATGCAACAGTGTGTAATTTTGCCAAGGATTTCAGTCAAATCTATTGTATTTCACCCTTTCCTTTTGTGTTCAAGTTTTCTTGATGTGGTTTTATGGTTTTTAAGCAATCAATTTTGATATCTGTGGTAGATTCCACCCATTCCAATTAATTGTTTATTGTTCCTCATAATTGTATTTTTTAACTCCAAGTAATAACTAACCCTGTTTTGTATAGTACCTATGCGTTTATCCTAAAGTATGCAAAAAAAAGTGAGCATTTTGGCTGACGATTTTTTAATGCTCATGGGGAGTTATAATTATCCAGTGTATCATTTGCTTTGACAAACAGTTGCTAGCATTGCCTATTAACAGTTGGTCTACAATGCAGCTGTCTGTTGTGTTGTGTGTGTGCGTATGCGTGCACTGGTGTGTGTGTGTGTAAAAAGTGCTGATGTTATATTTTGGCCAAATAATGTTGAACTGTCCATTACCTCATTATTCTCTAAAAGTCATATATGTTTCCAAGGCTCTTTCTGCCAATCTGGCCTGTGATGGAGTATGTGAAACTCAGAATAGAAGTGGGTTTCCACCATCTTGTGTGGGTAACTGCATAGTACAAAATGATTCCTTTGCAATAGTCTTCATAGCCTTAGTAGCAGCAGCTATGCAGGAGCTCGTGTAATCAATATTAAAATTCATATTGACATTTTGTAGTGTTTGATATCGTACTGTGGTTGTGTGCGTGTGTGTGGATGTGTGTGCAGGTGTGTGTCAGTAAATGTATGTTAGTGCAATTCTTGCTTACTATGAAATCATAAGGCAGTTAGTGAACAATAAGTATTTTGCCAGGAAATGCATTTAACAACACTTATTTTGTATATTAATACCAAAGAACAATAACTATATTTCTATCATTCAGACATGGGCAAACTCCTCATATTCAGCCATGTCTCGATGCTTGATTTCGAATGATTGCCTTTTACTGCCAGTTGGACATTTATTAATACATATTATACTCCACTAACACATTTTCTAAATCCCCAGGGGCCTTATTGGTACCTAGAAAAGCTTATGCTTACAGCACTTTCAAAGCAAGCTGCCTGGGTATTTTGCTTTGGCTTAATTCAAAGCAAGCTAGAACCAAAGATAGCTTATGTGCATTTTATGTAATAAATGCATGTGTAACTGTTCTTATGTTTTATCTTTGTGTACTTTGGCGAGAAAGTCATGTTCTAGTACATTGTCAGCTTGTTTACATGGTGTAGTTGTTTTTTGATGTTATGGTTTTATGAGGATTGGAAATGCATATGGTTTTGCATCATGTAACAGAGCATCAAATAAATTTAATCCGCTTTGTCCTCAATTAACTGGAAGTTTTAATTCATTGCCAATTTTATTAAAATCTTAGAAGACTAGTTCATAATTGTTTAGAGGATGAATTGGCCCATTTATAATTTTGTAGCTGAAATGCTGTTTCATGTTTGTCTATTCATCTGATTGGTATTTCATTTTGAACTTTCTCATTGGCTCCATATTTCATCTATAGTCGTAATTTCTGAAGTTTTGAAATGGACATATTAGTGTATGTGTGCTGTTGAGTAAGGTCTGTGGTTTGCATTTCTGTAGAAGTTGAACAAAGATACTGTCATTGTATTTTCGACTGCCATTGAATGGTTATAAAAGGCTAACTAGGCTGATCAGGTAATTTTTATCCTGAAAAATTATACATAGTATTGTAAGATGCAATTTGCTTCAATTAATGTTTTAAAAGTATTGAGGAATTGGAAAAAAATAACCATAAGTGGGCGTATTTTAGTCTTGGTGGTACTGAAGATTGTGTACTATCCTACTTTTCATTCTTCCAGGTGTATGCTTTTTTCCAGTTACTCGTTCAGTGATGCAATAAATCCATGCCTATACATATTAGTGGTCAAAATCGATGGCACCTTGCACATAATAATCTAGTGCTTATTGTAATACTTCTTGCTCAATGAGTTTTTGTGTATAAATGGCTCATTATATCCCTTGATGATATACTGCATGGAAGAGCTTTCCTGGTCACATTTCAGTGTCTTAAGGAATGTCTTCTGTTTTCTACGTAGTGTTTTTATATCCTGGGCATATGGGTACCTTACTGTTAGGCTTTATCCCAATCATTTCTTGAATTTTTTCAATTTTGAATGCTTTTGTGGTGACATTGGTGGCTGTGGTATATACTTTCACTTGATTCTAAATTACTTGCACTTAATTTATAAATGCATCATTAATCTTATATATTCATCCCGTTAAACCCTCAAAATGATGTGTATTATTGTATTTAAAAGTCGGTATAACTGTAATCTCTATTAAACCTCTCTTTGTGCAGGAAAATAGCCAATTTTGCTGAGTTTTAATCCCAGAAGAGTGGTTTTGAATTAGTGTTGTTCAGCTGTATAATGAGTATGGAATAAAAATTACTAACATGACCTGTAGCCTCAAGTTTACTCCAGTTAGCTATGAGTGGATATATAACCTAAAGTCATTATATTATTGTATGACAAATAATGCATTGCAAAACTCCTAATACAGTACATATAGCTTCACCAATACAGGGAATTTGTAATTTTTGAAATCTAAACTTGAATTCAAATTATGTATGGATATTGTTGCTTTACTTGTTAATCACTGTGCAATGATTATGGTCCATTTGCTCCATGTGAAATACCAGGTGGGTTCTAATCTGTGTGATACTTTGAAATTGAACTACAAGTATTTCATGTAGGAATGTGTGTCAACAGTTGTAATAAATTGTCATGTGGATTCAATTGTTTGTTTTTATGGAATAAATGAAAGCCTCTTTCCTTATATTTATGTCACTCTTTTGAAGCCTTGGTGGATCCTTAAGTATATTAGGGATGGAAAAGCTCTCCATGCTGTTTTCGTGTTCTGGATCTGAAATCCGTCAAGAAATAGGTACTTATATTAAATTAATTCTGTCAATCTTATTTTGTGTGTTATATCGGAAAGACGTAGAGACAAGGTGGTGTACCTATGTACATAATTTTTGAGTTCATTGTCCTAGCTTTGGGTTAAAATAGCTTTGTTTATGTTGGAAAGGCACATAGAAGGCAAATTGACATAGAAAGGTGGGAAATAATGTCAACAGGAATATTGCAGATGATAGGAGTCAACTGGAGACTAATCTGGAATTTATACATGGTGCAAGTGGGAGTAGGGGATGGAGGATCGGATTGGCCAGTAATAGATTTAGGGGGTAAGGCAGGGCTGTCCCTTATCATGGGTACTTTTTAAGATACTCGAAGGAAATCATGGCAGGCAGGGGTAAAGGTTGGAGGGAAATTGATAAAGTCAGTGAGGTATGTGGATGTCAAAGTGCTAGTCAACCCAGGACTTCTTATAGTAGCACATAGATCATTACGAAGACAGTGAAAGATATAGAATGAAAGTAATGAGATTTTCAAGAAGTGAGAGAGGGCCAGATTAAATTTAAAAGAGGAAGGTAAAAGTTAGGGCAGGTGGAGCAATTTGGTTATCCAGATAGTGCATTTTAGTGCCTTCAACATAGGTGTTTCTACAAGGGAAAAGTATAAGGGGTTACAAACCTGATCTCTAAGGGGGGTTGAAAATGCCACTTGTTGAATGTTTTTTTTCTTCAATACCTCTGTAAATATGCATGAAATATACCCCTGGGAGAAAAAATGTTTTAGTTACTGCTCAAAGTTTTAATATTATTAACATGAACGTACATACCTACAAGTTTGAGGGGATATGCTGCCCATATACATATGCCCCTTTTATTAACATGGAGGCAACAGAAGTGTAGCTTGAATATTTACCAGCTGCTATCTAGGCTTCCACTGGAAACTTTTATTGAGGATTTTAAATTGTTATCACTCATCAACATGTCTCCAGCAGAAATTGTGCTAATTGATGATGCTGATGGCTACACAGCCTGTGCAGGCCTCTAAATAAATAGCTGAATGACCTGTGGAAATTGTGTTCTTTGTTGGTGCCAAATGTAAGTTGAAGCATATACAAAGATGTTTACACTATCATATGAGCAGCTACTCTGCTGCATCTATTGGGTAGAACCTCCTGGCCATGTCATTATCCTTATAATAAGATGTCCTTGTCCAGAAAGTTCTCATTTACTCTTACTCCGGAGTGTCTCCCCTTCCTGGGCCAGCTCCCTCCCTTAGATATAAAGCATGTTTCCTCATAAATGAATAGCAGAATTTACTTCTGTCATCTTAACATGAAAAGAGAAGTGGAACTATTTTTTCCAAATTCGCTTTTGGCCTTAGTGTTGCACATTATATCCACCGTAATTGATTAAATCAAGTTGCCGACACTTAAAATTAGATATACTTTTCTACTTAAGCGTTTTCCAAACTGCTCTGTGGTGCACTCGGGGCTCCATGAGTGATTGTCAGTGTCTCCTATTCTTTTTTGTACTATTTTTCTTTTATTAACATATACCTTAATATCCATACTTCCATGCAAGAATCATGCGTATTTTACCTCTTAGGCAGTACGCAGATAGAACTTAATTTCTCCTGGGTCTTCACAAGAAACTTATGATTCAAAAAGCGGCTGGGAACCACTGCTCTATTTCATTATGGTCGCACATGCAAGAGAAGGCGTTATTAAAACAATTAGTAGATTAATAAAAATGAAACAAACAAATATAATTTTAAATTTTCAGCAATTATAGACTTTATTTACATAAGAAATCATCCATCAGTCATATTTTTTATTTATTTAAAAATGACACCCTTTTGAAGCTGCCGCCAATTTTCAACAGCTGCATGCAGACGAGGCAGATATACAGTTGAAGCATCAATTGCGCATGAAGGTGCTAACGTATTGAATTAATTTCAATGTAGTTGAATGTTCTTAGCTATTTTGTCCCAAATTTAAATAATGTGATCTGTGCTGTTCAGCTGGATAAATATTTTGTATAGAATGGCGTTTAGTGTTTAGATACACTATACTTTTACGAGTAATGAATGGAGATAAAACACACGATTCTGATTCTACTGACGTTCAGGCTGGAAGTGAACTAGTAAACATTCAAAATGAAAGTTCAAACTTCGAGAAAAATGAAAAAGAAGAGGAAAAGAGTGATCTTCTCTCAGGGAAAACGACGCCAACGGTCACGCTGGAGAGTCAAAACGTGTCACGTACAAATGGTCCAGAACGTGTGTCAACAGTTAGCCGCGAGAGAAGAGATGAAGCCGAACCCGGAAGTTTATCCTGCCAATCTTCTGTGAAAGGTAATGAAGATCGTGGTGATGAAGTATCATCCCAAAGTGACTTTCCACCAAACACTGTTGGGAACCAGGGTGATTGCTCAGGACCTGTCAGTGCTGAAGATGCTTACGCGTCCATTGAGTCTGAATACATACCTAATAAAGGTAATCCCTGCAGTCCTAAAAGCGAAAGTGCGGATGAAAATACACCTGTAAGATCAGTCAGAGATGAAGATACTGATTCGACGAAGTCTGATTCTTCTGAAGACATAATTCCTAGTTCTACAGACTCATCTAGGAAAAGTTATAGTGATCGCAATGATAGGGCTAGAGATACTGTCATATATGAAAATATTTCTGAAGACGAGTTCGATACTGACAATAAGTATGATAGTTCGGATTCATTTTTAACCCATCCTGTTTACAAATCCCTAGTCCAGGAGTTGGCTTCCTACAAGGAACAAGTGGGATTGTGCCATAATGAGATCGACAGGTACTGTTTGTCTTTCAATTGTACGTTATAGTGATTTAGTCATTTAGTCCATGTATAGTTACTTACATGTTGAAGTTCTCAGGATCCATTATAGGTAGCCATAAGGTGTATATCTTGGGTCTCATATATGCTAAATAGACGGAAAAAAAGCTTTCTGATAAATTTTCCCAATGTCATTTCAGCTGTCGTCAGGTTGTATCCAGAACCTACAATATTTATTCTTTTTTCAGGCTAGAGACAGAAAACCAGCGTTTAGAAGCTGAAAAGTCTCATGAGATTTACATTGTTCAGTTGGAAGCTTTAGAAAAAACAATTAGTCAGCAGCAAAAAGCAATTCAGGCCCTAAATGAGGAAAAGAAACGTTTTGAGGAATCAGCTGCCAAAAGTTACCAAGAATTGAAACATGATCTGGAAACCAAATTGCAGAAGGTTTGTTGTTTTGAAAAGAAATTAGGTAGATTGGTGTAACTTAGGATTAAGGCTGCTCTTGGGTATTTGTTCTATATTTGAAAATTTCTTTTTTTTACTTATCATTGATGTGTTTCTTATAATTAATAAAACTGTTAATGACATTCAAGTTGAATTTTTTGCAGAATCTAAATTGGCTTATTGATGCTATTTGTATAGGTTGAAAAAGATGAACTGTGATGAAAGCATTCAGAAGGTTCAGGTTTTGTTATGCCGGAAATCTTTTCTATTTCATTTCACATGCCATTCCCTGGGGCATGTATTGTTTTTATTCATCCGTGGTGTAATTGGATGGGACAGCTGGCTCCTTTAAAGCAATTGTTTGTTTCTAAAAATGGAAAAAAATACTTATTTCTCCTCTAAAGTTGTGTTTTATCATGTCTTTCTCATAGTCAAAATGTCATGTTCATCTTGCTCAGTGTGTTGTAAGGACCATTTCCTAAAATAATTGTACATTTGATATAAAATGCTATTCAAGTAAGATAAGATAATCTTATGAAGTTTTACTGTACTAATGGATGACAGGGGAGAAGACATTATGGATCCATTATGCAATGGAATGTAGCTTGGGAAAAATTGCCTCTCTCAGCCAGTCTCCTGGTATTCATCTCAGCCATTCCTCTTAATATTAAGGCCGCTTTACACAATACAATTTTTTGTACAATTTCTTGTACAAATGCTTGTATGATGAAATTGTATCATGTAAATCGGCAAATTGTGTGAATGCTTATGCAAATGACTGAATGGAAAATATAACCTACGTTCTACTTCCATTCAGTCAAACATACAATTTCGTTCAGTTGATGCAAGCGTTTGTACAAGATATTGTGAAAAAAATTGTATCGTGTAAAGCGGCCTTTATAGTTTCATGGCTTATAAGCATAGGGAAATGTATTAAAAGCCTTGGCTTTTTTTTACTGTTGGTACATACAAATATTAATAGCATTTTTTGTTTGTATCCTGATTATCCATTTAAGTGAACATACTTTTGAGTAGAGTTAAAATATTTTCATTTTTAACTTTTCATAAGCAGTAGGTAAGTGTTATAGGGTCAAATCACAAATCTCAAAAACCTTTTATTCACATAAGTTCTATTTTTAGGAGCAGTGTGACCTCTTATCTACCTGCTCTTTAGCATCAAACATACTGATACGTGAACCCTCTTTTGTGGTGGAAGAATTATCTCCCATCTGTTGAAGCTGTAGTGCTTTGTCATTGTTATTATGGTGCCCATAGTTGGTACATTTTATTATGAAAACTGTTTCAGTGTGAAAGTTAACATTATGTTACCAGGCATCTAATTTCCACCCTACAATTTTCAAGTATCATATGCTGCTACTTTTCTTGTCATTGTTTTTCAGATCACAAAAATGTATGAAGGTGCTAATCGGGAGAAGGAAGCAATGGTGATTAGATATGCTACTTCAGAACGGGATGTCATAGAAGGCAAGAAACATCGGGAAGCCTTGGAAAAGAAAGTGCGAGAAGCTACCAAAGAAAGGGAAATTCTTGCCAATAAAGTCAAAGCAATGAATGGAGAGAAGGCTCGTATTTGTCTAATGCTGGATGGAAAGGTAAGACCTTGGTTTTGGAGAATCTTGTTTTCACTTTGGCTAATGATCTTCTTTTTGGTTGCTCCTTGGTGGGAGGCCCTTGAAGATATGTGGTGCAGGTCCCCATTGCTACAGCTCTTGGGAGAGTCATGACTCAAACTTCTAAATGAAGTTGGGTCATTTCATGTCAATTCATCCAGAAAAATGAAGTTTTGGCACCCAATGACTCATATTTTGATGAAACTTGGCATTTTTATCTTTTCATGTAGATAGGAAAGAATCCATGCTAATGGGTGGGATTCATAACGAACATGCTTCTTCAACACATGTTTCAAAACCCCAGGTGAATGTGTTTTGTGATGCAATTGAAGGTCACTAATTCAGAATTCTTAGTGATGAAAGCACCTCAGCAGAAGAGTGGGTTTAAAAATAATTTAAAATGTACATCTCTAAAATAAATGAAAGAATTTATCAAGTACCTACTTAATTCTAAAAGCCACTTTTATGCTATGTGCAATTTTGCTAGTTCTAAGGTTTGAGTAAGGTCTGTTATTAGAGTGGTTAAATTTTGGTGACTTTTTGTATAGTTTTATTCATTTCATTTTTCCACAATTGTAGATTGTTTATAGACCATGTGAACTTTTATTTTACTCTTCTGAAAGTTTATTTTCATTACAATGCAGTTCATGCCATTAAAAAGAGATTGGTAAGTTGAATTCCAGACCTCTTTTTTTTAATATAGGGATGATTTTTCGGGAGTTTAGGTCCTTTTTTTGAAAATGAAAAAAATTTTAACTCTTGGCCGTAATTTCGGAAAATATATTTTTTCCTTCTTCAGGGCTTAAGTTCTATAAGGTTAATTTTGTTTAAAATTGTTTACAAATTCACCTTTAGAACTTAAGCCCTGAAGAAGGAAAAAATATATTTTCTGAAATGATGGCCAAAATAAAATTTTTTTTTTCATTTTCAAAAAAAGGACCTAAACTCCCGAAAAATCATCCATATATTAAAAAGAGAGTTTTTTTCCTTCCTCCTCCTCTACCACTTAGCATTCTACTATCTATAACAGTCTTCACCAGTACAAATATTTTTACTAGGGTTCAAAACTTTATTTCTCATCTTATGTACAGCTGTCAACAGAAAAAACTTACAACCTCAGAGGCTAAAAATTTCTAAGTCCCAAGTTGAAGGAGATTGACAACACCACGGCACAGTCCCGCAAGAGAGCCCCCCTTCTACCATTTCTGTATATTTGTGGGACTCTTCCTCTCCCTTCTTCAATTACCTGGATGGATTTTTGCATAGGAGGGAGGAGGGACTCAAGTGTGCCCTGTGGCAATTAGTCGGCTCCAAGGAGTGTGGCCTCCCAAAAAAGTGACCTTCTTTTTGGTTGCTCTTTGGTGGGAGGCCCTCGAAGATATGTGGTACAGGTCCCCATTGCTACAGCTCTTGCGGGAGAGTCATGACCCAATTCTAAATGAAGTTGGGTCCATGTCAATTCATCCAGAAGAATGAAGTTTTGACACCCAAGGACTCATATTTCGATGAAACTTGGCATGATTTATCTTTTCATGTAGATAGGAAAGAATCCAAAAGTTTTTCTTCTCTATCTCAACTCGTTTTGTTTTCACAGCCATTTAAAGTGTAGGTGTAATTGCAGTTTTTCCATTCCCAAGGACTCTGTGGGCACTTGTACCACCAGAGGAAAAAAAATTGTATCATCTTATTTATCACTTTGTTGTTATAAAATGTTGCAGTTTTATCAAAGAAACCATGAGGTTTCCAGAAATAAATTGAGTTATACAGTATAAACTCGAAAATACGAACTTCGAAATTACGAAATTTTGATTTTACGAAGCAAAATCTTCGGTCCCGACCAAAAGGATATCTAAGTGTATGTAACAGTACGCGATATTACGAAATAACGAATTTTAAAATTACGAACCTCGGATCTTGGTCCCGACGTGAAAAATGTACTCGTTTATACGAATAATGATGGATTACAGTAACGTTTTCCGGAGCTCCTTGTCAAAGTTAAACATCTAATTAATCATCGTCGCCGTATACGTTACGCACTGAATGTATTACCTGAACGATATCTCATTTTTCAATGATACAATAGTAAGGACGACTTCGAATCGTAGGCATCGTAGCTCATATAATATATGAAACCAATCTGACATAAAATGCGTTCGGATTTGTAACCACGAGTCCACAGAGTTGCCAACGAGTAAAGAAAACGTAAATTTGTAATTTAACTAAATACACATTCTCCCACATCGCCTAGCCGCGGAAACAGGATGTAGACGCCTGAATGAAACCACCCGGCCGCGTCGTCTAGCCGCGACGTCCAGACGCGACAGTTGGGCGTGGCCGCTGGACGCCCCAGTGAAACCAGACCTTAAGGACGACTTTGAATCGTAGGTATCGTAGCTCATAAAATATGGATCCAATCGGACAAAAAATGCGTTTTGCTTTGTTACCACGAGTCCACAGAGTTGCCAACGAGTAAAAAAATGTAAAGTAGTCGTGTACGGATATACTCGCCGGCGAGAGACTAATTGCTACAACCAGCATTTTCCTCTCATGATCCCTGGCATTCTTTGTTACCAGTTTTCCCAAACATAAATCCATGATGAATATTCCTGGTATAGAAATCGTTTGCTGCGCTTTTGCAATAACTATGACATGTATCGGAGATGGTGCTATGTTGTTCGAGCGGTAGATTCAGTCGTGAATATAACCCAAGGAGGCTTTTTTTCTTCTCACTATTTCAGACTGATTATACTCAACCTTGCTCGACGGCATAATTATTCCGGCTGGCACTAGTTATCATCGAAGGACTCATGTTTAATTTACCGTCCTCATTGAGCGTTTTGATGTAGTCATCGAGCAAGGCTCTTCATACGCATTTCCCTTCTCTTCTTCCACCGCCAACAGCAAAGAAAATCAGAGAAAGTATGAGTTCGCATGGTTCATAGGGCCATTTAGTTTAACGCACATTAATTCTAAAGGAAGACTAGTTCTGGGCGCATGCAAAATCAATGGGAAATAACGCTCAAGCACCCATATATATATTTATATCGGAAAATGGTGTACCCTCCTCCCCTTCCACTCCAACATAGCGATCGAAGAAATATCCTAAAAGAGAGATCACTAGGCAGTCCCCACCAGGAAAATTCACCCAGCTCTCCTTCTTCTTTGCTCCAAAACTTCGGCATACTCTCCCCCAGCACCTTTCTCTCTCACTTGCGGCTAACCTATCCCTCCCACACTGGCTATATTTCCCCTTCAAGTGACCCTCCGTGTCCCCCCTTCCCGCTCTATGAGTGGGCACGAGCCTCACACCCAAGCCCCCCTCCATGCCCGCCCTCCGGGATATCAGGAACCTACGAGTGCCCCTCCGTCCCACCCCCTCAACGCTAGGCTAGCATGAGATGCCCCACGCTGACTTTGCAGGCCCCCCATACCAGCTCTTGGGCCCTTTAAGAAGTTCCCTCCCCAATCTCAAGGAATCTGTGCACGCCGATGGATCTAACTCAGCGTAAATATTGTTTTGCGGGCATATCTTGATTTATGGTAAAAGCTCCACTCGCCAGAGTCATGTCTTCCCTCTCTGCCGACGCAGCAAATTGAGGTAAGGGAGGAGGATGATAAGATGCGACTACTCGGCGTAAAGCTGATGATTCATTCGAGTGTTAGTCTTCGCGCGCAGCCCTTGGCCTTGAATCCCAGGTGGATCACCCTCACAACAGACGTAAGACACTACGAGACCATGGGCCTCGCAGCTGTTTTTTGTGAGCGGGCGAATGGAGTAACCCCCACCCACAGCGAGGGGGAAAGGAGGGAAAGAAGGCAGCTTCCAGCTTGATGCGTGGCCTGACTTGAGCTGCAATACTTGGACGCAAGTCTCCTTGCTTGGTCGTAAACAAAGGAAAAACAATTAGCAAAAATATCCCACATTTCAATTCAATAACGAATGTTTAAAAGAATTCTGAGATATAATGAATGAAGAGCAGGCAGGCAGACCTAATCTGAATAGAAGGGCAACTGAAGCTTTCGTGTAGTAGAGTGAAAAACGAAAATTATTGATTTGTAATGTTAGCATCGTTAGTAGCCGATGAAGTGTAAAAGGAACTGTCAACCTTCACCGTTGAAGTGTGTGGCTTGTACACCCTACTTCTGAAAGGAGGTACACATCTGGACTCTTCTATAAGCTCTTCTTTCAGCTCTATCATCTCGGAAATAACCACGCACAAATAAGCTGAATCCAAGGGAGAAAAACGATTGTTATTTCGGGAAATTAATGGGCTTAGCATTATTTATACAAAATAAATAACGTGTATCCATCGCATAGCATCCGCGAGAGAATTTTATTTTCACTGTCTTAGCTTAACGTAGGTAGATACATATATTATGCCTGACGCGGAGAAAGGACCATCTTCTAACGAAATTTTATTCCTCTAATTTCAATATCGGGTGCCAATGATCGCGCAAGTCGCACACTTCCTTATTGTATGCATCAATCACTATTACTAATGATTACACATCGCTCACGCTTCAGTTAAAGAGTTCTCCAGTTAGGAAATAATATAGAAAAATGCGCTACGAAGCTTCATAGGCTTATTCCAAACTGCACAAAAAATTGGGAAAAAGACGCTTCATTGCCTAATCATTCATTGGAAAAAAAGAACGGCAAGTTAGTTGTCGCGATGTAAATTTCCGCGGGGCTTAGATGGGAGTTTAATTCTTCCGAGTTTCGGGATTTCCGCCGTGAAAAGATGGAACGATGTGGTGGAAATCCCGAAAATCGGAAGAATCAACCTCCGACAAATTAGTTGCGTTAAACTGTTTGCACCTTGTGGGCATGGACACACATTTAAGTATACTTTTATGAATTATAACTTCGTAAATCATGCAAGTACGTCGCGAGAGTTCATCTTAATTTAAGGAAACGACAAAGAGCTTCATCGCGATGTTTTTGAAAGATACTCGTTGATACGAAATTTGATATTACGAAGTGCCGATTTTTCCGGTCCCGTCGACTTCGTAATTTCGAGTTTCTACTGTATTCTCAACGGTGTCATAAATTCCCAAAACCCTTTAGTTTCATAAGATTTAAGGAAATTTCTTACCCAAAACGTGGTTGTATAAAAAATTTAATATCTACCAAAGGCTGTGTGTTTATTTTGCAAAACTATTTTTTCACATAATCCTAAAGATGTTTCCATTTACTTCTGAAAATAAAACTCATGGCTTTTTGTGTGCTTTCTGAGATAAAAATGTGCATTTTGAAGTAGTAAGGTTGCAGAAATCAAATGCCAACCAGAACTCCCTCACTGCATAATTTCAATCTTATTATATATTCAAGCATCTCAACCATAATATTCGTGGCAACACTACAACAATTTAGCATGTTAATCATTACCCTCAGAAAATCTTCTAGTTGTCAAAGAACTCCAAAGTGGCATAGACATAATGTTAGGTATTTTTGGAATAGGTAGTCATGGTGAGTGTAATTTTACATGATGTCACTGCTATAAATGTGGCGGGCAGCATTTGGAATGTACCTCATGCCCTTTCTCCCAATCAGTGGCCACAAGGACCTACACAGTGCAGGTGATTCGTCTTCTAGCAGAAACCGAGGACAAGGCAGCTTCCCTGGCTGTTCACTTGAGAAAAGGTGCAAAGGGCAATGATCTCTCATGGGAATGGTACCCCCAATAGAGGGCAAGAGCCAGGGCTCTTATGCGGTCTGGGGATTTACTCTCTCCGTGCCAAGGGACAATGTTGTCAAATCTCCTTCAACTAGGCACTTTAAAAAATTTGGTCTCCAAGGTGGTAAGTTTTTTCTGTCGACAGCTGTACTTTCCATCTCTTTTTCATTGTGCATATATGCATGGATATTTTTTTCTGATCATGCCGTATTTCTGAAAACATGATATCTAAAACCTGCCTAGATAATTATTCGAGAAGAAACCACGTTCCAGACATTCTGGATTAGCCATCTACCACTATTTATTTATGCCTCTACTATAATTAAAATTGCTACTTTGGAAGCCAGAGTTTTTTAAAATCTTAAGTCTAACACTCTGTATCAAAATGGAGATAGAAAAAAGAGACACTGCTGTTCCACATATGAATCTTAATTCAATGACCTTGGTTTTGCCATAGTATAGCATCATCAGGTAAAACATTCTACAAACAGACACTGTATAATCAATAGTTGGAGAGGGGGGGAAGGTGAAAAAGATGGTGGTAAAGGAAGATGTGTATGTAGGGGTTGGGGGATAAGCCACAAAAGCACCAGTCGTTTCCATTGTAAACATTTTACCCATAGAAAGGAAGGGAGGAGGTTGGATACACTGGAGGAATTGGAAATTCTGTGCCATGGAAAATTGAACTGCAATTTGAATGAACTTTTGTATCCTACTCATTCTCTCTCCCTTTAATCACTTCATCAAGTGTAATTTTGATATTTTGCTGGTATATTTTATGTGATATTTTCAATTCATCTCTGCTTCTTAAAATGCATTTATTTCGTTCCAGTGCAATGAACTTTCAGAATGTCAAAAAGAAAATGAAAAACTGAAGGAAGAACTGAACATGCGTGAGGTTAAGTTGAAATGGACTCAGAATAAACTGAAAATTGAAACAGAAGGCCATAAAGTAAGTAAATGAATATGTAGTGGGTAAATAGGTTTTTAATATAATGCCAGTTGCTCAGATGGGCACATTTAAATGTAATACGTCCCCTTTCCCATTTGAAGTTGGATTAATCCCCGGAGGACATCTCAAAACATGGGGATATTCTTCAACATACCCAGCTTAGACCAAAATGTGGTAGATGATAGTATCATAAACCATCTTTTTTATCATCATTTTGAAAGTAATATTTTCTCACATGGCCATATGCCATTTAATCTCAATTTCAAGTTAAAGGTAGATATGAGAAATTGTACTCCATAGAAGTATGAAAACTCTCTACAAAGTATTCTTCCGCTGTAGATTTATGGCAGTAATGTGACAAATAGGTATGCACTAATTTTTTTGGAACATGGTTTTACATAAGGAATTTTAAAGAAGTTAAAATTCTTTGGTTTAATGCTAAAATTACTGTAAGCAACTTTTTGATCATGTTGTATGACATATCTGCCATAGCAACTGGTGAAGGATGACCTGTTGGTAATCTCACACAATGAGTATGTCTTTAGTACACAGTATCTAAAGTAGCTGTCCAGGGACTAAATTTCTAATTTATAATGAGTATGATGCTATCTCTTTGTGATTTGCTGAATCTGATGTGAATGATATTTTTAGGTTACAGAACTTGTTTTATTAACTAAGTGACCTGTGCTACAAGTTTCCTTTTATATTTATCCATCAATGGATATTGGTTATACTCCATAGTATGCATATATGAAGGAAAAGAAATGAATTATGTAGTTGTCTGACAATGAAGTACATTTTTCATATAATTCTGAGCAGATAAAACTAGTAGGAAATACATTACAGCTTTTGTAACTGTTGCCAGTTTCCTGAAGCTAGACATACATGTTGTATAAATCATAAGTTGTCCAAATCTAAAGTTTTAACCTTAAGTTCTTGATTTAAAACTTTGGGAGGTTACATGGATTAATGTATGTTGAAGTTGGTAATTGGTTCTCCGCAGGAGGTGAGAGAGAAACTTGAAAGCCAGAATTTAAAGTTGCAGTCCTTTAAGGAAGAGATTGACAGTGTTCGGCGTGAGAGCCAAGAAATGGTGCGAGCATATCAAGAAAGCCAGGAAAATCGGGCTCACACTCTTGGTATATTAGAAGCTTTGAATATTTTTTGTTGTTGCATGCTTTGAGCGCAGTGACCCCATATTTATTGATTAGACTGTTATGGGGTGCATTTTTGATGCTCTTTGTACAGGAAGTCCCCACTTTTTGATCATCTTATGTTCTGCAAAACCATGTTGTGAAACAGGAAGACAGAAAGCATATCAACATTATACAAAGGGAACTAATGCTTAATGCACAATTTTCATATGTGTTCTCTGATAGCCCATTTGCACATGAGAAACTTCATTTTAATTATAAATGATAGATGCTATTTCAAATAATTCTATTTCAAATAATTAAAACAATTCATGCCATTTATTGTAGTTTTTTAAATATGAAATGTCATAGTTGTAGAGCATCTTTAATCTGGCACAGTCAGGACCATAGAGATACTGGATTAGGGATTTTGCCAGACTATGGGTCATGCTAGGTAAGTAGTTTATTTTTGGATTCCGGGATATTTTCAATAAAAGGAGTCAATTCTTCAAAACCAATTCTATTCATTTACCATATATTCAATACATATTTACAATAAGTGACTGAAAATAATCAGAAACAAATTGTTCCTTCACAAAAGTTATTTCTGATAAGTATCACAAGTTTCACAGTGGGTGAAAATAATGGAAGGTAAACTTCGCCTGTATCATATATTGCTGAACATCTAATAGTGTAACATTCTTATCGGAGCAGGGAATATAAAATGCTTATGTTGTGCTTCACGCAATACATTTGCTACTTTGCTTGGTTTGTTATCAGCTGATTCAGCGTGATGTCAATGTTTGGTGTCACCTCGGTCGTCTCTATGACCATCCATTACTTCATCCCGGACGACCGAGGTGGAAGATTTTTTTCCTAACGTAGCATCTTTAGTTACCTTTCTAAACATATCTACAATATTAGTTTGTTATAAACGCTTGGACTTTTCTCGGATGAGTACGTTGCAGCATATAAAGGTTCATAATCTGTTGCTTGCTGATGAAACTTTGCTGTTCCAAACCTCCTAAGAGCCTGCTAGCATGATAAATACAATCATTAATTGTTATTCTTCTGTGAAGAATTTCAGGTACATCATCTTCATCCTCACTCTTGGATTTGTTATTGTTGATCACCATTTCTAGTATTTCATGATCTGTGAAATTCTGTACGGTGGGAGTGTCGTGGTCAATAGCCATCCATTCCTCTAAATTCACCAACTCCATTTCCTTGATTTCAGGGTTATCGATGCTGTTAGCATATTCAACCAACTCCATCATCAGACGATTTTCCTCAGAAAATTTAAAACCTTTGAAATCCCCAATTATTTCATCTCCATCAACCCTTAAAGCAGGCCACAACTTAAACCACGTATGCTTTAGAACTGACTGTGGAATGCTATTCCATGCATGCGAAATTGCCCACATCACTTCTTTTCGATTATATTCTTTTATTATATCTGTTGCTGATTTCCCTGAATTTATACCTGTAAGGAACTGCTTCATGTAATCCGATCGATATCTACATTTTAGCAATAGTATTATGCCCTGATCTTGAGGCTGTATCAGAGATGTGCAGTTAGGAGGTAAAAAAATAACTGAAATATTGTCTCTTATCATTAGCTCTGCCTTAGGATGAGCTGAACAGTTATCAATAATTAGCACAATTTTACACATAGTGTCTAAACCTAAAGCATTACAAAGGCCTCGAGATTCCAAAACAAAATAGTTTTCAAACCAATCCTTAATAATATCTGAGGTCATCTAACCACGTTTATTTGACCGGTATACAGCTGGAAATACTTCAATGTTTTTAAAAGCTCTGGGTTTCTTGCTTTTCCCTACAACTAATAATTTTAACTTGTCTGTCCTAGCAGCATTAGAACATGCAAGCACTACCACCCTGCCCTAAAGTCCTTCAGCCCGGAGATTGCCTTTTCGTCCTCACAAGCCAATGTTTTTTTCAGTAAACAACGCCAAAATAATGCAGTTTCATCAGCATTGTACACCTGCTCAGGGCGCAGGTTCTCACCATTAACTAACGTTAAAAAATCATCTACAAACTCGTCAGCACCTTCTGAATCAGCAGAAAGAGTCTCTCCTGCCTCAGTGCCTTGCGAAATACCATGCCTTTTTTTAAATTTTTGCAGCCACCCTGTTGTGTAATTACATGGAATGGTAAAGTTCATTTCTAAATGAAATAGTTTAGCCTGCTCCATTAGCATTTGACCAGAAATACTAAGCCCTTCACTTTGACACAATCGAAACCATTGAATAAGCACGCAATCTAAATCAGCACACGAACCTTCTTTCATAGTTTTTCTCACTGTCATCCCTTTCTTTGTGTTGTTTTCACTGTAAAACTTGAGGATTTTCTCTTTCTGGTTCTTAATGTCATATATCGTTGAAGATCCCATGCAGTACGTCTCACACAAATGCTTTACTGGTGCACCAGAGTCAAGCTTTTTCACAACTTCCACTTTTTCTGCGATTGTTAGCGTTTTTTGCCGATGCTTCACTCCTCTGCTGTTGCCGCAACAGTTTAGCTTATCCATTATTAGGGTTAAACATATGCAGATGACATAATTTTACCAGAATATGTCTAGTGGTCACAAAGTATCAAGTAAAAATATGCACGCCATTCGTGTCGTTCTTGGCGGGGTCTTCAAATTTGTATGTCTGGTTCAAGTTGCAAAATAATTCTGTCTACAAAAAGTAAAATAGGGAAATTAATATATTTAAATTATTCTGATTCTCGGAATGGGAAAATTTACATCAAAAATGGAATACAATTTTGGTAGGTTATGAAGCAATGATTTGGTAATAAGTGTTTACATTTTCCCTGAGGTACCTGGTATGTTGTCTCGGGAAAATTGCCAGATTATGGTTGTTCCCAGATCACGGATTCCCAGATTAAGGGTGCTCAACTGTATCAGTGTTTCAAAAAAGTAGATTAAGAGATGAAGTAGCCAATCACAAGTGATATTTCACATTGTGTATTAGTGAAATGGTGAAAAGCAAAGTGGGGACCTCCTATAATTGTTTGTTTGATCACTCAGATAAAGACTGCAATTTTTAATAATATATAATAATATGTATTTGCTCTTGGGGATAATTCTCAACGTTGAATGCATTGTTGCTACTTTTAAGGAATAGTATAGAATGATGGGCAACCCTGCGGCTTCTTATTATTATTAATTTTTTTATGGTCAATCTAGATCAATCATGATTGTTAATTGTGCATTGATATGTACAAATTATTCCAAATTTTTAATTCACTGATTGATTCATGAGTTTTCAGTAATACAGTAGAAACTCGAAATTACGAAGTCGACGGGACCGGGAAAACCGGCACTTCGTAATATCAAATTTCGTATCAACGAGTATCTTTCAAAAACATCGCGATGAAGCTCTTTTTCGTTTCCTTAAATTAAGATGAACTCTCGCGACGTACTTGCATGATTTACGAAGTTATAATTCATAAAAGTATACTTAAATGTGTGTTCATGCCCACAAGGTGCAAACAGTTTAACGCAACTTATTTGTCGGAGGTTGATTCTTCCCATTTTCGGGATTTCTACCACATCGTTCCATCTTTTCACGGCGGAAATCCCGAAACTCAGAAGAATTAAACTCCCATTTAAGCCCCGCGGGTATTTACATCGCGACAACTAACTTGCCGTTCTTTTTTTCCAATGAATGATTAGGCAATGAAGAGTCTTTGCAAAATTTTTGTGCAGTTTGGAATAAGCCTATGACGCTTCATAGCGCATTTTTCTATATTATTTCCTAACCGGAGAACTCTTTAACTGAAGCGTGAGCGATGTTTACTCATCAGTAATACTGATTGATGCATACAATAAGGAAGTGTGCGACTTGCGCGATCATTGGCACCGGATATTGAAATTAGAGGAATAAAATTTCGTTAGAAGATGGTCCTTTCTCCGCGTCAGGCATAATATATGTATCTACCTACGTTAAGCTACGACAGTGGAAATAAGATTCTCTCGCGGATGCTATGCGATGGATACACGTTCTGTATTTTGTATAAATAATGATAAGCCCATTGATTTCCCGAAATAACAATCGTTTTTCTCCCTTGGATTCAGCTTATTTGTGCGTGGTTATTTCCGAGATGATAGAGCTGAACGAAGAGCTTATAGAAGAGTCCAGCTGTGTACCTCCTTTCAGAACTAGGTTGTACAAACCACGCACTTCAACGGTGAAGGTGAGATAGTTACTTTTACACTTCATCGGCAACTAACGATGCTAACATTACAAATCGATAATTTTCATTTTTCACTCTACTACACGAAAGCTTCAGTTGTGGTTCTATTCAGATTAGGTCTGCCTGCCTGCTCTTCATTCATTATACCTCAGAATTCTTTTAAACATTCGCTATTGAATTGAAATGTGGGATATTTTGCTAATCGTTTTTCCTTTGCTTAGGATGAAGCAAGGAGACTTGCGTCCAAGCATTGCAGCTCCAGGTCAGGCCACGCATCAAGCTGGAAGCTGCCTTCTTTCCCTCCTTTCCCCCTCGCTTTGGGTGGAGGTTACTCTATTCGCCCGCTCACAAAAACAGCTGCGAGGCCCATGGTCTCGTAGTATCTTACGTCTGTTGTGAGGGTGATCCACCTGGGATTCAAGGCCAAGGGCTGCGCGCGAAGAATAAACCTCGAATGAATCATCAGCTTTACGCCGAATAGTCGCATCTTATCTTCCTCCTCCCTTACCTCAATTTGCTGCGTCGGCGGCGAGCGAAGACATGACTCTGGCGAGTGGAGCTTTTACCATGAATCAAGATATGCCCGCAAAACAATATTTACGCTGAGTTAGACCCATCGGCGTGCACAGATTCCTTGAGATTGGGGAGGGAACTTCTTAAAGGGTCCAAGAGCTGGTATGGGGTGCCTGCAAAGTCAGCGTGGGGCATCTCATGCTAGCCTAGCGTTGAGGGGGTGGGACGGAGGGGCACTCGAAGGGGCCTGATATCCTGGAGGGCGGGAACGGGGGGTTTGGGTGTGAGGGGGATGGCTCGTGCCCACTCATAGAGCGGGAAGGGGGGACACGGAGGGTCACTTGAAGGGGAAATATAGCCAGTGTGGGAGGGATAGGTTAGCCGCAAGTGAGAGAGAAAAAGCACTTTTACTTAACTTATTTGATTCAACTTGTTGAATTATAAGTTCAAAAGATTCAGGCTTAACAATGTGGAAATCCATAATGACAGAGAAAATGACAACGTATATTCCACTAGTAGATTTATTCGCAGAGCGCTGAAACTAGTTGTACCGTAAACAAATCTACTAGTGGAATATACGTTGTCATTTTCTCTGTCATTGTTGAATTATTTTCACCTTCTCCTCCAACGATATTCCCCTTCTCTTTCTCTTTGGTTGTGATGGTTCCATGTCCATGACCGTTAAAACACTCGGAACTCCTTTCCTCAACGCCCCTACCCAAAGATCCTGGCCAATTCGTTTCTTGCTTCCGCACTGGCTAGGTACCAACTAACTCCCACCCCCGATGTCCTCCGGGGGGGTGTCGTCCGATAGCACAAGGAAGAGATGAAAGCGCCTCCAATTGGGCTAGGATGCTGACGAGGCTTTCTGCTCCTTCTCCGACGGCGTGACTTTCGGCATCTCATAGTATGGTTCTACTTTTCCTCTTCTTGATTATATCTCTAATAAGGATTAAGCTACAAAACACTTAAAAGTTTCTTTATCGATCTGCAGGGACGCATCTCTCTTTTAGGATATTTCTTCGATCGCTATGTTGGAGTGAAAGGGGAGGAGGGTACACCATTTTCCGATATAAATATATAATGGGTGCTTGAGCATTTTTTCCCATTGATTATGCATGCGCCCAGAACTAGTCTTCCTTTAGAATTAATGTGCGTTAAACTAAGTGGCCCTATGAACCATGCGAACTCATACTTTCTCTGATTTTCTTTGCTGTTGGCGGTAGAAGAAGGGAAGGGAAATGCGTATGAAGAGCCTTGCTCGATGACTGCATCAAAACGCTCAATGAGGCGTCCAGCGGCCACGTCCAACTGTCGCGTCTGGACGTCGAGGCTGGATGACGCGGCCGGGTGGTTTCATTCAGGCGTCTACATCCTGTTTCCGAGCCTGGGCGATGTGGGAGAATGCGTATTTAGTTTAATTACAAATTTATTATCGGGTTGTGTTTCCTGAGAGTGAGTTGATTTTACGCTTAAATGGATGGTGACGATTTAGTTTTGCTGGAAGGCGAAGAAAAGGACGACCAATGTTGCAAGTAGTTTTACAAAAAAGAGCTGGAAAGGACGCGTAACATAAAATGCGCAGAGAGGAGAGCAGAAAAATCACCGAAAATTGTAATGCCCGACTAGGCGTCCGCGTCTCGACTGCTCTCGAAACAGTCGAGATGCAGACGTCGGGCATTAGCCGTCGAACACGACGGCCGAGACGTATCAGTGAAACCGAACCCATTTGATATAGATTGGATGAGTACGGCAGTGACTTCCGGCTGCTGGACGCGGACGCCGCACGCGGCCGCGGGATGCCTCAGCGAAACCATACTTTTACTATTGTAGCATTGAAAAATGAGATATCGTTTAGGTAATACATTCAGTGCATAATGTATAAATGTAATGTAATAAAAATGAGATATCGTTTAGGTAATACATTCAGTGCATAATGTATTCGGCGACGATGATTAATTAGATGTTTAACTCTGAAAAGGAGCGCCGGAAAACGTTACTGTGATCCATCACTATTCGTATAAACGAGTAACTTTTTCACGTCGGGACCAAGATCCGAGGTTCGTAATTTTAAAACTTCGTTATTTCGTAATATCGCATACTGTTACATACACTTGGATACCCTTTTGGTCGGGACCGAAGATTTTGCTTCGTAAAATCAAAATTTCGTAATTTCGAAGTTCGTATTTTCGAGTTTCTACTGTATCACATTCATGTCACTAGGATTTTATATTATCTTGAGGTACATTCATATTTTTTTAAATGAACAAATTGTGATTGAATGAAACATGTTACTATCCATGGTGGGAATGCTAAAATAATTCCAGCACAGGATGTACCTAAAGAATACACATGTGGATGTCTGCACAGCCTGTATTGGTAACTTGAAAGTTGTAAGCTCACGACATGAGATGCAATCAGAGGAGGGTCGAGTGGGCAGTAGTGTATTTCTTGATTTAATATTTTGTTTTATTTGACCATGACTCCTATAGCCAGTAGATACATGGGTGCTCTGATTTTGAAATATTCCACTTGGATGTTTTTGATTGTGATTTTGTACCCTAGATAGAGGCAGATTTAGTTTACCCTATTTTGCCATTTATAGATTTCTTTTTTGCACATTTGCCTCAATTAGTACAATGAACTTTTTTCTTGCATCAAGCTTATAGTCAGCATGATGTATAACTTAAGGCTTTAGATTTGCACCATAAATAAGTCAATGGACACCAAATAAATTAATCCAGTTTCTGTTTGATAACTTGTCCTAAGCACTCAGGCCATGTCAAGGTATGTTGTGCTCATATTTCAACATGATCTGTCATTTTTTAAGTGTTGAGTATGTAATTCATAATTCAACCATGAATTCACTACTTATTGATAAATATAAATGCAGCGAAAGTGAAACCACCAAGTGGTTTTAGCATTAGTTTGTTCTTAAGTATAGAATATTCTGTGCTAGATTGAAATACTGCAACCATAGTTGGTCATTATCAGTTGAAAACATTATTATTCCTGCAATAATAATATTTCCATACTTATTATTGTTTATTTTGTGCTTTGGTGTGTTTTGAAATGCATTCTTATAAATTTCTTAATTGTATATTATATATTTGTTGTACAGTTGAGCACCCTTAATCCGGGAATCCCTAATCTGGGAACACCCATATTCTGGCAATTTTGCCATGAGCAACTACCCGGTACTTTGTGGAAAATGCCAAAACATTTTTAACCAAAACATTGCTTCATAACCCGCCAAGATATTATCCCATTCTTCACATTAATTTTCCTATTTCGAGAATCAGAATAATTTTAACATATTAATTTCTGGTACTTCGTGTACACGGGAATTATTTTGCAACTTGAAGTAATCATATAAATTTGAAGACATCGCCGAGATGGACTTCTACTAATTTACAGATCGGCCACTTTCAATGGCGTGCACATATTTGATTGACCACTAGACATAATTTGATAAAATTATTTGTTATCTGCTTATGTTTCTCCCTAATCCTGTCTAATCTCTACATTTGTGGTAACAGCAGAGGAGTGAGGTGTCAGTACAAAATGTTAACTATCGCAGAAAAAGTGCAAGCTGTGAAAAAGCTTGACGCCATTGCATCAGTAAAGCGTTTGTCTGAAACATACTGTGTGGGAAAATGGGCAAGGGCCTAGCTGAGTTGATACACCGGTTCCCGTCAGATCACCAAAGTTAAGCAACGTTGGGCCCGGACAGAGGTTGGATGGGTAGCCCCCCTCCATACCTCTACCGTGGTGCTCTTGTCCCCTGTCTGCAAGTGGCGGGCAGGTTAAATGTGGGTTGGCACAATGGATCTAAAGAGGTCTAAGTGCCAGGGGGGCTCCAGAAGGCTCCCGCCCACCCCTCCAATTTTTTTTTTTTTTACTGTGTGGGATCTTCAAAAACATAACACATTAAGAAGCTGAAAGAGAAAATCCTCAAAATTTTACTGTTAAAGTGACATGAAGAAATGGATGACAGAGAAAAACTATGAAAGAAGATTTAAGTGCTGATTTAGATCGTGTGGTTTCGATTGTGTTGAAGTGAAGGGTGTAGTATTTCTGGCCAAATGCTAATGGAGCAGGATAAACTATTTCAGAAATAGACGTGATCAATCTAAAAGATGTGATGTAGGAAATTTCATGAGCATGCAATAGCATTTCACAGTCAGTTCTAAAACACGCGTGGATTAAATTGTGACCTGCTTTAAGGTTTGATGTAGACGAAATAAGTGGGGATTTAAAAAAATTTCATGTTTCTGAGGATAAAAATATGATGATGGAGTTTTCAAACAGCATCCATAACCCTGAATTACAGGAAATGGAATTGGTAAAGTTAGACGAAAGGACAGTTAGCGGCCACGATACTCTCACCACACAACATTTCACAGATGAAGAAATCATTGAAATGGTAATTAATAACAATAAATCTGAGTGGGTATGAAGATGATGAACCTGAAATTGTTGAAGGAAGACTACTATTGATGATGGTCTTTAAAGATTCATCCAGTCCAGTCGCCCGCGACTTAATGATGGGCGGCCGTACAACGACACCCACACATTGGGTTTGCACTGAATCAGCTGATAAGAAATCAAGTATGGTAGGAAATATGTTACGCAAAGCACAGTATAAGAAATATAAAATGTTATACCCTTTTCCAATAATAATATGAAACTTTTACATGTGTAGCAATATGCACAATGCTTAGATTCTGTTATTTTCACTCACTGCACAACTTCGATACTCATAAATAATAACTTTGTGAATTAAGAAACAATTTCTTTCTATTATTCTCAGTGAATCTCTTTAAAATAATGTTCAGTAAATGGCAAACGAATTTATTTTGTTATAAATAATTGACTCCTTTCAATGAAAACATCCTAGACGTCAAAAATACACCAGTTGCCATGCATGACCCTTAGTCCAGCAAAATCCCTAATCTGGCATCACTTCAGTACCGGATTAAAGATGCTCAACTGTACAGCATAGCTTGAACCCACAGGAATACCTCTTAGTCAATCAAGATGAGACTTCATATTTTCAATTGATACTTTGTCAAAAAACTATTTATTAGACTCGGATGAATACAGTAGATCCTCATTTTAGCTCTGTATGGTGTATAACTATAGATCTGAACTCCATCTATAGTATGGGATGTTAAATGATGGACCCCTTGGTGCTTATTATTCACAGCAGACTAATGTTTATGCCATGTTTCTCTCCACCCTTTCTCTGTTCCCTGAAAAATTCTACCTCTACTCAAGGATCCACCTGTCCTAAATGGCACACATGACCTCACCTGAGTAATTTGCGACTTGAGAAAGACTGGTGTTTAATTAATATGATTGTACATAAGGAAATAATTTCCCACTCTTCTACTCATATACCTTTGTCATCGTGTTTTATCTAGTATACCTAATGCTTGTATCTTGAACCTTTATAGATCAGCAGCTGAAAGAACAGCAAGCCCAGTTAATCATGGAACGGCATGAGAAGGAAGATAAAGAAGGAGTTAGAAAACTTCTGCTTCAGGAGGTAGAAAACTTTAAGTCCAAACACAAGGTCATCATTGAAGAAAATAACCTTCTCTCTGTCAAAGTGAGTTCTTTGCTAGACCTGAATAATATGCATTTTTGAATAAATCAAAGAGGACTGGTTTGCTGCAGTAGTTTAGTAAGTTAAAGAATAGTAGAAAATTATTTGTGAAGAAATCACTTGAGATATTTTTGTGATAGTTCTCTTGCATGATTAAATCCATTTTAGTTAATACATTATATTGTTAATGTAAATGTTTTGACTAACTGGTTTCGTTTCTTTGGTGTCATCTGACCACCTGAAGTTTAAAGGTGTACTGGTCCCTTGGAATTTCATTGGTTTTAGGATGTCATGGGTTATGAAGACTCGATATGGCTTCTGGTATTATAAGTAGTGAAATTCAAGATCATTTGAATTTTTCCAGGAGTAAGGCTCTTTTCAAGGATGGGTATCAATTCACTTTTCATTTCACATTTTTTGTGTCCAAAAATCAATATGCAAAGCACTGAACATAAGATACTGTACCATATGTCATGCTGTTAATTTTTCTTTTAAAGTTATGGTGCTTAAATGATGGGGTAGATACATGAAGAATTCCCTCCATGAATATTATATCTGTTTATCACACCAGTTGTCTGCTAGTCGTTGTCATGAATGGTGATCATGTACTTCAACAATCACCAGTATAATTGTATATTTTATTTATCTGTGAAGCCCATAAAGAGAAATTTGCCTTTGATTTATGAGGATTTTAAGACTTTATGGTATGTATAGTATATATTTTAAGTAGACTTGTACCGATACCACTTTTACCAATACCTCAACACCAGTGGCCAATACTGATAGTATTATGTGCCGATATCTTACTTATTTTTCTAAAAAAATTTGATAAATTTGGTGAAGTCTACTCTGTAATCAAAAGTGTTAAAAAGAGTACCTAATTATTCAGAGAAATGACATTGTAACAACTCTTTTATTGTGCTACTCTTGCAATTATCACTGTAATTAGATCCCTCCTGCATTTGTAAATACTAGGGATGTGTCGATTCTCGATACCACCGATTCTTGAGGATTGGTATCAGTATCGAGAATCGATCGCCTAAAGTCGATACCGATACCATCGATACTAGGGATGGTTGGATCGGATCCGTCGGGTCCAAGGATCCACGATTCTATCATTTTACATGGATCCGGATCCAAAGACAGAGTAAAATCGGATCCGGATCGTAGCTTTTAAATTTTCTCAGCTTAGCGGTCAAAGTATCCCTCTGTGGTACTAGGTGCGGTAGATATTGACAAGGAGAGTTTGTGTAATTCAGATCACAAAATTAGATGAACATTTTCCCGTGCAACTAGAAGCAAAATAAATAAATAAGACTTATTTCCCCATTACCCCGGCATCGCAAAAAAAAGTATCATGTCACGCGGGTAGTCTACATTGGCCAGGAACAGGTGGACATCGAGAACTATTGTACTGAAGGAAGTTCGATCCCTATCTCAGTTTAATATTTTCTTTCGGTGATTGCATCAAAAATGTTGTCATTCAATTTACAACCCTTAATCTGAATACTCACTTTTTTATACAGTTGAGCACCCTTAATCCGGGAACCCCTAATCCGGGAGCACCTATAATCCGGCAATTTTGCCATGACTATCTGGTACATAGTGGAAAATGCCGAAACGTTTTTAACCGGAACATTGCTTCATAACCTGCCGAGATATTATTCTTATATTTATACCGAGATACCATTCTTAATGTTAATTTTCCCATTTCGAGAATAAGAATAATTTAAACATATTAATTTCTGGTACTTCGCCTACACTGGAATTATTCTGGAACTTGAAGTAAACATATAAATTTGACGACATCGCGGAGACGGAATACGACTAATTTACAGATCGGCCACTTTCAATCACGCATTTTTGATTGACCACTAGACGTAATTTGATAAAATTATTGGTTATATTCTAATATTTCACGCAAAACATGTCTCATCCATACAGTTGTGGCAACAGCACAAAACGTTAACCATCGCAGACAAAGTACAAGTTGTGAAAAAGCTTGATGCCGTTGCATCAGTAAAGCGTTTGACTGAAACATACTACGTGGGATCTTCAACAATATAGCACATTAAGAAGCTGAAAGAGAGAAATCATCAAAATTTTACTGTTAAGTGATACGAAGAAGTAGATAACAGAGAGGAAAACTATGAAAGAAGATTTAAGTGCTGATTTAGATCGCGTGGTTTCGATTGTGTCGAAGTGATGGCCTTATTATTTCTGGCCAAATGCTAATGTAGCAGAATAGACTATTTCTGAAACAGACGTGACCAATCCAAAAGACGTGATTCGGGAAATTTCACGTGCAGGCAATAGCATTTCACCGTCCGTTCTAAAAACACGCGTGGTTTAAATTGTGGACTGCTTTAAGGTTTGATATAGACAAAATAATTGGGGATTTAAAATAGTTCATGTTTCTGAGGATAAAAATATGATGATGGAGTTTGCAAACATCATCTGAATTAAAGGAAATGGAATTGATAAATTTAGACGAAAGTATAGTTAGCGGCCACGATATTCTCACCACACAACATATCATAGATGATGAAATCATTGAAATGGTAATTAATAACAATAAATCCGAGTGGGGATGAAGATGATCAGCCTGAAATTGTTGAAGGAAGACTACTATTGATGATGGTCTTTAACAAGATTACAAGAATAATCCAGTCCGGTCGCCCGCGGCGACGTACGGCTGAATCAGCTGATAACAAATCGAGCGAGGTAGTAAATTATGTTACGCAAAGCACAGCATAAGAAATATCAACTTTTATACCCTTTTCCAATAACAATATGAAACTTTTACATGTGCAGCTATATGCACAATGCTTAGATTCCGTTATTTTCACTCATTGCGAAACTTCGATAATTTTAAATAATAACTTTGTGTAGGTATTAAGAAACCATTTATTTCTGATTAATACCAGTAACTCTTTTTAAAATAATGTTCAGTAAATGGAAAACGAATATATTTTGTTATAAATAATTGACTCCTTTCAATGAAACCATCCCGGATGTCAGAAATAGACCAGTTGACATGCATGACCCATAGTCCGGCAAAATCCCTAATCCGGCATCACCTCGGTCCCGACTGTGCCGGATTAAAGGTGCTCAACTGTACTTACAAATGAATCACTAAAAAATTAGGGATGGTCGGGTCTAATCCAAAGACCCACATATCTTGCATTTCATTCGCAGCTTAAACCATATCCGAAGACCGTATAAATTTGGATCTGGATTGGAGATTTTTTAATTTTGTGGCCTAGTAATCAATGCTGTGGCCTAGTAATGTGAATGGAATGTAGATACTGACGAGAGGATTTGTAACTCGGGTCACGAAATGAGATGTAAATTTTTCCTTGCTACTTGAGGAAAATAAAGAAATACACATCTTGGCTTTTTTTTCTCCTCCACAGGCCCGGATGGGTGGGAAAAAAACAAAGCAGAATGTCACGTGGGTCGCTTACATTCGCCAGACTCGCATGAACCGATGATAATGAAGTTTTTAAAAATGTGAGCTAGTGTTCTGCCATTCGTGAGTTTGATCCGCAACACTTCCTAGTAATACCGTCATGCTGTATTCCTAGAGTAAGGCAAGCAGGCAGTTAAAAAAAGTAGATTATCAGAAATTTCATGTCAATATATAAGTCAACGAAGTAATTAAAAATAATAAAATTTGGCGTTAATGAAAGTGATTGGAAAAATACTTTATTACAGAATTAAAACCATGGAAACAGTACGTTTACTTTACAATGTATTTTTGAGTGATGCATTTGTAAATCTAGTTTAAGCGATAAAAGTACAAAAATTCGGTATTCGCATAAAATCTTAACAAATCGAAAAAGGCAAAGAATGTATAGAAAATAGAAATATTCAACACTAACTTTCAATTTTTGTCATTGTTACAGTCCTCGCTAGCAGAACTCTTCATCCTCACCACTGTCCCAAACTATGCAATCTTCACTACCATCAGATTTGTTGGTATTTCTGAAAATTCCTAGCATTCAAATACAACCTCTTTAGATGGGCTTTGAAAGGTTGATTGATGCAAACACCGACTGGTTGAAGTATAGACATCATTTTTCCTGGAATGATCACTTGGTCAGTCTTTTCCTATTTCAAAATTTCTTCACGTCGTCCGTAAGATGACTACACAAACAGTCTGGCAATAGAATACTATGAAGTTGGAGAAGGACACCAATATGACACTCCCACACACTTCTTAATCCAGTACAGAAAAAGATCATTATTCGACCAACCCTTTTCTTGAGACCTAACCACTATTCCTGCCCAGAGCTTTTCATTTTTTGGGAGTGCTTTATGTTTAAATATTGCTTATGGAGGAAGCTTCTTTCCATCCTCCAATACTCAAGCATAATTGTACAGCATTATTTCTCTGCTCCAGCAGTGTGCACTTGAATTGTTCTTGACTGCATTTTTCCATTGACAATGCTAACCCAAGTGGGCATCTATCTTGAATGAATACTAAAAGTTGTTTCTAAATGTTACTTGAAAGAAGTTTATCTCTTTTCTTCCTCCATTCTTGTATGCAAGATTAAGGCTTGTCATATTTATGTATCGCTGTGTGATTGCCAATCCCTTCAGCAACTTGTATGATCTTTATTTTTTATGCGAACACTGAAGTAACATAATTTTTTACCATTGTTCATTTAATGTGATTTTCATGAAAGAAACGATGAATTTTCTCTTTATTTTAGTGGCCGTAGACTAAAGCAACTGCCTTTCATACATGCACACAGGACATTGTTGCTTCTAGTATAAGGGACGTTTTTGGCTGTCTAGTTTTTTTGCTACAAAGGAATGGAAATCCCCTTATATGCTATACATCCTTGTGTATGACACACACCCCTATTTTTGAAGCTGTTAAAAGGGGTAAAGGTGCAGGTGGTACATGAGAAAATGCAGTATTTAAATGAACGTTAGTCTAAATATCTTCATGTTGGTGTATTGATGACTTTAAAAAAATGAATACCAAGAATTATGTACTTATGACTTTATCATCTTCAGAATGTAGAGTGCTAGCTTTCAATATGTTCTTTCATGGATGGCAGAGAATTGAAAAGTTGGTATTAAAATTTTGGAAAGTTAATCCCTTTAACCCATATGCCTCTTAATTTTACATGGATTTTCTGCCCTTTAAACTCGATTTAATTTTCTGAAAATTTTCATTTGGATTTTTAAAAATTTTTTTTGGAAATTAAAATTATTTATGCATTAAATTTTTCAAAACTTATTTTCACTGAATAAAAAAAGGTTTGTGGTACATATCGGAAAAAAAGAATAGCATTAGAACATTGAATTCCATCACGTGACTGGCGAATCGCCGGCTCTTTACCTTAAGGCAAAATAAGGTAGACCGGCGAATTGCTGGCTCTTTACCCCAATGGGTTAATGGGAAGCTGAGGTATATCTGCCATTTCTGTAGGTATACTTTACTATGAGGGAAAGGGGGGGTATATAGGTATTCACCAGCGGTGGTTTCCCTTTGGCAACAATTTCTTTGGATTATGTATAGGTTTTCCTCTTAAGCACCTTTCTTTATCAGTGGGAACTTTTAAATTGTAATATATTTGTATCCTGATGATGCAATATATTTGTGGTAGACATTATTGTTTTATTATCATTGCAGATACAGTATACTCTCTGTAATATGAAGCACGAAAATACAAAGTTTTGATTATACGAAGCAATGAAAAGTCTATAGTAATAACATTGCAAAATTCGAAAATATGAATTTTTCAAAATTACAAACTTTGGGCTCGGTCCCCAGGAATAAATGGAATTAGTTTTTATGAACCTAGGCAAAAAATTGCTTCAGCAAAACTATTTTTAACTGCGTAGACACCTGAAAAATCAGTGTTGTTGATTACAGTGCATCAGAAATGAAATGCATGAATAGTAGTGCATTCATCTCCCACGTACGCCAATATCTCCTATTATTTTCCGCATGTAACTCTGCGTATCATTTAGACCTTGAGTAATATGGAAATCATAGTTTAAGGCATTATTTATCCTGGTTATTTTTTGTTTTAACAGTTACCTGCATTTTCATAATGTGCACTGTTCTCTTTTGATTAAAACTTAAACAAGATGGCGCATACCATGCTCACTGCCATGCGCCTGGAAATATGGCAGTTCAAATTCTCCGAGAATCATATCTCGTCCTTTAAGGTGAGCAATCCTAGCTCAGCTCTTAGTGAAGGGACTGTCTGCTAGAGGTCTTCAGACAGGTGCAAAATCCGGGCAACCCTCGCCCGCACGTGCTGGGTGCTCTCAACCATATTCGCTTCCACCAGTGGGACGTAGACACCCGATCGTGTCCGTTCGCCCCTGGTGCTCGCATCCTAGGTGGGTTCATGAGTCCTAGACGGGTGCCCGGGTTGCTCACCCTAACTGATGGGAGGGGTGGTAAAAGAGTGAGAGAAAAATATTGCAAAAAGCAAAGACCCTTGAGAAAGATATGCATCGATGACGATATTAGGGTGACACCTATACTAGGCAAGTTCTCCGTTAGGTCATATTTGTGACACTTCAGAAAAGTCCATCAAATGTGCTCGAGTTGTGCCTCTCTCTTCCTCTCTCACACAGAGGCGAGCGACCCACGCCTGTATTTTGCACCCATGTGCAGGCCTCCTCTACTGTCCATGCCAAAAACTTGTAGCATGGACGGGGTGAGTGAGAATAGGTGATGCTGTTGGGAAATTTGGGAGGATTGTTGGTGGGGGTAAGGATTATGATGGCCGGGGAGTTTGTGTTTACGGTGCGTGGGGGGGAAAAGGGTCCGGTTGTGGAGAGGGAAGGTCCCAATAGCAGATGTATCTTTTAGAGGTCTGCAAACGTGCCAAATCCAGGCCACCCTCGCCTGCCCGTGCTGGGTGCCCTCACCCATGTTCGCCTCCGCCCGTGTGACGTAGATGCCAGACCGTGCCTGTTCGCCCTGGGTTCCCGCTTTCTAGGTGGGTGCCTGGGTTGATCGCCCAAACTAAGGGAAGGGGTGGTTAAAGAGTGAGTGAAAAATATTGCATACGGCAAAGACCTTTGAGAAAGATACGCGGCATGACGATCTTAGGACGGTCGTCCGGCCTCGAAGTGGTCGCCCACCCAGCCAACAGGTTACCGCCTATACTCGGCAAGTTCTCCGTTAGGTCATATTCGTGATACTTTGGAAAAGTCCTGTGAAATGTCTCTGGGTTGGGCCTCTCTCTTTATCTCTCACACACAAGCGGGTGACCCTCACCCATATTTTGCCCCTGTGTGTGGGTCTCTAGTATCTTTATTATTCTTGCTGAGCTTGAAGGAGGGGATGGGGTAGGCGGATGGCATCATGGAATATCTGGAAGGTTCCTTCTCTCCTTCTGGGCAACCCTGGGGGGTGCGTGAGGGCGCTGATTGGAACCGCTTTGGGTGTTAAGTGGAATGGGGGTATTGGAAGGATGTGGCGTCCTTTTGTTATCAGGAGGGTCTTCGACCCCTCCTCTTGCTCTCTGACACATCTAGACCATCCCCTTCACTTCCCCCCCCTCCCACCCATATCCCTTGGAGATCCACCCTCGAGCAAAGGACACTACATCCCTGACCACTCCATTCCACTCAGCACCTGAAGCAGTTACAATCAACCACCTACACAAGCCCCCCAGGGTTGCCCAGAAGAAGAGAATGGAAATTAACAGGCGTTCCGTGACGTTATTCCCCCACCCCCTTCAAGCTCAGCAAGACAGATAAAGATACACCCGCAACTGGGATCTTTCCTCTCCACAACCGGAACCTTTTCCCCCACGCAACGTAAACCCAAACTCCCCGGCCGTCATATAGTCCTTCAGGCGACAATTTGGAAAATATGCCGAATCATGCCCCATTTGTAATTAAGATCTTAGTAGCAGAAAAGAAACTATATTAACTCCTAAAATCATTTATTCCCCTGAACATATGGAAGACGCTATTAGTAATAACCTGTGAATGATTTTTTCTGGAAACGGGCTTAGTTCTGTGCTTTTTTTTAGCTATGATTGGTGATACAGGACAACTAAAGCATGATTGGGCCAGCTGCCATCATAATAGCGTAGCTGTTTGAAGAGAATTTCTATTTTTAGCATCTATACTAGATTCCCGTCTCTACTGACTATCCCACAAATAAAATTCTTATTACAAAATGTTCAACTTTTCTTTTTTATACGTATTCGATACTGGGATGAAATTTTGCTAACACTACGATTGACTCATTTTCGATCTTTTAAGACGTGCGTCTTTTAAAATGCTTTCATGAACAACCACAAAAGTTGTACAATGATTACAAAGTGCTGATTTTCCAGTACCTCTGACTTTATATTATTGAGAGTTTACTATAGTTATTATGTTTGTTAGGATCATTTATTGATTATATTAATTATCTTGTAGCAAAAAATATATACCTAAATTATGCTTACTAATGTATCTAAATAGCTATTTGTTCTATGTTTGTAATTGGCAGCATTTGTTTTGATCAGAATAACTTTTCCACTCATTCAAAAGAATAAGGTATGGTTTGGCAGACTTTTATTTTATACAACTGGGTAAATAAGGTCCTATGTAATTCTTTATTATGAGGAATATGCTCTTTACTCACATTCAACATGGCCAACTCGGAATTCAGATGGTCGAAACATCTGAATCAAAGCATACGTATATCTTTTGAGGTGAGATCCTCATACATTCATTGAACTGTCATGAAAAAGGACACATTGGTAGAATTTTGCACTCCATCAGGCCTGAGGTGGGAGGGGACCCTAAAATTACTGAAATTAAAAAAATGAAAATACCTAAAGTTTTTTTTCCCTAGAAAAATAATCCAGATTACACTTATTTGTTTTCCAGGTCCAAAGGCTGGAGAAAGGACGTTTGGAATATGAGCAGAACCTAGCCAGCCAAAAGCGGGTTGTTGATGAACAGAGACAGAAGTTGGCTGATCTTAGTGCCAAACTAGCTCAAATGGAATCTCTTCGTTTGCAGTTGCAACAGTGAGTGTGTTATATATTTATGGTATTGACATTTATTTTGCTAGTAGATGGCATATACACACTTTAAAATAATGGGAATAGTTCAGAATATGCAATTTTCAGAATGATACTTGCATATTCGTAACTACTGGATGCTATTTTTCGATTACTATTTTATATTTTACATTTGACTCCACTCACAATGGTGAAAAAGCCACTTCAAGAGTGGCATGTGGTGTTGCTACTATGAGTTTATTTTGCTTGTAATTCATTGAGAAATAGATGACCCTTTGACCTACGTGTGTTTCAAAGAGCTTATCATTCAGTGCCCAACTATTTTATTAGCATTCAGGTTATTTGTAGAATTATGCAGAGGTTTAAATATTGCATTAAAAATATTGTTATCTCTAGCAATAATATTTTGTTAGGTATATTATAGTAAAAAATATTTATGAAGAAGTAATGGTGCACCCACAAGCTGTGCATTTTGTAATGTTTGTTTGTTTTGTAAATTTTGTGACATCAAAACTGTGTGAGCACCAGTACTTCATGACTTTAAAAGTGAGACTGAAAAAAAAGGAAAAATGTTGATAGAGAAGCGCAATCTCCTCCGAGAAGTAGATGGAAGTACACACATAAGACATGTTGAAATAGTGGCAAAAAATTTAAGTTCTACCTTCAGCATTAAATTTGAGTTCGGAATGAAGATGGCCCACTCGGCACTTATGAAGTTCGGCATTTCTGCCTTCTCTCCGAACTCGTTTAAAAAAAATATAAAATTCAAATAAAGAATTACTACATGTTAAGTGTTGTGATGTTAATTGATCCACTTTTGAAATTTAAAAAGAAGACTAAGGTGTTAGTTCAGCCTCCAGTATCTCCACGTGGCATACTTGCGGAGAAAACCAGGTTAAGTTAATGAATAGAATAATGTAAATGAATGCAGTAAAATATTTGGAGCTTCATGGACATCATAACAAAAGTACAACTCATATTCTTTCTAAATTCCCTTTCATTTATGTGTTTCATACTGTAATGACAAACTGCCAAAGTGACGATATCCCCTGCAAATTTCTAAATTTGGGGCCATTTTTCATTCTCTCTGCTAAAACATACCTCAGAGTAATTACGAATAAATTTCCATTACCTGCATTATTCGTAGGACTAAATTATCTGTGCGCTGCTACTCTCCATATTAATATCACATCTTCCATTTTTGAGATTTGAAGTCTCAAACTCAAATCTATATTTTTTTATATACATATACATAGTTAGATATTATAGTCATAATTAATTATCTTGTGTCCATCAATGTAAGGCACTGTATGTCTTTTCTTGGGAGAAGTAGTAATGAATGGAAATGATACTTTTTTTACAATAAACAAACACCAGCTAGCTACAGAATAAGCTAAAATGAACTTCAAGCATATTATTCTCTTGAAAGTTATGCAACTCATGAATACATCTTTAACTTACCCTGGGAGGCCAAGCCTGTTTTGCATGTTTTCCTCGTTATCATGCTCAGAATTTCTGCTCACTTCTGGAACGTGCTAATGAGAGTATACTGTATCCTCTTTCCATATGATCCACATTGTATCCATGGAAAAGAGTTTTGCATAAGATAGGTTTTTAACATTGAAGACATTGCTTTAGGCGTGACATGGTGGACAGTTTTCATGATGAAAATGACGATAATTTAGTATATTCCACACTTTTATTGAAACAGCCGACTGTGGTTTTGATGTCTAAAGCATCATTCTCAAGGTACACCCGGAAGTGGACCAAATTCCATTACCTCAAGTCCACTTACTGGTGTTCCCAAAGAGTGACGCTTTAGACATCGAAACTACGGTTGGCTGTTTCAATAATAGTGTGGAATATACTAAGTTATTGTTATTTTCATGGTTTTTTTTCAACATATTCACCCTGGTATAACCCACTCATGGGTCACAGCAGTATCAGCCCAAGTGTGTGAATCACAGTGGAATTGGCTTGGGAGGTGGTGTACCCACCAGTGGGTCATGCTGTCTAAAGATTTGTATGTGAACTGTAAGAGCATTGTTTGTGATCAAAAAAGACTTGGTTCTGATCAGATGAGTGCTTAATTAACGTATTAGACATCACCTAATAAGTGACATTTTTACCCTTAATCTGCCCCTACTGCATGCAAAATAAAATCATGTGATTGGGTGAAAGAGTTGAAATGGTTAACTTTTGCACCAAACTGGGATTGGAATTGTCTAATTTCCTTGTCTTTGAATATTTAGTGAACAGGAGAGGGTTCTGGCAGTGCAAGGTGAGGTTGAACGATTGTTTCACAACAATAAGGAATTGCTGCAGGAGATGGCTGCGTGCCGAGAAAGAGAGGCAGAACTCCTCGCATTCACTCAAAGGCTGACAGATAAAAATGTATGGCTTCAGTCTGAATTCTCAGCCACAGAAGCAAAGGTAAAAAACTATTATCCATGTAATTGTTAGAGTAAAATTTGTTTGGAAAAATATTTTATTTAAAATCCTAGCTGTTTTACTGAAGTGGCATGTTGAAATTAATAGATTATAATTAGAGATGGGATGAATAACTGATTTCTCAAATTCGAATACTAATCATGACTAAAATTTCTGAATATCTTGAATTTTGAGTACCTTGAATACTAGAATTCCAATTAATATACAGTAAAACCCCTTATTTACACTTTTCTAGGGACCTCTAGAAAAAAGTGTAAATTGCAGGAAAATGCAAATATGTAGCTGTAAAAGGAAAATTTTCAGTTTTTCATGCATACTTTAACAATATAAAATAAATATATGAATAAGTACATCGATTAACTCAATTAGAGCAGTATTATTAATTAGTTCTTAAAGTAAAAATAAAATATTTCTACCAATGTTTCAACCAACCCAACCAACCATTGGATGTTGTCAAATCCATAATTTCCAAACTGATACATTATGCAGTGCCTTTTCTCTTATGAGGAAGCCATTCACTGAGATATTTGATGATCAAAAACTTAAAAATCACTATATGTTTTTATTCTTTCTTACCATGATTTCTTGACATTTTATTTTTTCGACTGATGTCTGCACTAGCTAGCATGTTTCTGAATCACATCGTGACTTTTCACAATTGTATCCATTTTAGAGATTGGTAGGGATTTGCGAGTAGCACATTTTGACCTCGAGTCGAGTATCGAGTCGAGTTGTAAAGTACTCGCGAGTATCGAGTCGAGTCGAGTTTGTACATTATTGTACATGAGTGAAGAAACCCAGTTCTTACTTAAGTCATCGCAATTAAAGTTAGCCAGCAATCTGACTATCAAATGGCAGGTCTACCTATCTAATGCATAGTTATAAACAGTCAAATTAATATGGCACGTAGCGCAGGCCAAAAGACTTAATGGAAATTTTCCGGTAGCTCTCGAAATAAGAAAATTACCTTCATTCCTAGGATTACTCAAAAATGTGTAAATTAGCTTGCAGTACGGTACCTAGAGTGTACTTAGGCATAATATGAGGCCTATATGAGTGACATGCCCTATTAACTTGTAATGAAAGTAAGCCAGGAAGGAAACTATTTTTTCTTAAGGAATACATAAGCCTAATTAGAAGAGCATTCCTTGTATTTCGCATTCCTATGTATTTATTTCTTTTCAGAGCTAAACGCTTTCTCAGTGATGTCGTGTATGCCGTAGTCCAACAGTACAGTGAATTTCACACAATATGCCTTATTTTTGCAGTAAATATTTGATAAGCTCACACCTCAAATTTATGATTGGCCGTTAATTACATAGTTAGTTTTTTAGCATATACTTTTCTTCCTCTTCCAATTAATGGCACCATCTCTTCAAAATCAGTGATTTCTGCCTAAACATGATAGAACTTAGAATCATAAAAAGGACCTGGGTCAATCACCCCCATTTGCACGATGCATGAACACCCAATATCAGCACGGGTTATTTCCAATATTCATTAATGCAAGTTAATAATGCTTGAACAATGAATTTTCATTCACGGATGAATGTGAGCAGGTACATGAATTTTGTATAGAGTCCTGTGGATTAAAGTTTTCGATTTCTAAGGAAATATATTTGAACAAAAATTTATTATAGATAATTATCTATAGATATTTATAATTACCTATTTTAAGATAGGAACTTGAAATTAATGACGTAATTAATAATCCTAAATAGGAAATAAAAAATTGGAATAGTAAAACTTATAAGTTTTATACGATACCTATATCATCCGTAATGCCCTTATAATAGGGTGCCTACCATCCGTTACAAAATTTCCTTCACCCGTGAGTTTGAAGACCAATATCTCCAAGATGGCTAAAGCGATTCTACAATAAAGTATATAAAATTAAAGCCTGTTTATTTCTACGTTTACTGGTAGTATTAAAATATTTTTACAATTTTTTTTACTGAAGTACGTGTTTAAGAACGGATTTTTAGCGATTTTTTTTTAATACCAGATGGATCCATCGAATTCGGGCATCGTAAGAACAACACAGATCGAGATATCAAACTTCCTTTTCACATATTGTAGCTAAGGGCTTTTTTAATAGTTATACGAAGTTTCATACTATTACGTTCATCAATATTTTTGTTATTGATGAATTTGTCAGACTGCGTTATTTTCCGTCCCGCACGCTTTCCGTTCCGGAAATCACCGTTTGGACCTTTCTCTTGCTCTCGAATCATTAAATTGAATCCACCTATGAAATCTCAGTAGAAGTAGTTGATTATTTGATATCGATATATATTTATTTTCGGCTATAAAAGCACGCTCAACTGTCCAGAGCATGCCTGAAAGAGAAAGGTAGCGCGCGCGTGGAATCTTCTGCTGCAAGCAGTTCGCCTATCGCTGTGAATGAGTCATGAGGACTCGTCAATAGCGAAAAAAAGTATCGCCTTTAAGAATGCAAGTCAGTGTCAGTTTAAGAACTGACGGTATCTTTGGAAGCATACCGTCATTATGCCTCCTCGCGCAAAGATTTAGGAGACGAAGTTGAAGATAATTTAAAATGCAATTTGTTTGTTTCGTCGAGAAGCCGAGAAATGTGGGGACAAAAGCTATCTCTCTTATCGCTGATTTTATTTTGGTGAATACTGCAACTTATAAACTTTTATTCAAGCATAGGCAAGGATATTTTTCCTGTGCATACTAGAGAAATTTTCTCGCGTGGTGTTTGGTGCGCGCGGTACCTACGGTAGCTTACAACTTGACAACCTCGAGTAGCTTATCTCTCTAGGCCAAAAGTCCTGCCGCGTGGAGCTCGCTTTCCGAAATAAATATATACACGTTGAAAGCATATCTAATTCTCCCAATTTGTTAAGTCATTTTACACGTTCTTAGTTTTCAAACACGAAGAATACCATCAAAACGAACTAAATTTCCGACTTCCGCATGCTGAGATAGCGCATTTTGAAATACCTATTATTCGTTACGTAATTAGTAACTGAGTAATCTATTTTAAACTTTGTTTAGTCTAAGATAAATATATGTTCCATATCTTATGCGAAGAAAAGAGAAGTGGCTTTTCATGTGTATCTTCAAGTGGGCGTCAAACTTGCTTCCCGGAACTTGAATAATATCCGGCGTTTTATCTGTCTCAGTCGAAAAATTAATTAATATAACAAGCTAAAAATATATTTTTGACATTATTAAACGTATAAATAAACAAGATTTAGTTCGAATTACTTTATTTTAAAATTGAACTACTCATTTTTGTGATCTAAACCTTCAAACTCAGGAATGGAATTTTACAACGGACATTAGGTGCTTTGAGCTCGAATATAGTCCCCCACCCCAGACTTTTTCCGCGAATATTTCGGCCAAAAAGTGGGGGCTAGCTATATTCGGAGGAATACGGTACATATGCGGTTTCATGGACCGTGTAACCACCGATTCATCCATTCGTTCACGCAAGCGTACATGAACCCGTTCACGTAAACGTACATGAAACCATTCACGCAAATGTAAATGAACGTACGTAAGTACATGTACGTACGTGTTATCTACCGTGTAACCCAGAGATTTACTCGATTTTGATGATAGCGCTTCCTGTCGGCAGATTTCTGAACCTATTGGCCTTGGTGGCTCCGTCGACAGTACCAACTACTCGACTCGACTCGAATTTTCGAGTACTCGCACATCCCTAGAGATTGGTAATCTTAGATGTCGCGCTACATCAGTGTGAGTTGCATCATGAAATTCCACAAATTTTATTTACGCCTAAATTGAAAATATTGCGGCAACTGCGAAGGCTTCCGTGGTGATTAGAAGATGACTCGAGGGTTTCCGGTTTTTTTACCACGCTCCCACATAGCAAAGCAAGCTTGCTGCAATCTGACTACTGCACCTGTTTCAAGGTTGCACTGCAAGCTTGCAGCAAGTTTCATGCAAGCTTCACGCAAGTCCTGTGCAAGTTTCAACCCTGGCAAAAATAGAGGGTAAGCCGAGGGTAGGAAAGCATTCATGAACCACACACAAAAACATTGCTTATGGAATGCAATTGTGCAAAGGAGCTGTACTCATGTACCTAGCGAGACAAATTAGTTAGATATCATTAAAAAATCACTACTTGCATGAGTACACCTATAGTATCAAAATTTAAAAAGAAAATGATAATAACAGATTTTCCTGCACTTGTAAATGCGCATATTATAATTCTTAACCTTATATACTGGTCCTACGTGTCTTATTATCTTGACCTAAATACCCAAACGAAATGCAAATCACGATGGCTATCTAGTGCCTCTTCACTAACAAATGACTGATGGGAGGCCGTATATATACAGTTGCTGGCTTGCATGAATTCGATAGTGATAATTAACTTTACAACATATGGACACGGGTATTTCAACCATTAAAACATTTCCCCAATTACCATTTGGTGGCTAAAAATAAACATGACCGTTATTACTATGCATAACTGATATACTTTCAACTCCAGGAAAGATAAATAAGAGTATCCTCAGTAATATGGCAATCACCATATTCATCGGACGGGCAGCGGGATCCTTGGCGATACAAGTAGGAACCCTGACGTCAATACCACTGTATTCTGTACTCAATCAATCTGTATTCACAATTAATCTGTATGCACGACTTTACAACTTTGTTCATCTCTGTCAGTTAATTTATCGTTACGTGCTTAAGTTAATTTCTAGCTAATTTTTCCTATAAACTCTCTCTTCTTCAATTTAGCTCGAATTGTTTTTCTCCTATGGGATATGAGCGGTGCGCATTCAAGCAAACGTAACTCTACTCCTCCCTCAGTAGAAACCCTATAGTTGCAATTGCCTTGGGCCTTGCACTATTGCAAACAATGTTGCCAGAGTCCTGCAGCAAAGTTGCCAAGGTTGGCACACTTCATGCAAGTCGAGTGTAACTTGCACGGAACATGTCAATATTGGCAAATTTGCAATAGGTTTGCATTTAGATTGCCAATCTTGGCAAGCCGTACACCAGCCTCAACCAAACATGCTGCAATCTTGCATGCTATGTGGGTTGGTTCATCCTACTGGACGATAGTTTTGCCTGCATTCCAGATGGCATCTTCAGGTCCGAAGTCAGGGAAATTTGGCATAGAAAATATATATGTAGGAAATATTTGGAACGAAGATATAGAAATTTGATGGCACGTGATATTCGGACCTGATGATGGAGTCTCAAATGCCGACGAACCTGTCATCCAGAGGGATAAACCAACGTGGAAGAAACTCAACAAACCTCGAGTCATCTGAAAATATTGCAATTCGCTTCCATTTCCAAGTAAAATAAAATTCATGTTTCGTAGTAATTAAGGATAACATAACACGAGAATATAGCTATCTTGCTGGTCGGCCACCGCAACCAGTTATCCAACTTCAAAAATTTCTCCACAAAATAATTTTGTTTAATCAATGCGGTTTTTATGCAATAAAACAAGTTTCAATAATTTTCCTTTGTGGTAGCGTGTCGTAAAACTGTTGAATGCAATGCGGTGGTGTGACGACTAATCCCATTATCATCCATCAGTTCAGTTAATGTATTTTTAACATTTCATAGTGTCTGGGTAAAAATTCATTTTCATTCTTCACAATGTGAACTTCAGTACAGTTTAAATATATTCCCAAAGGTGTTCCTAAATTATAAATTGCATCCTGTATGCATTCATTTCATAGTATGAATCTTTTCTCGGGAAAAGCATTGCAAGTTTAAATATTTCACCTTACCATCACTAGTGGCGCTGTACTGCCCCGCTATGCCACTTCAAATCTTCCATAGAAAGGAGTACATTACTACTCTCTCTTGTGTTTTTGAAGTGTATATGCATGAAACGAGGTAAAAAAGGGTTTCATATAGACTGGTATGCATGGCTAAATGCAGGGTGTCTACCAGTTGGGAAAAGTCGGGAATCCGGGAAAAAGTCTGGAATTTATTAACGTCTGGAAAAAATCTTGAAAACGTCGGGAATTCACTGAAAAATAATCAAAAATCGGGAAAAATGGTTGCTTGCACATTGTCAGGATAAAAATCGCAACAGCAGACGTAGCATTAGGAAATGAGATATTGTTTCCCGTTTTCTTTATTTGTCATTATCAAAGAGGTGTTATTTTAAACCTCTCTGGTCAGTATTTGTGAGTTCGTGACTTTCGTCGTTCGATTGCACTAGACATGGGCACCGTTTCCTGCATGCCGCCGCGTGATAAATCGGCTTGGTCGGTTGCAGGTTGAAGATCATATACTTCCCTCCTACCCATGAATGCTATTACGAAAGAATGACCTTGACCGTGTTTATTACAATGCTCCCAATGATTCAGGCAATCCATAGATAGTACCCTAGTACGATTGTGACATTTTGCATTTTGCCATGCCTCTGAGGGTGTAACTCGATTAAATTCCACTAGAAATATTATATTTAAACCATCGCTTAGTAGTTTCTATGCTGCGTATCATCATAATCGATTGGGATTAATTAACTTAACTGTGGAATTGGAATGTTTTCTTTCTCTCATCCATTTAGTAAAGCTTACCGTTTGCCATTTTGTTATTAGTAGAGATGGGACATTCGAATCTTCGAATCCTCGAATCCCTCGAATCTTGAAAAAGATTCGTGATTCGAATACTCGAATCTTTGTGCTATTTTCATCATTCGAATCTTTTGAATCCTAGAATATAAATAAACACTGAATTATTTATGTAATAACTTAGAACAGATTAGTTTTGACCGATAAAAACGTTCAACAAATAAGGTTAACCTCACTTTTACGTCCCCGCAATTTACGTTTTCCCGCCATTAACGACTTTTCCTTCAAATCCTAATAATTTTCATGTGTCCGCAAATAACATCTTCCCTTTATTTACGCTAGCAAATTTTTGAATGGTTCGCTATTTGCGTTTTACAAGACGATTTTGCCGTGATTGTCGTCCTGGTTGCATAACTGGTGGATAGACTCAACGTTCCGTGAAAGACAAAGTAAAAACTCATGCAGTAAGTTACCACTATGAAAGATAAGTAAAATTTTCTCAGATGTACCACCAGTTATCGTGACCTCAGTCATCTGTGGAATTGTAATGCCGCGAGAAATTACAGTACACGTACGTAATTTTTGTCTCGATTGCTGTCCGGGTTGCATAACTCGCGGATCAGCTGATGCTATCGTATAGGTGATGAAAGTTTTTTTTTTATTTAAGAAGTGTATGCTTTTCAGCATTTTGCAGCCTTCTCTTTCTTTTTTTGTTAGGTATTAATACAGGTATTAAAAAATCCTCCAGCCAAACTTCATCCTCATACATCCTGCGAACAAACCAGTTAAATCATCACGTTCTTCTCAACCTCGATTCTTAAGTAGCTTTGATAGGATAACATTATAGTCTCTCACACCTTCTTTTCTCATAATGTTTACCCTAACTTACTAGCACGGCTGGACTCCTGGTCCCAGTTCATCCTTATCTATATCCTTCTCTTCTATTCCTAAGTTCCCTTGCCTCATCTTGGCTTGCCTTGCCTTTTATTTAAGAAGTGTATGCTTTGCATTTGCGGCCTTCTCTTTCTTTTTTGGTTAGGTATTAATACAGATTTTAAAAAATCCTCCAGCCAAACTTCATCCTCATACATCCTGCGAACAAACCAGTAAAATCATCACATTCTTCTCAACCTCGATTCTTAAGTAGCTTTGATAGGATAACATTATAGTTTCTAACACCTTCTTTTCTCATAATGTTTACCCTAACGTACTACCATGGCTGGACTCCTGGACGTATTCATTACCCCTATGCTGAATCTCTTGTAAGTTCTATCAGCAGCTCTCCTGACTTAACACTAATGCACAATATCGCATTCCACTTCTTGCTGCTGAATAACCTTCTAACCTTTGAGTACAGGGTGCCTATTTCTCCCTCTCTCTGGAACCTCTCAACCTATTTACATTGACCTTTTTCCACTTTTCTCTCACACTCTTCATACCCCTGCTAAGTCTATTGCTTGTTTCCTTAAATTTTATTTCGCCTTGCTGTGTTTAAATCTTTCTATTTCCATCATTCCTCAATTTCCTCCATAGTTTGTGCCAACACCCAATGTGTCCCACCCCACTCTTGTATCTACTGCACCATACTGCTTTTTTTTCTGCATCTTTCCTCATACACCTGTAAACTAATTCCTAATATTCTCTCCAATTTACAACTACAATTTTTTCACACTGTTCCTAATCTTGGCCCAACCATATGTAATCTAGTTAATATATTTCCACGTGTCCCCCTGCATACAATGCAATACAATGTTTAACACACGAGGAATTGTCTTCTGCAAGCAGCTCGTCTATCGCTGTGAATGAGTCTTGAAGAGGCGACAATATTGGAAAAAGATATTGTTTTTAAACATGCAATTCAGTATCAGTTTGATAACTTTTTGGAAACATATCATTGCTATGCCTCCTAGAACTTTCACATGCTTTCATTTCATGCAAAAAATTTTGTGTATCATGTTTATTTCTTATCTATGTTAGCTCTTCAAATCTTATTTGTATTATTGCAATAAAGAGTTGTATTTTTGAAACTATTCTTAAATTTGTTTTTCATTAAATGCAGCTACTAAAGTCTTTTCTTTTCTGTTATTACCAACTTTATATGTAGGATTCGAGAGATTCGAGGTATTCGAGAGATTCGAGAACCTCTTAGGATTCGGATTCGGGTTCGGATTCGAGAAAATTTAGGATTCGTCCCACCTCTAGTTATTAGCATTTCCCATTGAATTGTGTTGCTTTTATACGTAAGTATAACGTTTTCGTGAAAGAACAGAGATCAGCCCCTGGAAAGTAAAAACATTATATTACGTTTTGGTGTTTTCCTGGTGGATTAGATGAGTGAAAGTTTCTCGGATCTTCCACAGGGTCAAAGGCTCTAGCTCTGCCGACATTTCCGAAAAAACCTCGTTTTCCATCTTCAGGTCTATGGAGATGTTCTTGGCTCACAGTGCTGAAGATGGAAAACAAGTCGTTTTCCAAAGCGTAGGCAGAGATGGAGCCCTTGACCCGGTGGAAGACCCGAGAAACTTTCACTCATTATATTAAATTGTCGACGACGACGCTATACCTTGAAAAGTCTTGCCACCGCCGAATATGTCGTTGGCTCCTGGATGATATACTGGAGAACTCGCCATTTGCCATCTAGTGCGGTGGAATGTCTTTGTTATTCATCTGATGGCAAGCTCGCTAGTTCGAAAGCCACCGGAAAGTCTAGTTCATCTGTCAGCGTGTGTGAGTTTGCAACAAAATCGTTCGTTTGTACTGGAGAACTCGGCATTCGCCAGCTTGAGTTGAGTTGGTTCGTCAGTCTTCGAGTTGGTGTGTGCTCAAGAGGTGCCTTTGGTTGGACTGGTGAATGACATTTCATTCAAAGGCTCCTTTCGCACGGGACGGCGCGAACCCGACCGCCGTGTACGGTGCACAGTGGTGCAGGATCCCTAATACTTGGTATTTATGAGTCTAGAAAAAACATTCTGTATAGGGTTTTTGTGCATATACATTACTGATTGACGAATTCAAAACCATCTCAAGGAAGGACATATAGCTGTTGGTACTCCTCTAGTAGATAAGATAAAATGTTGCACTGGTAACAAGTGCATCATTTGAAAAGGAGCAGGAACTGCTTCACCTTAAATTTTCTCTAATATAACGTGTATTGCCCCGATTCTTGTTCTGAAAAAGTGGGTTTTGTAACTGAAGGTGAGTACTATTTAATTGTTTATTAATACATTGTAAATATGATTTGCAATATTATTTTTTTACATAATTTCTTGTTCACAAATAAAGAATTTTTTTTTGAAAATTCACTTTTATATTTATGCAAAATAATTAATATGTGAAAATATTTTCATCGACTTTGTGTTCAGAGATGGCGAAAACCTTTGTGCTATGTTTTAATGAAACGAGAATTTTGACTTTGTTTAAATCCAAGTAATAAAATATTGCAAATACTTTTGTGAAAAAAGTAATTAGCGAAAAAATGAGCATCAAATTCGCATTCAGCGACTGAGAAAACGTATATTTGTTCACATTAATTGTGATGTTTTAAATAAGAATTAATTTAAGAAAAACAATTGCACAACTTTTTGCGAAAAAATTAGTTTACAAAAGTTTTGAATCTAAATTCATATTCAGCAACCTCGAAAACCTATACAGATGAAATTTCATATAAATTGAACATTTTTTAATCCAAAATACCAATAATAGGGATCCTGCACCGCTGTGCGGCGTGCCGCCGTGCATTCCTCAAAAACAGTCGTGAATGTCACGGTACAGTCCATTTCAAGTATACGGCATTTTAATTTCTAGTAGGAGTTTAATCATGAATGAGGTAGATAAGGTGCTGTGCTTGTACTTTTAATAATGTGGATATAATAAGATGGCCAAATCCAAGTGAAAAATTGGACAGGACTGGGCCGCATTTGACAGTCACGATGGCACATTAAGAAGTTAGCCTTTTTGGTCTGGAATTTTAAAATTTTTGTCTTGAAAAGTCTTGAAAAAAACTTGAATTTCTTTTTCATATATTAGTATATTAGTAGACACCATGATTAGTGGTGGCCTAGTGGATAGAGCACTGAGCTACTGACTGGAGGGTCCCGGGTTAAAATCCTGGGCAAGAGCCTTTCTGGACTCCCCCATCTAAAATCCTGGCAATGCGATTTTCCTAGTGTCAGAACTTTGTAGAAAATCACAGGTGGGCCAGGGGAAGGATCTGGCCCCCCTACCCAGAATGTGTGAATTTCACACGGCATTGGCTTCGCACTGCGTGAGCTCTACTCTCACCTATCAAAACCAACCTTCGGGTTGAATCACTGAGTGAGTGAATCATGATTTAAAATTTTCAAATATATAATTAATTAAGTATATTACCTATTATTGACTGTTGAACATGTTAACTTCATAATTGTACAGGAACTAATACATTTTTGTTGATAACTTTACAATATGCTTGCCTTTTCTCTCCTTTGAGAAAATTGGTGTTAGGTGAAAATCTTAGGTACATGATAGGTACATTTATCATATGAAGGAAACTTAAGTTGTATTGACTATATTTTTTCTCCATGGATTTTTCTTCCTGTTCATCCATTAATTTCTTCAAAGAACTTTTCAGCCTTGTGAATAGAGCTAATGCATGCATGAAACTGATTCACTCATTTATTTGGTGGCTTATTAACTGGGTGAATGCTTGAAGATACTTGAAGGAATAGGCAAAAAAACTCCATGATAATGTCATATTATTTGCGCCACTGTGGATGCTTGTATCTCCCACTCTGTCACTCCGATTCATGCCTTTGAAGCTGATACTTTCCCTTTTCCTCTTATCAACAGGCTCAGCAGTTGGAGAGTGAGCAAGAGCCATTGAGGAAGCAGCTTGCTGAAATGGAACTGGAGCTGAAGAATGTCAAGAGAAGCTTGGAAAGTGAGCATCAGGCGAGAGAAGAGGAGAGCAAGCTGTTGGCACGGCACCTGGCTGAGAAGACTAAGCGAGTGGAGCAGCTGGAATGCAGTCTTGAAGATGCCAAGGGAGACCTGAATGTGCTCCGCCGTAGGCAAGCTATGACAGTGAAGGTAAACTGAAGATCCAAATACTTTATAGGTTTACCTAATTTCTTTGATGGATTTGCATTTTACAAAAGTTATCGAGGTAGCAATGGTGTAGAGATTCCTGACCTGACATTTTAAGTGGTGGTGAAGGAGTATGCTCTTTATGACCATTATGGAAATGATCATTAAGAGTAGGGATGGGTCGGTTCCACTTTTTTTCTGTTCCGGTTCAGTTCTTAACTTCGGGTCTCGGTTCCGATTCTCGGTTCCGGTTCTCGGTTCCGGTTCTTAATTTACCACTTACTTTGCATTGCTCAATGGTAAGATAAGGTAATCAATAATCATTTTCAGAGACTGAATTAGAATAATTCGTGACTTTGAAGCATCTAAGTACACTTTCACCAGGTTTTAATGTGAAGCCTCCACTTTCGGAGTGTGAGTAGGTTTCAAACTGGTTTTCACGCCAATTATTTTGGTACCGAATATTTTCGGCCTCGGTTCCGGTTCTAAGCTCAAGAACCGGTGGAACCGAGAACCGAACCGACCCATCCCTAATTAAGAGCATACTTATTAGTAGCATACAAGGTTTATCTGAAGAGTATTGGGAATAATTCAGTAACAAATTAGTATTACAGGTAATCATTTATTTCTTTAGAACTAGGACATGAATTAAAATTACTTTGCAACTATTCGACATAAAAATTTATTTCGAACGAGTCAACATGTTTCACTGCACTGCAGCATCATCAGGACTAACATAGAAGTTAAACATGCCAGAATATATAGTCACGTAAGGAGGGTGGGGGTGGCGGGTGAATATTGTCCTATTCCTGGGTTAGAGGGGAGGGGGAGAGAGTTGAAGGCAGGGGTGAGGAAAGGTTTGGGAATTTTGAGCTGAGCGTTGGTCTGTGGTGAGGAAGGGGAGGTGGGACGGGTGACGGACTTCAGGTGATGGGAGGGTTTGTTTTGGATTAACTGCGGGAGGTCAAGGAGTGGGGAATGGAAGGGAAAAACGTGGTCATTAGTGATGTTTTCTTTCATATTCACAGCCAAAAGGATGAACAATTGTTCCCAAATGTCCATTCTGGTCCCCTTTTTCTCTCTTCTAAGAATTTCTGGGATAAAATCTGCCTGGTGTCCTTCTGCCAAGAGGTGAGCCGCGAACTGGGATTTCCCCTCCTTCTTTTCAAAGTCCTTCTTGTGCTCGCCTGCTCGGACCCTCAAGCTTCTTCCCGTCTGTCCAATATAAGACGCCATACAATCACCACACTTGAACCTGTAAATTCCACTTTGGTCACTGATATTGATGGAGTCTTTCACATTGGGAAGCAGGTATTTAAGGTTTGTTTTGTTATGGAAGGCTGGTTTGATGCCAAGGTGGTTCAGGAATTTACCGACTCTTAGAGAAACATTGCCGATGTAATTTATTTGCTCAAAATTCCCAAACCTTTCCTCACCCCTGCCTTCAACTCTCTCCCCCTCCCCTCTAACCCAGGAATAGGACAATATTCACCCGCCACCCCCACCCTCCTTACGTGACTATATATTCTGGCATGTTTAACTTCTATGTTAGTCCTGATGATGCTGCAGTGCAGTGAAACATGTTGACTCGTTCGAAATAAATTTTTATGTCGAATAGTTGCAAAGTAATTTTAATTCATGTCCTACAATGGATTTCCACAAAGTATCAGCCTCCACCATTCATTTCATTCTTTAGAACTATTTAGTATAGGCTTCTCCTTCATTTATGCAGCATTTCCAGCACACCTTCCACACTGCGGGCTTCCAGGAAGGTGGAAACTGAAACACTGTTTATATCCTGGGTATTGGAGGTATTAAGTAAATGTATGGTTATAGAATGAATAGGCTCATCATTTATATTTCTTGAATTTTATCATTATTTATCAACTAGGTAAACTTTGACTGCTTTTTACTACGTTTTTCTCTGTTTGCTGTGATTGCAAGATTGATAATTTGAATGGCAAGGTAACATTTAAGCTATTATGACTGTGAATTCATCATCTTCATACTTATTTTAACACTTGCATGTGTGAGCGAATGTGAAGTGCTGAACTCTCGTGGACAGGCATTTTTTTAACTATTTGCTTAAGTCATTTGTTACGAATTATTTAACTTCAATGTTGTTTTTTTAAAGCTGTATTATAGCTTCTACTTTTTTCATTCAGATGAATCAGTTTTCAAGTCATAGCATTTTATAATTTTTTTAAAATTGATTTTTAAACATTTCATTGTTTTGCATCACAGAAAAAATTCCTCCCATTTCGTTATATGTTTTGTAGTGCAATTTTCCCATGAAAAGGGATATTTCAATAACAATAATGAGAAATGGATTATAGATATATTTTGATCACAATTCGCCATTATATATGATGGTTTACAATTTACAAAACTTCAAAATTTTCATATACTATATTTTACTACTATGGAAATGCAACCCGCACTGCACAACAGAATAATTTTCTTTGATAAGCGTTGAAATAGATACAAATTCCATTCCATATCAACTTGTCATCGTCCATAAAATACATCTCCTTCATACAACCGCATCCATTATAATTCAGATATTGAATGTTTTACATAATTGCCTTTTGTGTGATACTGTGGAAGACAATCCGGTACACACAGTGCTACATCGCCCTTTTCGCAAAACCAACGTGTTTCTTTTTGTGTTCTCTTGCTGTTTGTAGTTTTCCATCACTCTGAGCAGAATTTGCTCACTGGCGGTGTTGTTTTTGTTCACTGTTGAGGAATTTTTTTAGGAAAATGTCACCCTGATAAGTGATTCCCTGGGGAAGTGGATGAAGAGGATGAAGATTCAATTTCCATCTCTCATTTCTTGGCAAACTTCTTCGCTAAATTGGCAATGTACCTATCCATCTGCGCTGAGGTGTTTTCAGTGCGACTCATTTAGCAAATTATGAATGAATTTACAGACATCATCATAAATACATAAAAAAATATCTTATTCCACCATTTGGTTTATTTTCTATGAAACGGATAGTAACTCATGTACCGATGCATGATCAACTCCGGTCTCTTTCTGGTTTTAGCCACCAGTTATGTCTGTTCTGAGTTTATTTTTTCATCTAAGAGCATCAGTGGAGTAGTGCGTACTGGTTTGTCTCAGTTTTTATTGCCTTGATGGTGTCCGTGGTGAAGAATAATAAAGAAGCAGTCCCATTCATCCTTGGTGCTGACAATTTTTGCCAAAACTCCACTACTTTCTTCAAACCATGGTAGAAAAAGTTGCTCGTCACTCTCTGACGAGGAAGAGTTGATTTTAACTGGTGTTGCATTTTGCATAACTAAAAAAGTAATATGTATCTGTGTTCAATAAGTACTTCAAGTCTAATTGTGCACAAGTTCAGATATCCAGATACTGAAAGGTAAAACTTAGAAAATGTATTTCCATTTGTAAGTGTAATTTTCTTTTACCTCCCTGCTGCTTCCAACGGCCGCATCCCCAACTGGAACAATATCTGCATCGTCTGAAGAAAAAGCGCATGCATTTATGAATAATCAAAACATTTGCATTCCATTTCTACTTTTATTCTGGCAGAATAACCGAATATAATGAATATTCACAAACCTTCATATTCCATGTCATTGTCGGAATCATCAAAATTACTTCCTGAATCTTTGGCTAAAATATCCTTATTTTCTGATTCATCAATCTGAGTTCCTGCTTTATTAACCACGAAATAGACATGAAACATTCTGCAATAGAGAGTTTCCAATAGTAATGACCACGAAAGCATTTATTTTGACAACGCGCCATACGCAGCTGTCCCCGAAAGCCTCCAACGATAATGAATTTTGCTGCAAAAACCTACGTTCCATTTGCTCAAATGATCTCTGGATATTACTGTTTATTTCTACTCTAGTTAAGACCTTGTTATATAATATGCCATTCTGTATATATTGATTAGCTACTCTTTAATAATTTAATGTGAGAAATCTCATGGAGATTATTGAAAAAAACTCTATTGAAAAATTTTACCTCGCGTTCTTTTTAACTTCCGAGACTCAGGTCAAGAGGTAGTTGGAGCACACTAGCTTGTAGTAAATACGTGCTTGCAGTTCTAAAAATACGAGATGATGATTATTAAAACAGTAATACAAGTACGATCACACGTGTGAACAAAATCTTACGTAAGATCATCTTCGGTTTCCATACCCCCCTTCGCGAGACCATAAGAAGAGTCCTCCTCCCCTCCCCACCTTTCAGGCTCGACGTAATTATTGAATGGTCCTCTTAGCTCCCCCTCGAAGCAATTTAGTTAGGTCACAAACCACCTCAAATATGATATTCCCAAATATGACGCTGCCGTTGCTAATTGCCTCCTGTTTTCGCTCACAGTGGCGCCATTACGTTTTGTTTGTATATACAATTGTTTTTGCATTTTTGGTTCCTTCTTACAATCAAGGGGTTATGACCATGTTAATTCAATTGTTATTTGCTTCTAAAAGTCACTCGCCATTCGATTTTGATCCAGTCCAGGAACTTGGCTTTGGTTGGTATTTTTCGCGCAGCTTAGTGATACCAGCTATGCCGGAGTCCGCCAGTAAATTGGCCATTAACTTTCCCTTCGATGCCTTTTCAGTAATCTTCAACTTCTCAGAACTACCATGACACGCTACCTCTTCCTTGAAGAATTAGACATTGTCAATTTGTAATTTTACCGAAGGAAACATACATGGCCACGGAAATACGATACTCGGCCGATATTCCGATAATAAGAGACCTTTTGGGGATTGGTCAGGGATATTGGTAAAGCCATCAGGGAAAAGTTGGGGAATTTGAAAATTGGTTATCAGTAGCCACCCTGATGTTTGGAAGTTCTTAGTGAAAGCTTAGTTAGGTGGGAGTTGTATTGTTCTTATCCACTTCACATAATCATGAACATTAGTAGAAGCTTCTGGATAGTCATTTGACATGTTCTGTAGATGGGATTCTCATTATTCTCTTTTGCAGGAGTTAACGAAGGAACTCCAGCAGTGTCATCGCCGTCTGGAGACGATGAATGCTTCTGCCACTGGAGGAAGAGGAGGAGCTGAGGGGGACAGTATCCATGGGAACAACAACCTCGCAGGGCCTTCATCTCCCACTGAAAGCAATGCCCTTGTGCCGTCTTCTCGTACAAGCTCCCAGTCATCCCTTGAAGTTCGACTCCATCAGGAGTCAGTTCTCCCATCTCATGACAGGGAACGAGAAAAACTGGTGAGTAGACCTGCAGTTACCTCATGCCTAACCTTTCGTATCACAATCACTTTTGCTTTGAATCAGGACTGGAAGTATTCCTTCTGATCCTGAAACAGAGTTAGGGGCTTGGGAAAAAAATCTCAATAGCAAATTTTCCACAGAGAAAAAATCATTTGCCTTGACCGGGACTCGAACCCGGACCCCCTGATTTCCGGCCAGGTGCTCTACCAGTTGAGCTACCAAGGCATCCTCTTTCTCTGTGGAAATTATCAGCGGGTAACGCCGTTAAAGTCTTCCCGGCTAGTTCGTGGACCTTTGAATTTCGTTAAAAAAATCTCAGTTCATGACTATAGATTACCATATGCAAATAAAATGTAAATTAGAGGGGTGGGCAGGGGCCTTCTGGAGCCCCCCCCTGGCACTTAGACCTCTTTAGATCCATTGTGCCAACCCACATTTAACCAGCCTTCCACTTGCAGACAGGGGACAAGAGCACCACGGTAGAGGCATTGAGGGGTCACCCATCCAAACTCCATCCGGGCCCACCGTTGCTTAACTTCGGTGATCTGACTGGAACTGGTGTATCTACGTGGCTAGGCCCTTGCCCTACCATATGCAATGTGACTTTCTGGGAAAGAAGCATTTAAAATTTATTTCAAATAGGGATGTGCGAGTACTCGAAAATTCGAGTCGAGTCAAGTAGTTGGTACTCAACTGGAGTACTTTGAGTATTTTTACGAAAGTCGAGTTGAGTCAAGTAGTTTTTGTCGACGGAGCTGTCAAGGCCAATAGGTTCAGAAATCTGCCAACAGGAAGCGCTATCATCAAAATTGTGTAAAGCTCTGGTTACTCGATAGATTAACATGTACGAACATGTATGTACGTTCATTTACATTTGGGTGAATGGTTTCATTTATGCTTGCGTGAACAGATTCATGTACGTTTGCGTGAACGAATGGATGAATCAGTGGTTACACAGTGCATGAAACAGCATATGTATCGTATTCCTCCGAGTATAGCCCCTCCCCCCCTTTTTGGCTGAAATCTTCGCAGAAAAAGTCTGGGGGGGGGACTATATTCGAGCTCAAGGCACCTAATGTCCGTTGTAAAATTCCATTCCTGAGTTTGAAGGTCAATATCTCAAAAATGGGTAGTTCAGTTTTAAAATAAAGTATATCGAACTATATCTTGTTTATTAATACGTCAAAAATATATATTTTAGTTGGTTATATTAATTAATTTTTCGACCGAGACAGATAAAAATGCCAGATATTTTTCAAGTTCCGGGAAGCAAGTTTAACTTTGACTCCCACTTGAAGATACACAAGAAAAGCCACTTTTCTTTTCTTCACATAAGATATGGAACATATATTTATCGTAGACTAAACAAAGTTTAGATAGATTACTCTGTTACCAATTACGTTACGACAAATTTTAATAACATGCGCTATCTCAGCTTGCGGAATTCGGAAATTTAGTTCGTTTTGATGGTATTCTTCGTGTTTGAAAACTAAGAACGTCTAAAATGACTTAATTAAATTAGGAGAATTAGATATGCTTTCAACGTGTATAAATTTATTTCGAAAAAAAAGTTCCACGGGACAGGACTTGTGGCCAGGAAAGATAAGCTGCTTGAGGTTGCCAAGTTATACACTACCGTAGGTACCGCATGCACCAAACACCACGCGAGAAAATTTCTCTACTATGCATAGGAAAAATATCCTTGCCTATGCTTGAATGAAAGTTTATAAGTTTCAGTATTCACCAAAATAAAATCAGCGATAAGAGAGATAGCTTTTGTCCCCTCATTTCTCGGCTTCTCAGTGAAAGAAACAAATTGCATTTAAAATTATCTTCAACTCCGTCTCCAATAACTTTGCGCGAGGAGCCATAGTGACGGTATGCTTCCAAAGATACCGTCAGTTCTTAAACTGACACTGACTTGCATTCTTAAAGACGATACTTTTTTCCGCCATTGTCGAGTCCTCAGGACTCATTCACAGCGATAGGCGAGCTGCTTGCAGCAGAAGATTCCACACATGCCCTACCTTTGTCTTTCAGGCATGCTCTGGGCAGCTGAGTGTGCTTTTATAGCCTAAAATAAATATATATTGATATCAAATAACCAACGAATTCTACTGAGCTTTCATAAGCTTAGTATGAACCATATTAATGACTCAAGAGCAAAAGAAAGGTCCAAATGGTGATTTCCGGAACGGAAAGCGTGCGGGACGAAAAATAATGCAGTCTGACAAATTCATCAATAACAAAAAAATTGATGAACGTAATACAGTAAAACCTCTATCTAGTGAACCTCTTCATATCGTAAACCTCCGTTTATCGTATTAACTTCTTGGTCCCGCCAAAATGTGTATGTATATATATAGAGAAACCTCTCTATATCGCACCTCTATGTTTTCGAAAAACCTCTGCTCTTCGTACTGAGAATACACCCCCATAGCGAGCCAACTACCTCCATGGAATGAAATATTCAGCCGGCGCCAGCCGCAGAAAGTTCCGTCCGGCCGTTCCGGCTTTTCTACGTTGGGAGCGCGAAAACCCACAGCGCTTGAAAAGTGAAGCTTAGCTGGGCAGTCGTTAGTGTGTTTGTTATTAATCATATGCGTCAAAGACTTATTTTCATCGATTTGCATTGCTTGCGTTTTGTATATTCATCATTAAAACATCCATACGACAATATTTACGACAAATGTCCTGCTGGATTTAGACCCGGGGTCTTAATAGTTTTTACAACTCCCAGACTGATTTATACGGTTAAATGGTTTAATTCTTAGGTTTAAATAATCACGAATGACACCACTGCATATTCTATTTGCATTTACCCTCACCAATCCTTAACGACACAGAAAACTTAACTCCGATGCTATCGCATACTATGTACATTTGCAATTGAGTTGTTCAAGCGCAAGTGACTGAATAATATCTTAATCTAGATAGTTTAGCTAATACGATTCTTCTTCCACACTGACTTAATATTAACAAATAACAGGATTTGGCGACTGAGTTCATATTTTGAGTCATTGAAGTTACTTATTAAAATAATGGTGTTCCAAGTCAGCGAGTGTGCAGATGGAATTTTAAAAATTCTGGTGGTGACTCATAATACTTGCATATTTATTTATCTGTCTGTAGACATGATTTAACACAGTTATAATCAAATACTAATGCGATATGTACAGAATTGCAGTGAGTTTGCGACTGATTTATCGAAACGCTTATCGCTTTTCGTTTGTTTCCGCAACGCGGAGCTATGAAAGCCTGCTGCTCGTGATAACGCAACGCCGAGCTATGAAAGAGCCCATACCCACGTACGAGATTAACATCTGATGCGACTATTGTACCGTTTCGGAAGATTTGTTATATTTTAGCGTTCAACGCAACGCCGAGCTATGAAAGACCCATACCCACGTACGAGATTAACATCTGATGCGACTAATGTACCGTATCGGAAGATTTGTTATATTTTAGCGTTCAAATGATCTTTTAAGGAGAATTTGGCCTATTCTGTTTCCTTTTTGAACTATTCATTTTAAGTTTAATTCACTATGAACACTCGATATTATTACGGCCGTACCAGAATGATCGCATTTTTGTCATGCTAGCGCCTCGAGGCAGTCGTCTTTCACTTTTGGATATTGTCGCCGCGAATTGTAACTCGACCATTCTATTATCTTTCAATCCGTAACAATGGTGCATTACCGTCCCCCCACATACAACATTGTTAGTTATTTGAGCCACAATTTAGTAGTTTAAGACATCGGTCAGTGAAATACGCCTAACTTCTGTGTAAGTTTACAGTCTATTTAAAAAAATTAAAAAAAACGTAAAGAAACTGAAGATGCAGCACATCGAGGATGCATAAATAAAAAATTGCGGGCGGTGAAAAGTGAACAATTAGACAGACACATATTTGATTGGTTGATGGAAGGTAGAGCCAGAAATATTCCTGTTTCTGGACCTATTCTGCAGCAAAAGGCAAGAGAAGTAGCAGTGAAAATGGGCATTGAAAATTTTCATGCATCGATTGGGTGGCTTCAAAAGTTTAAAGTGCGGTGGAATATCAAAACTTTGAAGATGAGTGGGGAAGAAGCTTCTGTAAGTGACCCAGTGGTAGAAGAGTGGAAAAAAAACTTTGCAGACGATTTTAGCCAGGTATAAACCACGAGACATTTTTAATGCAGATGAGGCAGGATTTTTTTATAACTTGCTTTCAGACAGAACTTTAGCAGTTAGAGGCCAATCATGCCATGGAGGGGGAAAAAAGCAAAGAAAGATTTACAGTGATTTTCTTTACTAATTTTGATGGCTCAGAGAAATTGAAGCCTCTTGTGATTGGAAAATATTAAAATTAAACTTTAATTTAATTTAACTTAAACTACTTCAAATTTGTTCCCTAGATGCTTTAAAAATATTAAAAAACTTCCTAGCTCATACAAAAACTCAAAAAACTCTTGGATGACAGCATCTTTATTCTGTGAGTGGTTGACCATGCTGGACCCAAAGATAGGAGTGAGAAACTGGAAAATAGTTCTCTTCATTGATCAGTGCACAGCACATAAGTTGAAGGGATTGTGTAACGACATGTCAAAGTAGTATATTTTCCTCCAGACACCACCAGCAAATTGCAACCACTTGATCAAGGAATAATTGCCATTGTGAAGAGACATTACGGGCAGCAACTGGTGTCATACATGTTGCGAACAGTTGAGGAGAAAAATGATTTGAAAAAGTGTTCTTGGAACATAATTCAGGCCATGCACAGGCTCTGTCTTTTGTGGACTTGTTTGAAGGCAGAAGTTATTGAAAAATGTTTTAAAAAGGCTGGATTTATGGGGGACAGCAGTGAGGAAGATATTTTGTATGAGGACGAACCAACAGAATGGCTTGAAATAAACAAAATAATTAATGTTCAGTCATCATTTGACGACTTTATTAATGTTGACAATGTCTTGCTAACATGTGCCACAAATGAGGGAGAGGTGTTCGAAGAAATGGAGGAGGAAGCTGGCGGGGAATCTCCAGTAGTAGTCCATAACATGGAAGAAGAAGAGAGTGATGGTGAGGATTTTATGCCAAAGCCAACCAAAAAAGAGGTGCAGGATGCTTTGGGTGTGATGGAAAGATTTTTTTAAATATGGAGGACTGCAGCAGTGAAAATCTACTATTATTAAATAAGATGGAAGATATCATCTCAAAAGAATTTGAAAAAAAAATGAAACAATTAACAGAAATTGCAAATTTTTTTCGGCGGAGAGTGCTTAAGTAATTTTTTGTATCCTTGTTTTTATTATTATAAACATTAAAACTATGAAAAAGCATAATTGGATATATTTATATATACAAATATAGTAATCAAAGAGAAAGCAGCATATTTTACTACCAAAAAGTTTCATAAGGCGGAAATATGTGTTCATTTTGCTAAAACCTCTTTATAATGAACCTCCACTTATCAAAATGACTAAAAAATTGGTCCCTTCCATTTCGATATAGAGAGGTTTTACTGTAGTATGAAACTTCGTATGACTATTAACAAAGCCCTTAGCTCCAATATGTGAAAAGGAAAGTTTGTTATCTCGATTTGTGTTGTTCTTACGATGCCCCAATTCGATGGATCCATCCTGTACCCAAAAACATTAGCTAAAAATCCATTCTTAAACACGTACTTCAGTAAAAAAAATTGTAAAAATATTTTAATGCCATCAGTAAGCGTATAAATAAACAAGCTTTAATTTGATATACTTTAATTTAAAATTGCATTAGCCATCTTGGAGATATTGGTCTTCAAACTCGCAGGTGACGGAAATTTTGTAACGGATGGTAGGCATCCTACTAAGGGCGTTACTGTTGATATAGGTATTGTATAAAACTTATAAGTTTTACTATTCCATTTTATTTCCTATTTAGGATTATTAATTACGTCATTAATTGCCAAGTTCCTAGTCACATCTTATCTATAATAAATTTTTGTTCAAATATATTTCCTTAGAAATCTTATTAAGCTTATCAAATATTTACTGCACAAACAAGGCATTTTGTATGAAATTCACTGTACTGCTGGACTAACCCTCCTGGCATACACAACATTGCTGAGAAAGCGTTTAGCTCTGAAAAGAAATAGATAGGAATGCGAAATACAAGGAATGCTCTTCTAATTAGGCTTATGTATTCTTTCAGAAAAAATATTTTGCTTCTTGGCTTACTTTCATTACAAGTTAATAGGGCATGTCACTCATGTAGGTATGCCTAAGTACACTCTAGGTACCATACTGCAAGCTAATTTACACATTTTTGAGTAATCCTAGGAATGAAGGTAATTTTCTTATTTCGAGAGCTACTGGAAAATTTCCAAAAAGGCTTTTGGCCTGCGCTATGTGCCATATTAATTTGACTGTTTTTTTAATTATGCATTAGGTAGGTAGACCTGCCGATTTGATTGTCGGATTGCTGGATAACTTTAATTGTCATGACTTAAGTAAAAACTGGGTCTCTTCACTCATGTACAATAATGTACAGACTCAACTCGATACTCGCGAGTACTTACAACTTGACTCGATACTCGACTCAAGGTCAAAAAGTACTACTCGCACATCCCTAATTTCAAAGAGAAAAACACACTCTTACTAACCATGTAAACATTTTGTTTGTATTAAATCTCATACAATGGAGTACCAAAAATTTCCAAGGAGCAAGTTTTATTCTTTTGTTCAAAGCCTTCAAATTTTGATTCCTTGGCTCAGTGATGCATGTAAATTTTCCCAGGACTGCCTTTTGTATTGGGGCCTCTGGAAGTATGAAATGGAATTTTTAAAAAAATTGAACCTGTAGAGTCCAGCCGCGTTGAAATGGTCCTTCTCGGTGAACGGTGGGAGGAGCTACGACTACCTACCCCACCTCCCGGCCTTACCTCCCCTTCTTTACTCTCTCACTCACTCACTGGAGGAGAGGCAAACAGTGTTGCCAGTTTTCCTCACTCCGGCGCGCTTAGGGAAACACAAAGGCACAAAACTGGCCGTGGTGGAGGGAAATCAATTTAACATATAAATTTTAATAATCTTATTTATTGGTATGTTTGCGGTGGAACATTACACATACCAAAGAGGCTCAAACAAGGCTTCCAATAGAGAATGAGGAGAATAAAACAATGAGATAATAATTCCGTTCTCAATTTCTGTATCACAATTAAAGTTACATTGGTTGCATCGTGAGGAAATAAAAGTTAATAAAATATATTAGATAATACGCAACCTACCTCCAAACCTTACTAGACTACAATATAGTAATGAATAAACTGAAACGAAGCGATGATTTACTGATTTCCTATGGCACACACGTGATAGTTCTTGGAAAACGTAGGCATAGTTTTCTTTCAAAAGCTATCAATTTAAGTTAATAATCATAGCTACTAAAATTATCGTAATATTCAATCAACTTAAATTCTTTCTGCTTTAACAACAAAGTTGTAGTTAAAAACAGCTCGTGCATTTAGATTATAATACGTTTCATTCACTCTCTTCCGAGGATGTGAATGACATGTCGGAGTCTCCACTCGTGTCACTACCACTTAGTTCGACAATTATTTTGTCTATTTCTTTATCCATCAGCGCGTCACTGCTCCAGTATTTCTCTTCAATTTTCTTTACATGTCCGCAAACTTTCGTCCATTTCTCAGTGAAATATTTGGAACAAATGTTCTGAAACAATTCCGCTTTTTTGTTCAAGGATGTCGCCTCCAAATTGTGACGCACCTAAAGAATGCAGGAAATTCGTAGTATTTAACAAGTGTAAATCGATGCAGATAAGTTTGACATTTAATAATAAATTGAGGGAATCCAATGGTAGTTTATTCTTCATGATTGCCTGTTCTTTGAGGTCACCCCAAATGATATCAATTGGATTGAGGTCAGGATGGTAAGGGGGTAAACGAATCACTTAGTGCCTAGATTCCCGTAATAATTAATAACGACAATTTTCCTCTCTCCTGAGACAATTTCCTTTCTTTAAAACTCTCTTCACAGTGGAGGTACCAACTCCCGTAGCCTGGCTTGAAGATGACACCACGTTTAAACTTAGTTTTTTCTCAAATTTTAAATCGTTCAAAAACCGAATAACTTTGTACACGATTTCTCGAGCCTGACTTTTGAGTGGCCTGCCTCGGGCATACGAAGGTTTCGACGAGCTGGCCATTGCGAATAAGCAATACGAGAGTTTAAGGACGCAAACTCTGTAAACGAGAACCAAAGTCGCAAAACCAAATAGATTAACGGAAGCGTAAGTAAAAATATTAACAGAAAGAAATCAAAATCCAAAAAGAATGTCCAAAGCAGTGTCAAAAGTCAAGCGAGCAAAACCGAGAGAGAACCGTAACGAAAAGAGCTGGCAACAACAATGAAGTGACACTGGTAGGGGAGGCACGGTAGGGGAAGGAAGGAGCCCGTAGTGGGGGAAGCCGAGGACAGAGAGGGGGTGCGCGGAAATTTTCGCGCAGGACCATTTCAACGCGGCTGGACTCTACTAAGGTGGTAATCCTTTCTTGAAAAATCATTTAGTAATAAGGTCCCATTATTTTTCTCTTATTATATGCAGTGTAAAATAGGCTTTTGCCGTAAAGTTATTAGAACACCGTGTAATTCAGAAATTCAGTGCTACTAAACTGTACTTTCTTTATCTAACAATTGAGTGATGGCACCGATATTCTGCTTTTTTGGCATATTATGCCATTGTTGTAGCCAGCATCAGCAGCCTCTTCATGGCTTGAAGTTTGTTTTTGGACACTACTAAATTGTCGATTTAGTTTGCGTATTTGCATTTGGAAAGCTGTAAAGATAGAAAATGCTAAAAATTGCTTATATAGCAGTTAGACCACACAGCACTGAATGTCTCATTGAACATAAGTAATTTTAAATCATATATGTCCCACACATTAAAAATTTTTCTCAATTATTGACTACCTGAACTATTCCTCTATTTGGGGACCTTTTGTCATTTTAATGAGTGCAATCCTTTAGTGAAAACTTGTGAGTGACTCTCATAAGTGTCAAAAGCTGCTACACAGTACATTGAATGCTACCCTGGAGGAACCCAAAACAACTGATTGTCATAATTGGTTATGTTGGAAATCCCACCTTCCTCTCCTAACTGACCAGGTTTTGTTTATGTTGACTTTACCAGCACTGACAATGTCACTTTCTATTGAAAAAATGGTGAAAAATATGATATTGAGAAATTTAGCTGTATCTTTTCTAGATTTCCGGTTCTCATCTAGGGAAACTATTTGGAATCCTGCATTCCTTTGCTAGTCTATAGTTTAAAGGTGAAGAAAATGATGGGGGTCGAACTACCTCATATTACAAACCTGGATGGATGGATGTTGATGAGATTAAGCTAATTCACAATCTGAACCAGGTTATCTTGCATTGATAAATGAAATTTGAGCCAATCACCGGAATGACTATAGATGTGGATGGTATGTTTATGTATTGGAACACTTGAAGGTATAATGTTATATGTATAATGTTTTACAGGGAAGAGGAAATTCAATGGAGCCTAACCGGCAAGTTTTAATTGAGAGGATAGTTGAACTTCAGCGCAGCAATGCACGAAAGACAGAGAAGCTTGACTTCTTGTCAGACCACGTGGAGCAGTTACTTGAAGAGATACAAAAAAAGTCTCGTATTATACAAATGTACATAATGAGGGAAGAGTCTGGTGCATTATCATCCAATTCCATGGAAATGAATAAGGTAAGGTTTAATTATGAAATTTAGGTACAGTTGTTTTTTTAGCTTGTAGATGTAGCTTTGGGGGTAATCTGGAAGACTATGTACAACTTCATGTAAACTATATAAAAAATAGGTATGGATATTTTTTTGGTTGTCATTATTTCACTGAGAAGTAAATGTAGAGTGAGAGTGTATGACAGAAATCTAGAGATTGTTTTGCATGATGTTCTGTAATTTCCTTGTCTGTTTGAGATATACTATGGAAGCCCCATAGAATGAGTAGCTCAAATAGTGAGGAATGGCCTAGGGAACATATATTATTAAGTCGGCAATAACGAGGACAACAATTTGCTTTCCCAGTTCGATGAAAGAGCCCATCCATCAGATTTATCTGCCGTCGAACGAGAGCCAGAACGTATTCTATGGGCTCTTATGGTAGTCAGCATGAGTTCATATTGACCTGGTGTAGATAAACATAGAGGAACCATGATAAAAGTAGGGTTTGAATTAATTAGTTTTATTATACAGGGTGCAGCAACATAACTTCCTTTTTTATATGGATATATCAATATGAAAAAGGAAGTTTATGTTGCCGCACCCTGTTATTACAGCAATGTATGTCCTCTGGAATATGCACAAAATATTGAAATCTTCTCTCCTTTTTTAGTATTTTTACTGTAGAATGTAAAAAAATGATGAGCTAATGAATCCATTGTAATATGTATCATTATAGTGTAGATATGATATAGTGTAAATAGTATGCCTTGATGCATAAGTAAATGAAATAGCCTAATGTTGGTTTTTATACGGTTTTTAGATATGTTAATTATATTTTTGCTTTACATTTGTTCTATAGCTTGCTAATATACGTGGAAGGAAAAAAATCAAGGTATGATAATTTTGTCTGATATTGATTGTCTCATTTGAACAAATGGCTGTGCCTTGTAGTAAGTGTTCCTAGTAGATTAAACATAGTGGATTGTTATATGGCACTAAGGCTTATTTTTGAAATTCCTGTTCAGCTGTGCTTTACAATTCTTTTAAATGTTTTTGTAGACAGAGGTAGTATTTTATCAATGATGTACATTCCAAACTGAAGGCTTAGACATCATTATATTTTTTTTGTCATTTTCAGGCTGAACTGTCTAAGCATGGTGGAATAATGGCCTCTGTTTATGGTTCGAAACCACTTGATGAGAATATGACCTTAGAAATGTCCCTGGAAATCAACAGAAAATTCCAGATGGTACTGGAAGATACATTATTGAAGAATATAACTTTGAAGGTAAGTGGTGTGATTATTATGTGCTTGGTGTCTATCGAAGTGCTTTGTATATACGTGTCTATTTGTGGTGCATAATTTGGTAGGAGCATATTGCTTCTTTTTTAATTCAATGTGTTCATTATGTGCTGTGCATTTGGGAGAATATAACTTTTTTTGTTTGTGATAATTCTCATGTTGCTGCTCCTTTTTAACCCTCCTATATTGGTTTGTTCTGAATTCCTTAGATATTATGGGCATATGAATAATTAGAATGATAATACAAGAAAGTCTGAAATATGTTTACATCGAGTTACTGTCAGCTACTTGCTTTTACTTTGGCCAGTAGGTAGCAGGCATGTGGTTCTATATGATTACCTGCTTTTATGGTGTTGTACTGTCAGTTAGTGGATACAGTTTAGTTCATTTTATTTTTGAGAGAGCAATTGTGTTTTAGAATTAATCTCAATACTTTGGTATCACAATTATAAGTTGCCTTAAATTTTACAGAACATTAAACTTGGTTTTTGGGGATTTTTGTGGTTAAATCTGCCTACTTTATTTTTTACAGGAAAACATAGACACACTTGGGAGAGAGATAGCCAGATTAACCATGAACAACCGAAAATCATAGAAAATTGGTGTGATCTACTGGTGCATCATTTACAAGTATGACCTTTTGTTCCCATTTGATAATTACCTGGTGTCACTAAGGCACATGGTACTTAAACCTTATAGACCAGGTTATTGTAACTATTATGTCCAGTAGTTCATCATATTTTAAATGAGCAAGGTATTTTTTTAAGGACAGGCTTAACAGAGGAGAAACAGGAGACATAACATACCTTCTGTATGATCTCATAATCTCCAGGTTGAATTTCTGCAAAGCCAAGCTAAGTTTATTTACTTTTTCATTTTACTGATTGATACTTTCAGGAAGGTGTAATCAGCTTAATGTGCTGGATATGGCAGTTGAGTGTAATTGGAGTCTCTTTAGATTGGCTGATTTGAACTTTATTTTGTCAAAATCTATTCTCCACGCATTAGTATTTTGGTGTGTTGGTATTGTGAAGTGTCATGTGATTTAGGTTATTTGTAATGATACCAAAGAAGCTGATGAACAAATAGTTGATACCTCTCTGGAAGATAATCATGCTTTTGAAATCTTCACCTTGAATTGCAAAACTACAATGCAGCTGGAAAAAACTGGTGCCTAGAGAACAGCTAATGTTCATCCACTCCATAATAACTAGAAAATATAAAATAGTCTCATTTAAAATCTCTCCTCAGATGTGAGTTGTTACTTTTTGTTATTTCCTCGTATTTGGGTTGTATTAGGATTGAATTTTTCAATAGGTCTTCTGATTATGCCTCTTTGTGTCCTTCATGTAATCAGTAAGAACCTCATTTTTTATCTCAAAATTAACTGTTTTTATCTCTGAGATTTCTACTGCATCAATTTCTTGTAGGCATAAAATATATTTACATGGATGTGGTATTTAAACGTTTCGCCGTGAAAACTTATTTTTACAGGAACCTTAATAAATAATATAATAAAGAATTATAGAGTATTGCGTGGCATATCTAAAGTCATTACATGGTTCATGATTGTAGATTAAAATTGCTCCTTTTATAAGCCTGGAAAGTTGTTGAAATAGTGATATAATATTTTCTAATTGAGAGTAATGGTGGCCAAAATAATTTGAACTTTTGCTGATTATGATTAATTTGGTGTTATCCCAAACTCTTGAAGCTGTTTTTAGTCAACTAAATCCATTTTTGTCGGTACTTCATGAAGTGCCATAGAATAATTGAATATTATGATAAATATGGAATCTATTGTTGCTCCTTAGGTAATGTTTGCTTTCTCTTAATAGTCACATTAACAATACTCTTGAATAACCATTTTCATTGGTGTTCAGGCATTTACCGTTACCTTTTTGAAAGGAAGTCATCACACTTTTAAATGAAATTAAATGAGTATATTTAGTTTGAGGAGCTACTATCTTGATTTATATCACTAAACCCCTTAATTTGTTGTGGATACGTGAATTTTGAAGAAATAAATCTTAATGTTTTCATATATAAAATATAATTTGCATTTAATGTTAAAGCATATATCCACATGCTTGTATGATATTTTTCTGAGGGGAGAAATTTTGTTGAAAGGAATAGTGTTCACAGAGCTTTGATGGATGTATATTTTCATATAGCATATTCATGTAATCATCACACATGCAAGAAAAAACTTTCTGTTAATTTCTTTTATTTTGATGCTCAGCCCCTCATAAATTTGTTTCGCTGCTTTTGCATTGTCTGCAGTGGGTGTTGTACAAATAAGGCTTCAGTAATCTGCTCCATCTCTTATGCATCTAATAATGGTTATATTTGTGCCTAAAAAGTGCACAACTTTATGATTTGGCCTACCTTTCCCACACATAAAAACAATTAATGATATTGTATTTCTTAGCATTTTATTCTGGTTATCGGCTATGATTTTTATCATTCACTGCATTGGGAGTCATGTTAAATTCACCAAAATACATTTTTAATGGGCCTTTGGTCATTGGTGTCTGAGGAATCCATTTACACTGCTCTACATTTCTTCCATTTTTTATGTTAGTGAGGGAGACCAGTGTTTTTCTCAAGGAGTGCTATTTTTGATGTTCTGGGCTGTGCTCTGAAGTTGTTAAAGAGGATTATGTGCATATGATGACTGTCAAATTCACTGGCCTCCCCTATGATTGTACGAAAGATTTTAGGATGTGACTTCAGATTGCTGGTCCAAAAGTTCTTTGGCCTGGTCAGTCCAGTGGTTGTCTTGACTGTATTATGACCAAAGTGTCCACTATGACAAGACATTGAAACCTTCCCTTAGTGTGGAGTGGTTGGGTGTGTATTTGTTGATATCATTTCGTTCTGTGTCTAGCTGTCGACATAGGCTAATGGCCAGTTTGCTGGCCAATGAATGCCAGATGGAGTTATTTGCTGTTGATTTTCCCATTGCCCTGCAAAAAGTGAACATCATCCATTATAATAGGGGAACCTTGTGCAAATCCAGTATTGTATAAGAATTATGGACTATGGAGTAAAAATCATATCCTGGTGTTGTAAACTTCATCTGGCTTTTGACTACCTATTTTGGTTTGCAATGGGTTTTTGTGCAATTTGTATTAATTAAGTGATCTCAGGTTGATTTCTTATTGTGCTTCTGAATCTCTCAATTCAGCCATGCTTGCCCAACCTTTATTGTGGATACCATCTCTATAAAATTTTATGGACATGTTAGCTACTAATTATCATTGTTTTCACCTATGTATTGTGTACATGGGCAAATGATCCATTTGTTACATACTACCCATGAGCTTCAGATGGCGTGGGCATGACTTAACGTGATGCAGTAGATGTTTCGTTGTTCTAGAAATGAGTGAGAATGAAGTAACTGTTCAAAGTAAGGATGCTGGAGTCATGTGGAGTTGATAAATCTGCTTACCAAAATGGTTGATGAGGTTGTGTGGACATGGTTGTTGACTTATTTGGCTGAACTAATAAGTGTTGTCTAATCTTTTCGTAGTCACTCAACTCTATAAGTACCTGCTATAATTAAGTGTATTGATGAGTTGTCTGCAAAAGTGATGTGTTTTGTGGGAGCTGTTGTGTTATTGAGTATTCTCCGCAATTGTGTTCACTCTTGCAGTTCTTGTTTTGGACACTAATTCAAGGTGAATGAAGCACTTAAAGTGCTGAATTACATTCTGATCATAGTTTATTTACTGATCGAAGTCTGTGTTTATTGAATCTGAAACCTATTCAATCCTGTCTTCAATATGACTTAACGAATTGTAAGGTTTTTTTTTGTGGATTGGAGAATTTGGAAAACTTTTGACAATTTCTGCATTCAAAGGTTATACTTCGATTGTACTATTATTTTAACTCACACCAAGGGTGGATTATTCCATCTTCATTCAATTTCAAGTTTTGAGGTTGGCATTACTTGTTCTGAAAAGGTTTATAATTTTATGTTATTCTCTTGGGTGAGTAGACAAGTTCAGTAAAGTGTAAGTGTTATGTAAGTACATTCTACATGTATTGAATGATGGATGTGTATATGTAATCATTGTCAATTTTAATTTATTTATGTGATATTTTTCATTTAATGTACATATAAAGGACATGTTTATAGGGTTAAAACATATAAAATTAAAGTATATTATTTTTATTACTTTGACTTGTTAATTTTCGGGATGACTGTACTGTGGTGTCATGAAAAGTTATAACAATTTATGATGAATCACTTTGGTAGTTATATTATGCTTGAGTACTTTTACAGCATCCTTATCCACTCTAGGGAAGAGGAGTGCCTGAAATGGGTGATTGATGGAATTCCAATTGAGTCAAGAGGAGCTTAAACTCTCTCCCTAATCTTCACCTTGAATGCAACACCATTTTTATTGCTACATTATGGAGTAGCTAATGCAAAACTTATGAAATCTGTACTCTAAGAATGCCTTTATGACTTATTTTCAATTTCCTGTGTCTGAGTAGAACTATATAGGACAAGGATATAGGGGAAGATTGGTTAAGTACTGATGTGCTGGTATTTGTGTGTGCAAGTCTTTGAAATTATGAAAGAACCTAAGTTTCTTACCCTGGCTCCATTGTAAAGATGTTAGAGGAGGTTCTGTCGATCAGGTTAAATGTAGTGGCCAGCATACTGACCTTACATACTGAGAACCTGGATTCATGTCCTTACAGATATTTTTCTCTGTTATTGAGTGTGATTTTGTTTAGCACTCATCGTAGGTCAGCAATGCTGAGATTGGTATGATGCAACTCCACTGGAGGCTCCATCAGCTTACCTCTTCATATTTACATGATTCGTCTTTCACGTACTTCATTACTTGCTCCATACATCTCTTATGAGGCATTCTCGTGCTGTTCTTCCCATTCACTTTTCCCTCAATGATTGCCTTCATTAGACTATTTTGTCTTCAGATATGGTCAGTTAGGTTGTTCCATCTTATTTTTATAGCAACAGGGATCCTGTATTCTCAGGAGAAATAAAAATATTTGGAATGCAAATGTCATCAGTATAAGGTTATGCATAAGCCAGTTGCATCTACTCCGGCTTAAAATTTTTAAACCCAGGCCTTTGAAAAATGGGATGGTATTTTTGGTAGTTGAGATTTGCAATTGTTGAGACAGGTAAACTGCATTAGTGCATTAGGTGAATTATGTGTGTTAATTCATGGTTGGTTCCAGGGAGTTCAGATCCAGAGGGCCCAGGCACATATCCTGATAGTGGTGTAGATTTTTTTTGGTGATATGCTGTTCCCATGTTGGGTGGAGAGGACTTTAAGGTCAGCACTCCATCCTTTTCATGGGTGCTTAACTGTGGACTCTTGGTTACTTTTCCATGAGAGTTGGATATTCACGATCTTCTATTCCTCTCCATCTATCTTCTGGTGAACCATTCCTATTGCTCTCCTTTTGTCCTATCCCAACCCAGATTGCAATTTGCAATTGTTGAGACAGGTAAACTGCATTAGTGCATTAGGTGAATTATGTGTGTTAATTCATGGTTGGTTCCAGGGAGTTCAGATCCAGAGGGCCCAGGCACATATCCTGATAGTGGTGTGTGGTTCTTTTGGCTCCCCTGGAACCCCTGTGGTTCTTTTGGCTCAAATTACCTCACCTCACAATGTGATCCCCTCCCCTAATGGGTACCTACCTATACAACCCTCCCCTTCATGACAATTTCACTCTTCTTTTCAGGAAAAAAATTCTGGTACCTTGTAAGTCCATCTGATGGATATCTGAATTGCTTTGGTGACTGAATTTTTGTGAAGGTGTTATAAGTGTTGGCAGGGGTGCAGAAGTGGAAAATAAATTTGTCATAACGTATATAGTGAAAACTGTGAGCCAGTTTACCCTGGAACATTACTTAAAATTTCTGGTTAAATTTATTAACTATTCCACTCACCTGTTTTTTTAGCATATACATATTAGGTACTGCTGGATTATGCTAATTATACTCTTATAGGTAATAAAAAATTCTGACGAAAAATTAATTCGCCTCGTAGTTAAATAGAAAATCTGGTTTTAATATTAGTATGTATATACTTTCCCATCAGTGTATTTTGTATGATAATTGTGGAAAATTCTCACTATTCAAAATAATCTATTTTCTCTGCCATTCTAATTTTGATGCCTGCTCTCCAGGTTTGTCTTTCATTTGAGAGTACAACATGGCACACATTCTTTTTAAAAAAAAAGTATAATTTGATCTAGTTGAAAGTGAATTTTTATTCATGCAGGTTATCAGTAAACTTTTTGGAATTATATTTTATTGATTTTTCTGCCTGCTTTGGATACATTTTGTATGTGTTAGTTTTATGTCATTGTGTTTGTAATCGGTAAAAGGAACTGAATTACAGGTGGTCTCTATCCGTTAATTCTTCTCTCGATGAAACTGTTAGGTTTACAATTCTACTTAATCGGTGCAAAATATATATGAGCATAGGTAGCCATCCATGAACTAAGGATATGAGTGTTATCAGAAAATAATTTAACATAGTTTCAGGAGGGCTGTAAGTCTAGCAATGGGGGAGGGGGTTTCTCGGAAAGTGCCCGCACAGATCCTGTCGCAATCCATTGGGAGAGCCATCTGTGTCCCCCCCTTTGCGATAAGGCGAAGTAGCTTCGCAGGCTCAGTTGTGATTGGACCAAGTCGATATACATCAGAGCCACACCCACTTTTCCGAAAGGGTTAAAAACATCAGTTTTTAGCCGCTTATAACTCGAGAAATAATTGACGGCTCAAAAAACGGAAAAATACGGGTCTTTTTATTTTACAAACTCTATCATATTCGGCAATAATAAAATATGGTAAACGACCCCATTCGACCATTTTACTTGAGTGGTACGTTTATACTTCGTTTAAAATATATTTTTCTTAATATACACTACTCTTAGTATATGCTACTTCTTTGAGTAGTAGATACTACCTTTTATAAAAAAACACCTTCAAGGAATGCAATTCGAGATATCTTGAATGGAAAACGTCAATACTCTGAAGATAAGAGAAAATTTGCACTGCTTATGAAGGTGTGTTTTACGAAAAGGTACTTGGACTGAGAATGAAAACAGATTTTTAAATGAGAAAAGATTTTCAATGCATAGTTTAAATTGGAAATTGTCCTTAGGAAATTTGTTATAATTTGGGCAGCAAGAAAAAGTGGAAGGATTAATGGGTGTGATGGAAACTTATTTATTTTAGATTACTTAGTAAGTAGTATAAAATTTCAGACCAGAGAATTCGTTGATGGGGTAAAAGGGAGGTTGGACATTAGGTACCTTCCATCGAGCGGAAATTACCAATCATAATAAAATCAGTAAGCTCGTTGTATGATGTGTAGAGCAAACCTATCGTTTTTTCCTGCAATTTCATCCCAATTGTTCTTGATTAAACTACAGTTTGTCTAAGCGTTTTGGTCATCACCCACGGATGATACCTAACTCACAATTATGGCATATGAGAGGATCCACCCCACCATAATCCCAAAAAATGACGTTTACTCCGTAAATTATTTTTGTTGCTGTAGGGTGCAACGCTGATGATCACCATTCCTGGTGGCGTCGACGTTTATAACTTAGCTTGTGGAGAGTGTTGCAGCCTTATGCGGTACCTGTAGTAATGTACAGGTCGTATTGTTATCGCCTTTAAACCATTGTTCTTCTCCGCCATGTGTGGTAGTTGCTTTTTGCTCTCTTTCTGACATATATAACTCGTAATGCGCATGGCAGACTCATGAATTTTTTTCTAAGGACTCCGTAGATTTAATATTACTGCGGATGCCACTTACAATAGGCGCAGGAAAATTTATTAATGATACCGGAGTGGTCACTTTCCGGTGAAGCCTTGATTTGAAGCTTCGACCAGACTGCGCTGTAGTCGTAGTAATTGGACCTAGGAAGTCAGGTATCGACGCATCGTTATCAGGTATCCCGATCGCGCTATCGCTATTTTTTTCGCTTAAAATAGCGAAAACGTGGTCGCGATTCTTCATATGTAGTATGGTCCGTCAAATTACCAATTTTGCAGCAGCAAACCATTAGGACTGTTACCATGAACAGTTCGCTTCCAGACATGTTGGCGTTGTCGACAACGAATACCTACGCGAGAGAAGGAACCATGATCCTAACGGAGGTATCTCGCTATGCAACCTATTGGACATGTCTCTTGAAATGACTCAGGTAAACAGTTAGGAGCAATCCACGCATTATGTAACGAATATTTCCCACTTTTTGACCCCCTTCCCCCTTTTCACCTTTAATACTCCGTAAGATTCTCTACGACTCCCATTTGAATTAGACGTACCTACGTAACGCTGCAAATAAATCCTCTTTTTTTGAGAATGATAAAACAAAACATTAATGAGTAACAATCATTCATTTCTCACTACTGTTATCTATATACTAATTATTATTGACCGTAAAATCTCAGCGGCAGCCAGGATTTCAACCCGGGTCATCTGGGCGAAAATCAAGTACTCCGTCTTCCATACCATCCCGATCTTCTTTTTGCGGTCATCTATAATAACGCCTCAAAACGACTAAGTTTTCGATTGAAATGGCAACATATTATAACGAAGGATTGGCATCACGTTCGCTTTCCTAAACACAACTAAAAAGCTGAGATGTTTTCCCCGAGGAACTTCTAGATTAATTATGAAATTCCAAAGTTCTGTTAGACATTGAACGGTCATACTTTACATTCCATTATTATTTAAAATAGGGTAGGTTGTTTGGATTACGCGGTCACAAGGTTTAAACGTAATTACGACTAGCAGAAATCGGTGTATTAAATTTTACAATTATAAACGTTTATTAAAAATTGCTATTCATGTCACTAAAAAGGCTAGAAAATCTCTGTAAATATTTGATAAATGCATAATAGGAGAAAAAGTCCCTGAAGATCGGTAGCTTTCTTGTATTAATCCCATCTATAAAGGCCGATTTACACGATACAATTTTTTATACAATTTCTTGTACAAACGCTTGTATGAGGAAATTATACCGTGTAAAGCGGCATATTGTGTGAACGCTTGTGCGAATGACTGAATGGAAAATAGAATGACTGAATGGAAAATAGAATGACTGAATGGAAAATAGAATGACTGAATGGAAAATAGATGTTATAATTCCATTCAGACAAACATACAATTTCGTTCAATTTATACAAGCGTTTGTGCAAGAAATTGTACAAAAAATTGTATCGTGTAAAGTGGCCTTAAGAAAGGAAATTGAAATGAATACGGGAAAAGGAGAGGGATAAGTGACATCATTAGTAGGAATGGTGAAGTAGTGGAAGAATCGTAAATGCGTCGAAGGACGTCAAAAGAGAAGTACCAAGTGCTTTTAGGTCAGGTCGATCATCTGTGGACAATACATTGACTTTAACGTACTTTGTGGAGAAGAAACTATCAAAAGGTAGGGAGCTTTGATAGGGTAGAATAAGTAGTGGGGACACTATTAAAACCTAACCACGCCGGTGAATATATTCAATCGGCCTTCCGATATGGAGAGTCACGAAGATTCTTCGATGAATGATTGGAATCTGCCTGGAAGTCTGAATCGATCGCGGGATACCGTCCTGATGTGATCATGCAGGGCTGTGATTACTGTCTTGCCTTGAGAATTGTGACCAACTGAGTTAGACATGGAAATGCCAACCTGCACTGGAAGCGAGCCCGGTTTATGTTCGTCTGTACCTAATATACTGCTGCTGTTTATGGAGCCATGATACTCATTGGTCAGTCATTTTAAGCATTTAAGTTTTCAACACCTTTTTGTTCTTTAATTATTTGTGCATACCATTTCTAAAGCATCAATGTTTTCGCCGTTAGTGGAAATAAAACTATTTTTTAAATCTTCGTTAATATCAGTTATAGGGTAAAGGAACCGAATTTGGTGATAAAGTCTGAATTTTTATAAATAATCAGCCTCTGTATCATAAAATCTATCTCACATATATTGGCGTAGTTTAACCGCACATTTTTTTATTTGCTCTCATTTATACTTCATCAGACCTATTCCGAAATACATTTTTTAGCTATCAAGAAAAAAAAGCTTAAACCCATCCTTTAAACCCATTTCTTGTTTTTATCTTTGAGTGTTTGCCCTGGCGCAGTTCCTTTGTCTTGAAAATTGACTTACCCAAGCACAATATCACCAAAGATACGAAATATAGAAATTAAGAGAAATGAGTACGTAGTTGGATAAAAGAAGATGGCAGGATTATGTTTTAAGGTGCCCCAATTGCTATGACCATTTTGTACCATCCTAATCTAGTCAAAACTATTAATACAAGACCCATGTCAGAGGCGGGATTCGAACCCCATAACTTTAGGGTTGCCAGGCCTACATCACACGGCTATTGTCGGTGAGACAACGTAGGCGTTACTAACTTCCATTCACAGTTAATTCTGTCTTCTATGAATTGGAACGGATGAAGGTCGTGATTGTAATTAAACACGCGCGTTTACCTCGCGTTTGGTCGCATAATGTGTTATGCCATCCTTAGTGCCATTGCGTTATGAGCGCCTTGCACTTTATGCTTAAATCTCTAAAAAAAATTCGCCACTTGGCAAAAAAGCCATCCGAGAATGGTCGTTTTCCGATGATTTCATCATCTATTCTTTTATTTTTGCAGCGCTCGTCATGAGTTCTGAAGAAAAAATATATTCTCCATGGTGTGAGGCAAAAAAATGTGGGACGCAGGACGTCGTCTTCAAAAGACACTGCGAAGTTGGCCACACTGAGTCGGGAGGGCGAAGCCGCAAGCCGGGGAATCACCTTAATCGAGGGACTCCACGATTGTGCAGCGAGGCCTTTTGTGTTTATCGGCCGTTCTCCGCAGCGGATGTAACTTTCCGCTTCCCATTGGCTCTTGGACTTTACCGGGATTTATCGCAGTCTCCCGAAGACGACAATGGATGAGGTACGTTTTGTCGTTAATTCGTGGAGTTTTTTGTGTGTCACGGTGTATGATGACTCCGGATCGACGTGCGCTGGTGTTTACTTGCTAGCGTCCACATTCGCGCGAACGAACTCGTCATTATTTATCTATTTATCTTTTTTTTAACGATCCCTCCTCTCTTTTGAACCTAGAAAATTCATTTTATCGAGGACGGCTCAGCGGCGCCGCTCCAATTTGTCGTGAAGATCAGATTCGCCTTTCAATTTACATTGAGAATAAATTTACGGACGAATTTCCACCGTTCGACAGGGGAAACTTTGGAAATTTTCCACCTTTGGATACCCTCATATGTCTTTATTTTTAAGGAATAAATTTTTACACAGTCGCACGGATAATACCATGGATGCACTCAACGAATTATCAAGATTTTCTATTCGAAAGCGTGTAAACTTCCTTTTGGGTTAGGTTGTGGCTGCGGTTTGTTTTCAGTGGATGTTTCTCCTCACGTGTGACGTTTCGTGTCACGTATTGTCGTCGAACGTGTTCCAGCGCAAAATTTATGACAGGATCCTGAGATAAATGTAGCCAATTTAGCATGACGATTCCTAAACCTGAATCACTCAAATGTAATTACTAATTGAAACTAATGGCTATGGAATGTTACTCCGTTTACAAATACGCAGCATTATTTTCGAGGTTAACTCTTAAGTATTGAAAAGTTAATGTATACGTATAGTTTATCTATACTTCATAGTAGTATTCTGAAATGGCAATGGTGTACAGATGATCATATTATATATGTTGTTTTGAATCTATGGCACGATTCAAGGTAAAGTATAATCGCTATCGACAGAGGAAAGACGATTCGTAAATCCTTCGTTCTGAATTGTTCGCGTCGTTCATTAATGCCGTTTTTCTCAAGGCAACCAACTGCGCATTTTATACCAGTGTCGAATCATGGAAATTGAATGGATTGAAGCATGTAAATTAAACGGGCATTATTTTTCGTGTCGTATTTCATGCATTTGGGAAGATTTTAATGCAATTCCTGTCTTTATACGATTCAGTTATCACCGCGATCTCCTCGTGCGCGAAACTTCGCAATGACCAAGTAGTACCATGCGCAATGACATACATAGCTGGGGTAAAACACCCCGAAGGGTATGGAACCGGTGCCTTGCCGAGAGGTTCATGTATGCAATAGGGTTGCGTATGCCATGGAATCAGCCTGTGGTGGTTCAACAGTTTTGGGTCCCTGGGGCTTGAATTGCCATGTGGGCTCCTTTACACTCACAATCAGTAATGAAGTAGATTACCAAACAACAAGGGCCTAATGTTCTTGCTGCTTTGTATGGAACTCAATCCTCTTGGAAAAAGATATAAAACGAGATTGGCAATAGGAAAAAAGTAATATGCTTCAGAGAAGCCCCTCCAGAATTACGGTGAAGCTGATGCTTAAGCTTCATTAGTTTTATGGTTGATTCACCACTGGACTCAGCTATTCGCAATGGTTCATTCGCTCATGTTTTAAATAAAATGTATGGGGTGGAGGTGGGTATTAGCCCTACGTTCTTAGCTATTTCTTCTTTGTGTTTGATGTGAGGTAACAGCGAGGTTTTATTATGGACGTTTTTACTTGGACCGCTTTGTGTCATACCAAAAGCAGATGTGTACATCTCTTTTCTTCCTCCTCTCCCTTTCACAGATTTTTATTTCGGATTAGGTGCTCAGGGTTTTCTACTACATTCACGCCGTACACTTTTTAAACTATCTGATATTCTTTATTTTCTTTTTTGTTCAACTCTAGGTGCCTCACACGTGCGCAGAAGTATTTTCCATCCTTTGAAGTGAGATTTCAGTTTGATGTGAAAATAAAGTTGGACTTTTGTCTCCCCACTCTGAGGCTATCAACTATCCCACCCAGTGCTGTTTCAGTGTACATACAACTCAGCATTCTTTTTGCCTCGATGACATGAGGGATGAAATATGATGGGATCCAATCCATTTCATTCCAAAGAATTAATTATTACGTAACGGTGGAGCCTCGATGTTCAAGTGCGCTCTTATTTATCCTTTGCCGCCAGAATCAGTCGTTCGCCAAGGATTTTAATTCATTAGTTCTTGAATAACGTAATATAAAATGATCAAGTGAATGGAATTTGTTTTTGGCGTCTCTCTTCCCTTTTCGAGTTTTATCGAGTAAGGATGTGAGTGAAGTCGAAACGCTTGGTGTAGGTAACTCATTCACAGCTATAATATCCCTACAAGCCACCGCAAGGGTGTGTGGCAGGGGATGAACCGAAAACATCGCAATCATTTTAAATTAACAGAGAATGACATTTACATTCACTATCATTCATGTGTACAAAAATACGAGTCGAAATCTGCAATGCCTATTCTTATTTCCATTTACCCAGGCATCTTCGTAGCTATGTAATTATGTCCTTATTTTGCGCGGAAGATCTATCTTAAAAAAAATCCTTCGGAATGAGGAACTCTGGGTAGTGTAGTGGTGATGGAGAGAATTTTATTTCTATACTAATTTTCAAAGTGCTCGCTAGCCGTTCCTATTGACACAGATAATATCTTACAATTGTGTAAAAAAGTGTTAAAAATTAAATTAGCTGACCATATAATAGGGTATTACCCTGAAGAAACGTTTTAAGATTGTGGTGAGAAAGCAGTCGTGGTGTGATTGCAACATTTCGATGATTATTGCGTTTATAAAAACGCATGGTTGAAGTTTGGTGGTGAAAAGGTGGAAGGGAAGCATCACTTTTCTGCAAGTTAACGATGACAATTTTGTAGAGAAAGCCAATTATTTTTTCAACACCATGCCAAAAAATAAAAATAACTCATACTTGAAGTTATCTTTTTTGGATCTTAAAATAACTACTTAATTCACATTTAACTACAGTTGTCAGTGTTGGAAAATCTGATGTTTTTACACTTTGATCCTATTCATCATAGTTAGTTTCAAGTTTGTCCTGCATTCATATGCCACTCAGATCGGTAGGGTTAAGGAAAATAAGGGAGGTTAGGTGGAGATTAGCCCTAAGTAGGTATTAGTCTGATTTTTTCGTTAGGCACCAAGAGCTCCACAGTTTAAGGTCCCATCCGACGCACGGAGCACAGAAATTGAAGCCGGTGCCGGTGGTCGGGTCGATAAAGCGCCGGCCTTATTCTCCCTTGGACGTGATTATCGGATTAGTTAAGACGCTGTGATGTAGCTTAAGAGTTGGGGAACCTAAAAACCCAGCTTTTCTGAACTTGGAATGCTTACCACTCGGCATACCCAACATTATGAAATTCCAGTCAACATTTGTGAAATATCTGCTGGTACACCCAGACATTAACGAATGAAAGCTAGTACTCCAGCCACCCCTATTTATCATTCCGGCATTTTTTTCCCTTATGGTGTTTCAAGGAAATTTTGGTAATATAGTTATGAAAGATATATCTTTCATAACTATAATAAAATGCAAAAATAAAATATGTTTTATAAAATGGAAATAATTTATTTCTGCATATCGCTTTGTAGCTGAGAAACTAAGCAGCAAGAGCATACATCTAAGTTATTTGTGTCTGAACTATCATTTTTGATAATTTTTCCTTCTTGCGCAAAGATTTTAAGCATTGACTACAGATCGTATACTTTCCGTAGAGTGAGTCACATGATCGTTCTCAGAAACTCGAGTCAGGACAGCACTCGTGACAACCTTCATTCTACAAAAAATAATTCTTTCTTTGAGCTATGCGCTTGAAAGATGGTGTATCGGACTTACGATTTTTTTCAGTTCATATCACTGAATATATTTCTCATTTGAAATGATGACTCATACCGCTCATGCCACGAAAGTTTGTGTGTGTGTGCATATATATTATACATATATGTCGAGCTTCAACATCTTTCGATGACTTGATGATGCTGGATGTCTTATTTGAAGGCCGGACGCCTTTGTTTGCACGTGGGATGCGAAAGTCTGTGCTGGAAAGGTTTGTAAATGTAATCTCTGATATCATATGGTAGCACGGATGAGTCATACAAGGGGATCGCTTTTTAACAGCCGTAAAGAGAAGATCAGTAAGGTCCGTAAGTCCTTTCAGACTGTGATCTTCGAGAAGGCAAGTGGTGTGAAGGGTATTTCTGGCTTTCGAATATGTACGCTGAAATGAAAAGAAAGTCTGTGATTCTAGATTACCATTCACTCCACTGACTTTTTTCTCCCCGCATTTGTTTTCAGCTGAGTTGATGGAGTAGCACAAAATTAATCTAGTGTTCGATACCTCTGGAATACCTCCCTCTCATCCCATTATTAAACATAATTTTACGTTTACACTAACGCCCTCTCTCTGAAAGGCGTAACGTTGTATAAACAGCTACCCCACTCTCATCTCAGACGCCCTCACACCGGTGTCCATGAAATCCTTTCGTAACAATACTGGGCATGGAAAAAAAGTCCAAACTTTTTTACTTTTGGGTAATGTATCCGATAACGCTCACGTTTCGGACAAAAAATTGCTGATTCGCTGGAAAATATTCGGAACATTTTTATAGGATAATTTCTCCGTTGGCAGGATAAGAATTGGCGAGAGTATTCAAGTTTTGCGGCGTAGAGGAAACTACTCGCCCCCAAAAAGTGCATTTCATGCTTGTAATTAAAATGGTGAGTAATATCGATTTCCTCTTGATATCACAAATTAAGAGATAGGGAAATGTGTTCCGGATCAGAATATATCGAACAAAAATGCTTGAAACGAGGAAATCTTACTGCGATTCCATTTCCTGAAAGCCAGTGTATAAATACCGGACATGTGAAAATAAAGTTGACGCTTCAGCTAAAATTTCGGACCTCAACCCGAATGTTGGTTTCTTCAGATAGAGGTGACCTCAACCAGTGTAAGAAATGGAGTTCTACGTTCTATATCGGGACAGTGGTAGTCAACTACGATGTTTTTTATATATCAGAAGAATTTGGTTCTTATGTGCATTAACCGATTAGGTTATATCATACTGTCTAGGTTAAACGTAGACGAACATAATATCCATGGGGGAACTGGAACCAACGAGTTAGCAGACGAATAAAAAGCAACCCATATTATGCGGGTTGACGACGTTTAGTGATTTACCAAGTTTGTGTAATTTCTGATTCTCTAAATAAGTCGAACATTGAATTAGGACGTTTCGCAAAAAGTGACGGTTTGGGGCTTATCTTCTCATTCGTGGGTAAACCAGTTTGTTTTTATTGATGTTAGTTGTGTGTGCCCGACAGCTGATGCCATTAGTGTCACAGAGGATGCATAGAATTTTGTGCATAGATACGATTTTTTTAGTGGAAGGTAGGGTAGAGAGAAACCCAGCGTCGGTGTCAGCTTACACTTGTCGGAGAGTCTCCAGTATATAACGCCCACGACGGACAGAGCGCTGAACTCCCTCCCACTGAGTGTCCTCCACTACACTTAGATGTGGACGGTGTAAACATTTGCCACTACCGGGACTCGAACCCCTGTCCTTCAGGAGAGGAAGTCGGCCCATCGTGCCAGTATTTTACGTCAGTTCTCCTGCAGGGTTACGCGAGATTATCGAAGACACTGAACCAACAAAAGATTTACTTGTAACGAAACCGAAGCAGAGTACTCACGGTTCAATCATGTGCTTACTGCTCGCCAATAATTTTCGGAACTCGGTGATTGAAATTTAAACATAATATACAAGTTTATATTCAAGGAATAGCAAAAGGAAGGGACGTGGAACAAAAATTCTACCTCGATCACTTGCGTGATAGAAGAATGTGCATGAAGCTTGCGCTTACATTATCGCGTCCATGGTTTTGATATGGATGTCTTCCGGTGGGTAACCGAACGCTACAAACGTTGGGAACTACATGGACCAATGGTTCCCAACCGGTGTGCCGCGACACGCCAGGATGCCGAGAAAACCGCCAGGGGTGCCATGCTGTAAAGGCCCATTACACGATACAATTTTTTGTACAATTTCTTGAACAAACGCTTGTGTAAACTGAACGAAATTGTATGTTTGTCTGAATGGAATTAGAACATGTTCTATTTCCCGTTCAGTCATTCAGACAATCGCACAAGCGTTCGTACAATTTCCTGCTTTACACGGTACAATTTCTTGTACAAACGCTTGTATCAACTGAACGAAATTGTATGTTTGTCTGAATGGAATTAGAGCAGGTTCTATTTCCCGTTCAGTCATTCAGACAATCGCACAAGCGTTCGTACAATTTGCCGCTTTGCACGGTACAATTTCTTCGTACAAGAGTTTGTACAAGAAATTGTACAAAAAATTGTATCGTGTAAAGCGGCCTTAAGAGATTATGGTGGGAAAACGAAAAACTTTCAGGAGGACCAAATTTTGAATTGGTTACTCTCACGCCAGGCAGATGGTGAAAGTAATCGAAACACTTCTAACTGAAGGACCAATTACTGCTAAGCGCCGATTATCTTTGGTAATGGAGAAGGAAGCCCAATCGGATAAATGAAGGGCGCTGAAAGGTGCCTCCAACGGGCTTCCTCCAACGCTGAAAGGTGCCTCCAACGCTGTGCCTCCAACGTAAAATGGTTGAGAATTACAGACTGAGGGTAAACGCAGGATCCGTTAATTTTTACGCTCCTCCTTTTATTAAAAATCCGAAATATTTGGCCGCATCGCTTTATTACATTAGACCAGAATCAAAATTAATTCACTCTTTATGTGTTTCCGCTGTTCCACAGACGGCGGGATACTACAGTCGCTACTGTCTTTGAGCACGACTCAAGATTACGCTCCTCCTTTCATCGCCTTGGAGTGTGTTGAAATCGGCTGGCGGAAGTCTACAAAGTGTTTGTTATCTTAGCAACAGATGGCATGAGCTGCTCGCGACTCGTGTGCGTTCAGTGAGCCCATAATCACTATCTGGGTGCCCGCGGGTGTTTCACTTTCCATCTGAACGAGGGGGGGGGGGGGGGCAATAGCAAGTTGTTCAGTTTCATTAATTAACAAAACAGATAAGTGAATTATTGTAGCTAAATCCAATAGATTCTACCACTTAACCTGTGCGAAAAGTTTGCACATTAAACTTCCCACCTCTCCTCAAAATAAATGTTTGGGTTGCTGAAATGAAATATTCAGGGAACTGTGCGTACAAAATAGCAGAGACAGTTTATTAATGTGAACGTATTTACAATTTACATTACCTCTTATCAGTTATTTATTAGCACGATTAAAAACAACATAATGCCTCTTACCGACAATAATACTTTACTCCTCGTTGTTTATTTGACTACACGGCCATATAAACATTTGCGTTTTGACTATAAACGATTGTAATACGAATTTCATGCTAAAAGAAGAATAAAGTTTACTGTCACCCGATGATTTACTCGCTCTTCATTGCAGCACGTACCTACCTACATGCAACATTTCGCCTGATGATTGAATAATAACAAGGGACAGTTTCTGCTGTGTGATATTTGACTTAATTGTTCCATCCGTTGGATGGGACGTTTAACATAGGACCTTTAGGCGTCTTTCTTTAAGAACAGGCTAAAGCTAATGCCGGCTTTTAGTTCCACTCCTTAAATTCCTAACTATTCCCGAATCCCTAATTATTCTGAAGCATGGCAAGGACCTTACTTTTTGGTCCTCTCACCAAACAACAACAGAAGATTTTTCATTTCATTAATTTGATCTTGTTTCAATATTGTTCCGTCAGGCACAGCCTGTCGTCGGGGCATAAAAATAACTATTTTGTTTAACGCAATGCATTATTTATACAAATATGGTTTCAAATATCTGCTAGGCTCCGTACTCATAAATATGCAGTGCGAAAAATGCGCCATGAAATACAAAAATTAAGAATTGAATGTATATAAATAAATAGGAAATAAATAATATAAAAAATTATAAAATAATGATATAAAAAATATAAAATATTGCCCATTTTAGGCAACACCTGTTCCTCAAATAGGTTTGGAAATGCTTCTTAATACATATGACGTTACGAAAATAAAACAATCACCGAAAAATAAAACTGTTTTCTTTCTTAACTATTGTTGAGATTAAAGTGAAGAAATCGTAGACCTAAACACGTTTAAGACAGTCATAACTTGTTCTGTAATAGATGCGAGAATGTGCCTGGGGTGGATCGCATTAGATTGTGTGGAAACATCTCATTGAGAAACACACTAGAAGAAACAAAAATGTCTGCGATAACGCGTTGTTTAGTCTCATGAACGCGTCAGAGTACGGCGGAACGCGATTTTTTTATGCATCGTTCATTTGGTTTGATAAATTTGGCGCGCAAAAAACCCATCGGAATAATATATGTGGCGAATGAATGGAAAAGAGGTGGAGTCTTTGTCCTGTCGTTCATCCTCTAAATTATATTGCCCTAAATTATGCTGCCCCGTTAATTACGCTGCCCTCTTGGTTGACAGACGTATTAATGAAATTTCATTAGCAACGTCAGAGCGTAGCGATACGAATCGGACGGTAATTATCCGCTGGTTCATAGTTCCTGGAAATCAAAATGTTTGAGGAAACCTTATTCGTCGCCGGACCCTCTGCACAAGCGGCGATCATTTCTCGGCCGTGACATAAATATTCGAATTTTCAGCAACTTATAGGATAAAAGCGTCCTCGAAAATGCAATTTAATTTCCTGTATGGCTGACTCGTTTAGTTTTCCCAGGGTATTCGGGGTAACCATTAACAAAAATAAACAATCGAGTATGAACTTTATTATTAAAACCGGTGATTTTAGGCGAGTGTTTAGGAAATGAATCCGTGCTATGATATTGATTTTTCGGTGGAACGGCGCGGCGGTTCTTACTCGCCGTATTGGGTGGAGGGTATTTCAAGTTCATTACTCTGTCCGTCGGATGGGACGTTAAACTGTTCACCCCTGAAGCCTGCGAAGTTTCTTTTGAGAGTAGGGCAATGAAACCGACGGATCGTATTCATTCTCTGCTCCTCATTTTCTTTATCCTCATTCATCTGCTCCGTATATTATACCTGTACCCGATTTTTCATCTGTCATTAAATAGAGCGTGAACAGCCATTAAAAAAACCTTCACCACCCTGAAGGGTGGTGGTTCATTTATGGTGTCAATAGACTTGAAGTTCGGTTTAAACTTAGCCGCTAAAATTCCAAGATCTTCCTTGTCCAAAATGTTTCACTTTTAATGGACTCTGCCAGCGAAAATAAATTATTTTGTGGAAATACCTTCACATAATGAAAGCATATCCACGGTCGCAGCTCATTTTTTACTATTTGCATCATGTTTTTGAAGGAATGATGGCGATGGAATGTTCATCAGATATAGAGAAAATCCCTTTTTTTCCGACTTTGGGCCCAATCACTTCCCCGATGGTGATTGTGGTCATTAATAGAGATTTAAGCTCCATTTTCCGAGCGAAATTCTTAATTATTACTTAGCCAAACGTGTGGTATACCTGATAATAATAAAATTTCCTTTTGACTCAATGTTTGGTGTTTGTTAACAATTGTATTTGCTGAAAAATATCCCAGGGTTTGGCGGTTGCTTTACCCTTTTCTCTCGCTTTTGTTTTATGCAATAGAAAATCTCGAGATGCTCCTGTAAACGTCGTAGTCAATGATCAAAGTCGGTAATTCACGGGGGATATGTTGGTGTGGTGGCTAGAGTACTGGCTTCCCATTCTGGGAATCCTGGAAGAGGCAGATGTATTTAAATGGCGTATCTATCCCCACTTACGTACTATGTGGATAACGCTTCGAGTTAAGCACTCCGTCCGTCGGATGGGACGCTAAAACGTGGATCCTTGGCACCTGTAGGTTAGTGCTGACGCCAGCTTTCCCTCCACCCCTCCTCCGTTTCTTGAATGATTTCACCCCTTATCCAATTATCCAACAATCCTAAATGATCTTAGATGATTCAAAATAAGTATAATCCTCTCCAAATTATTAAAAAATCATCAACAGAGAAAAAAACGACAAATGTGTTCGAAAAACTACGAATATATTTTAATATTCTAATAAAAGTCGATATTTTGACGACGGATCCTGACAAAATGAAAATATGTGCGAAAGAACGAAGCCGTGATGAATGTTAAGGCATGTCGTAAGATTCTCAACGCATTCCCAAACATATAACAAATTTCTAGGCTTGACTTCGTGGAACCACATAATGATAACATAAATAAATTCACTTTGTAAAATTCCACAGATTTATTAAAACCGACCTAGGGTACGACTTACACAGTCATTATCAAGGTGACAATGGTACATCACGAGCCCTATATACACAGAATTGAGTGAGAGGGGACGGAAGGGGGCAGGGGATAGGGAGGGAGTCAACGTGCGGGAAGTGTGTGCTTGGTCGAAGGTGGGAGTGGGGAAGCGGGGGCATTTGGGCTCGTGGGCTTGGGCATAAAGGGCTCGTGATGTACCATTGCCACCTTGATAATGACTGTGTATAGCTCGAAACCTAGATCGATTTCAATAGATCTGTGGAATTTTACAAAGTGAATTTATTTACGTTAGCATTCCCAAACAACTGTCATAAATACCTATAAAATTTCAACATCTTTCGTCATTCCACCAGAGTACGGAGTGCTTATATCCTATCCCCGCAGTACAGGCAAAGTGTGCTCATTTCGTTCCGCCATATTGGCATCAAAGCCAAGCGGGTCGCATGCCTCCAGGATACCACCAGTCTCTACCATTCTTACTTTCTGTCAGAGAAATAGCTGAGAAAACATGCTTATTTATTTTGACTATAGCCTAGAAATAGACATGAATGAGGACACTGGAAAGCCAATACGTGGAACAAATTGGACTCGATGACTAGTTGTTTAAGATCGAGACAAGGAGTCCTGTAGAAATTAGAAGGACATGCTTTCAGCGTTCATTAAAAAGTCGAGTCCCTTGAGTTAAGAAGTGTATATTTGTGGAGATTTTTAATTCTGGATTGTTTATAACTAAATAGCGTCTGATAGAACGCTTGTTTACGAGCGTAGGCATTTTTTTCTCACGTAATCCGCACATTTATGTTATTTTATTTGGAAAAAATACAGTTTTCGGTGCTAAAATTCTGATGTTCCAGGCTTAGGTTAACCCATTTTCTTAGCACTCTTAAAGTTAACTTCAAATTTTGAAATGTGTGAGCCTAGAATATTTGCGTGTGCTATGTTAAATTTTGTGAAAGCAGTAGTACAAGTTGTAAACTTCCGTATATTAAAAAAAGATGCAATGAAGAATAGAAGAGAAGAAAACCATATATAGCCCTATGAAACAGACAAGATCCTGATATATACCACAATTTGATATACAATTAACTATTAAGGAGCATGACAGGAGGGAAAATAATAGAGAAAGTCCCTCGGGGAATACCGACAGACAGATATGTTCTTCGTGTGAAGCAGAAGATTTACAGTGACATAAAGGAGCTAGCAGGAAACAATAGAATGGAGGGCTGCAGTCTTCCAAACTTAGAATTTAATGGAACTGTAAGTTTTATAAGTTCTTGTAATTGTAAGTACGTCAAAGAATTCCCAGCTCATTTCGCGGAGAAGAAAATCTACGGACCGGTACATATTATCCAAAGCATTTCAGATGAGTTTTTTGACTCATTTTGTTTTTTTACTTTGGTGTCAATCCTAAGCCATGGATTTTGATTATATACATATGATATTCTTCATGAAATTCGTGCGAGATGGGTATCACAAAAACAGAACTGCGAAGAATCTCCGTAGATTCGCAGATTTGCACGCAAAATGCGATTGGCTAAACTCGGACGAACACAGATTTTCCTCAATTTAATGCGCGCTTCGCGTCGGCAAATAAATGCGATAAATCCTTTATATGAATTTCGCCGAAGGGGTTTATCTCACTTGGGACAGATCGATAAGTATTGAATGAGTCCTGTGTTGTGTTGTGCATTGCACAACTTGGGATTCGAATTTTGCCGGGCGTATTCAGGGAGTGCGAGTTATGACGAGACACAGGCTTAAGAGGGATTTTTTAATCGGGTCGTCCTCCCACCTTTTCCTCCTAAGTATGCCTCCCCATTGGTTTCTACGTTTTGTGATATGAAATTGAAGAGGAAAAGCGTGATTATGATGAAAATGTCTCCAAGAACTTCTAACGACCCATTTATCTATCATCCGTACATACGTAAAGAACCTTTTCAACCTTCCCTCGGATTGTCCTTTCTCCCGCTCCCCTTCAAAGGCAAAGGGAGTGATTGAATTTGTAAGAAATACCACAACATATGCACAGCTATTCACGTCCGGTTTCATTATTAGGTGACATCATCGACAAACGGGAGTACTGGAATTTAAGTGATCTTCACAAAACACACTGATGGGGACCGGGATTTTCCACGAAAAAAGTTAACCACTGCTAAGACTTGGACTAGCATAATATCCTGGGGATTTAATGCTAGTAGTCGGGCATTACCGAATAACGATATATTCTAAAAAGAGTAGTAGAAAAGAAAAGTCTGATGAAAACTTTTAGAGGAAACATTGGTCCAAACGTTTCAAACCAACCAAAATTGGTGGAGTAGTAAATAATAATTTTGAACAGTGCTTATATTTTTCACTATTCTTACAATCCAGATTTCGTTCAATTCATTCCAGACTTTTTAAAATTAGAAGTTTGAGCATATAAGTAAGATAAGGTATTCACTGGTTTTAATAGCTGTGTAGATAGTATGTTAAGTATTGCGTATGTATGTGGATTACACATTTTACCTTTCATTTTCTTGATGTCATACTCTTCATGAGAAACTTTTATGCCCTTGGTGATGTCATCTGTGGTTTTAAGTCTGATCCACACTTTTAGGCGCTGCAGACTGGGAGGAAAGGTACGAATATGGGACTGGAAGGGTAAGAAGGAAGCGTGAAAAGAAACCTTGGCGTTGTCATTAGCCTGATTGTAACGTAAGGCAGCAAGGGGATCGCGTCGTAACGTCCCATCTGAGAGACGGAGTGATGAGCTCGAAGTTTTCTCCCCAGAGCACTCAATTAGGTGCCGGCTTACCCATTAAAAACAAATATTCTCCTGCTGGGATTCGAACCCGGACTCGTAGGATTGATGGGTAGAACTCTAACCACCTCAACAATCAGTTAATAAGCTCGTAGTAAACGTGATTGGTAGTAGAAATTTTATCGGCGCAGATACACTAAAATAGCGGTATTGTTACTAAGGTTTAAAGATTATATCCAAAAGGAAGAGTTGCGTGAGGAGGCACTTAAGAGATTTATCACTCTATATTTTAAACTTTAGTGAAGAGAATCATGGAGTAAGTAATTATATAATGACAGTGTTTGTTTAGCAATGGTGTGTTTATCTGTCCTGTTCACTCTCGATATCATAATAGCAAATCCTAAGTGTTCCAGCCTATTTACAAAGTAAAGTTCCAGAGACAGAGAAGGATGTTTATTCAACTTGTGGGTGAGGGTTTCATTTGCGGAAAAGCGAGATTGCATGTATGCTCTTAATTTTAATTAGATTTTATTCTGTAGCTGAACTGATCGTAAATGTCATGCTGAAATAATGAAATGAGCACCTTTAATTAATATCTAATAACTCGTAACTTTTTCCTCATTTTCAAAGAATGACTTTTTCCTCCTTCCTTGCAATTACCAATTTTTGTTCAGAAGGTATTTATTCCAACCTAATGCATATTTATACAATCACCTCTTTATTTTCAGATATAATATGAAATGCTACGTATAAACATTTCCTCATTTTACAACATCCATCCTCGTGCCACAAGAATATCCAAGAATGTGGATTTGCTCTTAATTTGGAATATCTTCTTGTATGAACTCGATTGGAAAACTTAATTAGGGATATTGTTTCCCGAGTCATCGATTCCAAATCTGTATAACGGAATTGGGTCACCTCTGGTAAATCAAGGAAAAAGTAGTCTTCCCCAAATGGTTGCTTCTCTTAGGTGCACAACTTTTGTTACCTGGTCGGGAACCACCACGGGTTGGTGTTGTGCCCAGGATCATATCCCGGCACAGGCTGTCTTTTCATTGGTTTACCGGTCCTTGAGACTTGGAGACCGGTACTTGAGAGCCTTGTGGAGAGTACCTCGAGTCCAGTACTTCGTCCGTCGGATGGGACGTTAAGCCGTGGTTCCCTTGGCTCCATTCGTCAACACCAGGCTAATGCCGAGGCCGGATTTCTCTCCACCCTTCCCACGTTCCCTGAAAATTCGTACCTTTACACAGTTACCCACCTATCCTCTCCGGCGCAAATGTTTTTAATAATAATAATGTATTTATTCCATTACCAACTTACAATATTATGTTTGACAATTTATACAAATTAATGGAATATAGGTGCCCCAGAGGAACAATGCCTGTATTGGGGTTACCATTATAATTAATTTTAGACGGGCAGGCAAGGTGCTAATTCTGCTTCTGTAGTTACCGTATACAGTATGAGATATGGAAAAATTAATAAAAAGGCAATTTTTGTGCATTCATATTCAATATTGATTATATAAGTATATGATCATACGAAGATATAATATACCTCATGTTGTCCTTAGTTTACGGCCGCATAATCCAAATAACAGCTTCAAGAAAGGGGAAAATAATGCTGAGGGAGTGTTGAAGTAGCAATCGAAATTAACCCAATAGGCATCGGTCGCTGAAAGTATCGCGGCATGTGTTCACGCGACACTTGAGCCTGGTATGAAGCTGCAGAGGGGATACCCATATTGAGAATGCAGCTCGCAGCCACCCGTCGGAAATATAATCCCAGTCAGTTCATGCGTGGAGCGTCCGTGGACGATCTGTTTTGAGGCGTATAGAATTTTCCATCCATTCCAACATGCTTGGTGCACCCATTCGCTTATCCACGCTCTCCAGCGGGAGGCGGAGGAGCCGTACGGCGAAAATAGTCGCACACATGCACACTATTCGGCGTGTAAAAGATCATATTACGCTCGTGGAGATGACTGCCGCCAGCGGGTCCCTCTGTTGGTTGTTCTAATTCACTCTCGAGTTTCGCTCCGGGATTTTTCGAGTAGGAGACTTCTGCGCTTGAGGAATGGGACCGCGGGACGAGAGAGGCAGCCTCCCTCTCGTCCGTCGTTTTCAATCATGACTGCATAGTACGTGCCATGTAATTCACTTCGAAGCTGTGTGGCAGAGGTTTAATCATATACAAAGGCACCCGTGCATAAATTCAGAGAATAGATACCACTTCGTGATGAGAGAAATGTGTTGGCGGTGCATGTACCAGGCACCTGCAGCTGAAAAGTTGGTGGCGATGAGGGAAAATTATTAATGCAACGATATCGTTTTAAGATCGATGCGGAGGAACTTAAACCAGGAGGTTAGAATGAACTGGATTCTCCAACGCAGGTTTTCTGAAAAGAGGTCGGCGATCTTGGACGGCACAGACATACCTGTAAGATGAATGAATTCACTTTAAAAATTTGTTAAATTATCGGTGGAAAGTGCGCAAACACGCCAGCAATCGCTAAAATCGTAGTTTTAATACGTACAATTCGAACCAGTTTTAAGGAATAGGAATAACTCAAAGTGGGATAAAATGCAATAAGACCTCCTTTAAATAACGTTAGGAATAACTGACGCCTCTGTGATTGAATTTTGGTACAATATAATTGTTATTTATACTTTAATACACTTGCAGTCTTCATAAGAGACTATATAAAACGTAATATGTATTGTGCCGAGGAGGTAGGGCCTAATCTATCCCAACTACTCCCTTTCTGGCTTCACTGTCAACTGTAGGCTTACCACCTCCAGTACATTATAACCTCCTTCAATTTAAAAAGCAGAGAAAAGGAGAATAATTTGATTTTTTCCACCCGTGAATATTTATTGCTCGATGGGCTTCGATGCTCTACATTATTTTGAGATGCGAGAAATTTTGGCCTTAATGCATGATGGGAAATGGGAGGTGAGGGGAGGTGGAAAAAGGGAGAGTTTAAGGTTTGCGGTTATTCGTGGCAGGGATTGCGAGTTCATTTGAGATGTAAGGAGGGAACCTACTGAAACATCTGTGAGGAGCTTGCCGTTGGTATTGATCTTCATTGAGGTCCATCCTTCTGATGTGGGCCTCCCGTGGTGCATGCAGTTCTCTCCTCAGTTTTGCACCATATGGAGGATTGGGGGCGGGAGAAGGGGTTGATAATCTTGTCAATTTGAAAAATCTTCGCCCTTAAAAATGATGTAAAGCATCGAAACCGGTCAGGAAACAAGCCTCAACAAGGGAAAGCTAAAAATAATTCATCTTCTTTGCGAATATATTTTCTATCATTTGCATGTAGACCCATAGGTAGATTCCAACAAAAGCCGATCGGCATTTGATGAAACCCACGGAAATTATTTTAACTAAAGCAGGCTAGGGTGTGATTAACGTCTTATATTAGAGTTTAGAATTTTTTTATGATGCTCCACATACTATGCTACCGACATTAAGCCCCGGAAAACTCCGGACCAATCGGCTACCGGTTGCGGTTTCCGTTTCAAAGAACGATGCGAGGGTGCGCGTCTATTTCCCGACAGGCCAGTTGCCAACCGCAGCCAATAGGATCTCACGTCACAGTCACGTGCTACTTGTGTTTACATTTTGGCGAGATTTTGATCGCTACCATTTTTATTGCTGCCTCAAACCTAAAGATGTTTAGAAAATATAGATAAAACAGCACTCACCAACCCTGCAATACTTGTGTGAAGGGCATAGTAGCATAGTATGCATTTTATTGAGGTTGTTTTAAATGTTTTTGTTTTATCCGTAATATCCGATCACCAACCTGTCAGGTTATCATGACATAATGCTATCTCATATTATTCGCGGGAATCATCGTGAATCTACCTGTACGGCATTTTATCTTTCTAATCTTGTTTTATGGACGAATCGAACATACTACGCGAATTTTCTCTAAATTTTTATGAAATCATTGGAAAGCACTTCGGTCTCAAATATTAAATTTGATGCCGAAATTCAGTCTAAATTGTAACAATTGGCCTGCAATAGCGATTCCCATTAACCAATTCATGTAGTACGCTCTCAGATGCTGACACAGTTATCACTCCTTACTCAAATTATAGTCGATCTTTACTGTTCTCGCTCTTACTCCATGATCAAACCTGCGACGTACCTACCGAGAAACGAGGCATGATTAGGGGAAGTATTACCTTTCTCTTTCAAATAGGGGATGAAGCACTTCCACCTCCTCGCAATTAATCTATTTTCTTTTTCCAAAGGTAAAATGCAAAGCCAAATATCCTATCTCTATAGGATGCCTGCTTTATTATTTTTTATATTTATATCAGACAACACGCTTTAAAGTATTTATAAAACATATGCGTACATAACTCTTCAAGACTTTTAAAGTAGACAAAATTCTGGCCGAAAATAGCATATTTAAATTTCCTAACAAATGCCGCCATATTGATAGGACAAGAACTTTGACGCCAGTATTCTGGTTCCTCGCCAGTGAATATGGAAGAAAAACTAGGAAACGGGAAATGGTGCAAATTTTTCTTCGAATTTTGCTTCGTTCCAAGATGCACTAATATAGGATCTGGAACACCGGAAAAGCTGTTTTTCAATTTGCCAAAAGATTCTTAAATGAGGAATATCGAACGATATCGATAAATATCGTTTGCCCAAGATTTTCGGAAGACTGCCAGAAAGTTCATTTTTAAAGTAAAATAAACATGCTTTATATTATGTTATAAGCTTTCAGTGTCAAAAAACAACAGATTCGCAATCTACGTGAATTTTTATACGAAATTAGAATATTTTCTTAAAAATAAAAATTTTATTTATTTCCGGAAAACTGCTTTCATTTCGGGTGGGAAAAAAACCAAAGCCAGGATATTCAGGGGAGCCTTAGGGGGGGAAAAGAGGCAGGTAGTCGTTCTTCCTCTTTTGGTTTCACAAGGGCCTTCGGCGACATTTATTGAGCTTCCTTCCCCCAGGGTTCTTTTACATATTTGTCTCGTCCGAACATTATTTCTTTTAAAGCCCCAGGATTTTTTCCATCAGGTTTTCTCCGCATCAAAAAGCATTCGGCAAACTTTCCCGCGGTCGGTGGAATCCCCACTGCTGGTGTTTTCTCGAACGAAATTTGAAGCTTCAATGCCTCTGCCTATCCTCTGTGAATGATTAAGAAGTCGCCCTTTATGATATCTTCAGTCAAAAAAGCTAACGAGGTTCAAACTTCCGGGAAGTAAGATTCCTTGCTCTCATTCCGCAGGGATTTAATATGGGAGACGCAGATTCAAAGCTTTTCATGTTGCCTCTGTTTACACTGGAAATTTTCCATTTTAATTGCTCGGCTTCATCGTGTCGAAAATAATTGATAGAAACTTTAAAAATACGTAGTAGAAGTTAATTAAACCATTTAAACTATCTTGGTCATGTAGAGATCATTCCTCCGTCCAAAAATCTTTTGAAATTTTTCGATATTTGTGATTAGAATCCAAATGGAGCATTCATATCGAAAAAGGACAAATATTCGAAATTTGGTAAAATTTGAGTGAAATGACGTCGTCTTAGCCGTTTTAGTTTCACCAAACTCCACTACAGGCAATATTTATTATGAGCGAAAAAGGCGCTATTTTGGATTATGAGTTAGTTTTCAAATGTTTATGGTGTGGACATTAACTTGTCCGCAAAAGTTTGGATGCTTTGTCATTCTGTTTGTGTTCTCGGCGGAAATGGAGGCTGCGACCCGGTGAGATCCCGATAAGGCTTCATTGAGCTAACACGCCGGGAAAGAACCGCATCTTTCCTCGGTAGTTCTGTAGAATTCCTTTGGATGTCAGCCGGCGGTATTTTCCTCGAACTCAAATCTGTTGGAAAAGTCTTATTTTTGGCCGAAGTAGCGGAACTTTCGCCATTTCATTTCACGGTAATACCTAGAAAAGAAAGTTAATATTTTTTGTTCTCTACTAAACTACATTCTGAGCACCACACATTTTAATGGGAGGACACATGAAGAAAAGAGAGGAAATTTAGGGCCATTCTTTTAGATCCATTTATCGTATGCACGCACGAAGCTATAAGTATGTAGTACATTTTTCAAATTTTTTATTGCTTTTATCAGAGGCATTACCATGTAACATTTCACGACACGACTCGTCGTGTATGCTATTTTTTATCGCGTACCTCAGCTCTGTTGTTTCATCATGTCTGGAAACATGGTAAATACAGGCTCAAATGACTCAGATGCGACCCATAGGACAGTAAAGGCAATATTGACCTTCTCAGCGCAATCATAATTTAAAGCTCATCATATCCACATGGGCGAATTGAAAATAACCTAGGAGAAACTGGGCATGGGTGAAGCTTTACATCAACACGTACGCAACTCCATCTACGTGATACCGTGGTAGTAGACTTTTTTGTCCTCCAATTACTTATGTTCATCATCATCTATCAACAATTGCAAGATTGGTTTGACCAGCGCTTCATTCAATTCTCCTAGAAAACTAATTATAACGATAATATAATCTATGTTATCCCCTTTAATAATATCATTTTAACTATCCCTTTCTTGAAAAGTATATTTTTGGCTCTTGAGTAATATACTTTAATTGTTTGAATGGATAAGTTTGGCTCGTCTCAAACGTTTGCCGACCGCTTATATACCCGATTTTTCCCATAGTCCTTTTTCCAACGTCTCCCTTAGTAGTTTAAGGGCATCAATCTTCCTTACGCCGGGTACTCTTAGTGCAGCTTGTTAGTATAAAAAATTCTTCAAATCAGCGTAAGGTGCTCTCCCTCCCTCTGAACTTTGACCAATCAATCGTCTCGGCCTCCCACGAGCGAGTTTTCTTGGTGTAGATCCTACTTCTGGCAATGAAGGAACTGCTGGTGCCAAATAAATGGTACGTAACACATAGTCTGTGGACTAACAGATTGCGTCTTGACCCCCCCCCCCCCTCCAGATTAAATGACAGCCTGGATGAGACGCGCTAAGAACGAATGTTTCATATAATTTTCCCCTGCCTCCGGGAGCTTTACTGCATCGGTCCCTATACTCTAAAGGCCTGGTCGAGGTTTCTTTCTCACCCATCTAGTAGGCTATTTCTCGCGCGGGATGACTCATAATCTGGCCGCTCGGAAATCTCAATAGAGTAAAAGAGATCCAAACGGGGTCGAGGCGGTCCGTCTCATCCGACACATTTTATATTTCCCTTGATGTGATGAGCATCATCAGGGAATGCTAGCCTCGCGTAACAAACATCTAGTTTGTAAGCAACATAGAGGAAAGACAACCCGATAGGTCTTCTTCTGCCCGTTATGTTTTCAATGCCAACATGAAATTGAATGGATACGTAAGAAACTGAGAACTTCGGATAAAATAATTTTGCGGAAGTTTCTGCGCGGCTTAATTTTTTTCCTGACGAGGAAGATCCCTCCCTGTTCACTGCATTTGAGTCAGATGTATGCCTTTCGAATGTTGTCATTACAGGAGAGACAACTTAGGTTTCCGTTGATTTAAACTCAATTTATACTCCTCTGGAGTTCGAGTATCTACTCTCATCTAGTCTCGTTCAAGTTTATCTCCTTAATGCCGCTCTACTGAGACCACCTCGTGGCATAATATAATCTATAAGGAAGGAGATTCCGGATTTGTATTTGGAGTCGTGATCCACTTCCCTCGCCGGCTAGTCTTTGCTTAACATTATCGGGGGCAGATGTGTACGGCAAGGTTTTATCCTCTTTCATGCTAAAATATACGGGAATGATTTTTCAGCACTTTTAACTTTATTCACCGGAAAAATCATGGATATTTATCGACCAAGTTAATTCAAGTACAGAAAAATTCCTTGATTCATAAAAATTATGGTATCCCCTTTCATTTATTACCATTTTTTGCATGAGGTTGTTAATCAAAGACTCACCAGCGGGTGAAGTGGATCACAACTCCAATTAAATCTGGAATGAATCTTCTTCCTTGAAAATTCATGAGAGCTGCAAGTGGCACTAAGAAGACAAACGTCAACGAGGACGAGGTGCATGTAAAAGCTCCAACTTTATTCGTTCATGAATGCAAGGATTTTTTAATCTATTAATTTTTTAAAATCTCCTTGAAAATTTGCATATTTTTTCTAATCCTCTCCCTGTATTTACCTATTTTTTTCTGACTCGTGGCTATTTTCGCTGAAATGTCTGTGTGTTGCGTTTTCAAGTTTGAGAAAACAAAAGAGAAAAATTCGGTTAAAAAGTCTGCGCATGCATGGGAAATCTTCCACCTTGAAGTCTGATGTTTGACGAAGCGATGCAGGAAAACGTGCAACGCTCACGGTGACTGGCGAGAGGTAGGCGATCGATGGATTTATTTTCATCGAAATATTTTGCCTCGAGGTTCCTTTTTGGTAGAGGCATGCCTAACCGGCCGTTACAAAAAGCATCTGCTTCAAATCATCGCGAAAAAAAACTCCAAATAGGATAAGGGTTTCTCACATTAGTACGCATGGCTTTTTTGGTGTTTTATTTATGCCTATTAACATAAGAGCTGGACCAAGATCAGTTTCTCTCTTGATTGGAACTTATACCCGTTGAGTTGATAGGAGACGGGTTGAATTTATAGAATTATATGATTGATACAGTACATACCAATTTATTGTTAATCTGAAATTTAGGATAATGTAAGTTTCCGCATTCAGTTACATTTTAATGGTTTCTGCCTTGAGATCGTAATAGTATGTGATTATTTTCAACCTTTAGTCAAATACCTCGTTTTTGGCCGCGCGAAAGGTGAATTTAGACAAATGTATCGCTTTGAGTGGCAGCTTTTCGTTACACTTAAAATTGGGTGCACTTCAAACGCTGAAATTTGTTACGTAAGATCAGTCTGGTTGGTGAGGTGAGTTCAGCAAGTATTAAACCCAGCGGTGCGTGAAATTCACGCATCAGGGTAGGAGGGCCAGTCCCGTTCCCTGAACCGCATTTTCTCCCCCAACCGGGTCTGGCATCAAGCTAATCAAATCTCTCTGCTTGTTTTAGCTAGACGTGTCCGAAGAGGCCTCTCTCGGATTTGAAACTGAAACCTCCTTCTAGTTTACCTACGCTCTATCAACAAGGCCTCCACTAAGTCTCAGAAGATCATCGTCCGCATTATTTTTTTAAAATGAGAAACTTATCCCACTGCTGGGAATCTGTATTTGTATCTCATGACAGTTTTACGAAACAATGTGTTTAAACATAGATGCATCAAATTTCATTAAGTTCAGTTCCTAATTCAAAGATTGTTAGCTAACCGCGAAAAACCTTAACGGGAGGAGTTACCCGGTGATATGCATGATAACAAGAGTTACATCGAGAAAAAATAGTTCATTAACCCGTATCCAGGTACTTGGGGTGGATGATCATGTGGAAATAATCTATCAATTTTTTAAACAAAATTCCGCTAAGATCATTGTTGCATTACTTCACTTGCTGCTATACTTCCGCTTCTTCAGTTGTTTAGTGACAGTGGGGATCGGGTTGGTGTGGTGGCTAGAATACTGGCCTCTCATTCCGAGGGCCCAGGTTCCATTCCCAGCAGCCGAGAATTTTTCAGTGGTAAACCGGTCCCTACTTGAGTGCCTATTGGAGGGAATTTCTGGTTCAGTTCCCCGTCCGTCGGATGAGACGTTAAGCCGTGGTCCCCTTGGCGCCTGTCGTTAAGAGCAGGTAAATGCAGACGCCGGGTTTCTCTCCACCCTTTCCTCCGTTCTCTGAAAACTCCTACCATTATCCAATTACTCATCTATCCTAAATGGCGCAAATAACCTCAGCTGTCGGTCGCCTCCCCTGAATAGCTAACTAACTGTATGGTGACAGCGGTGTCGCAAGCACTCGTGCCCGCGTCTTCAATCGGATCTTTGACCTGAAGGGGGCGAACACCCGGAAATTAAGAAAGTCCAGTTCTTAACTTTTCGCTTATGCAGTATCAATTTCATATGCAAACTAAAGAATGAATGTGTAACTAGAAGGATTGCATTGATCTAACTACAATTTTCAAGTCATCGTGTTAAGTTTTCCACTCCAGTTTGATTTGTTACCATGTCGATTTTTCATGCATGTAATTTTTTAGAATACTTAACCATATCATATAAAACTGCCATTATCTTTCCCGTACGCATTTCTTCCTTGTGTTGATATGTATATCGATCGATTCCTGATAAATTTTAATCTCTCACGAATATGAGAACGCGGATTCACCCATAAATGGGGAATATGCCCTGTTTTTTATAACTCTTTGAACAAGAATTTTAATGCCTAAAATATGGTTGGTGAAAATTTTGCCAAAGAATGAAGTTGTATTATCAATGTATTACTCTTTTAAAGAAGTTTGTTTTCGGCAGCTTAAAAACAGGACGTCATCTCATGACGTCATGGCCCGGTATCACTATGGGCGTTATCAGGTCCTCGATCTCGGATCTTCATAAGCCGTGCGCTAGTGTTATCATTATTGTTTGATTCAATTTATGTCAGAGAAAACGTGATCTCCATTCTTCATTTTTCGCGCAGTACTGCAAACCGCTTATCAGAATCAGTGGAGCGAATTTTATAGACGGTTATTGTTACCTCTGCGCTACTCTAGGGGTTAGCGTTAACGATAGAGATTGCGATAACGCGAAAGATACGTCCGTGATTCCACCCCAGTCGTAAGTGGGGGTAGATTGTTTAATGAACACTTTGCGAAAACATTTGTATTTATCTCATTAGTTTAATGAAAGAAACTAATGTATTTCGATTTTTTTATTTAAGTAGTATTGAGAAAATCGTTCATAAAATATATAATATCTGTATAGTGCCTTGTTTGGTTTTACTCTGCTAATAATTTCTGCTACGACAAAGCAATCGCTGTTTTTTACGAAGGATACCACCATAAGGGAGTCGCCCAAAGACAAATTGTCGGAACTTGCTTTTTTAAATCTCTTTTCAGTAATTGTTTCGATCAAGGTACGCCTAAAAACCTCAAAACAATATAGTCGCTTCGTTTTTTTACAAAATAAACGTCTGTTTCCGAAGCAATATGGAACCTACAACTTGCAGTGACTTCAGAAGGCGTTTCAGGTCACGTGACTCGTAAATTTTCGGGTACATTTTAATGGAATTTAATAATCTTCGAGGTTGGCATAGAAAATTATGGCTTGTATATTTGAATTTTTGAGAAAATTTCGTATCAAGTGCATCATGCATACACGTGAAACAAATGCCATGCGCATCCCCGTCATGACACAGTCGGCATTCTCGTTCCCGGCCGCGGGGGAGTTTGAAGATGTGTGTCTGGGAAGGAGAAGTGGTTTCAGTGGCCCCGCGGGAACTGATGGCTCCATCATCGTCTCGCCCGGCGCTGTCCGTCTCGCGTGCGCTAGGACTAGGGGAACTTGCAAGTCTACCCTCTCGTCTTCCCGTTCCACCACTTCCCTCCTACAACCCCTTAGAGCCACCTCCCTCCTCCCCCTTCCCCCACAGAGGAACTCGGCAACGCGGTCGGACGCGATTATTCTTAGCGCGGAGGGGCGGTGGGTCGCGGGCAGTGAGGTGGTGGGGAGGGAGGGTTGCAGGGACGCCGGCGGTCCTCGCTCTTCTTTTTTCCGGCGGGGCAGGGCGATTCCCCCCGGTCCGAAGGAGCTGGCCTCTCTCGCTCCGCCTCGAGCGACAAGGTTGATGCGTTTGAAAAATGCGCCCGTCTCCCTCTCCCCGTCGCTCGGCGGTTAGTCACTCGCTTGGAAGATTGATCGGTGTCTTGGGGCACTCCCTCCGCGAAGAATGGAGCCGTTCGTCTGCTTTCTGATATCTGAGCGATACTATAGTAAATAAGATTGGTATAAATGAGTATAAACTATTACTGCTAATATAAACTATGGTATAAACTATTCATGAGAAGTCCCTTGATGTTTTTCTTCACCGATATGTAACTTGGAAGGGGAGTTTACACCCGGATGCTTTTTAAATTTTCCCGGAATTGACAAATTGGTAAGCGGTTTCTTCACCGATATGTAACTCGGAAGGGGAGTTTACACCCGAAAGATGCTTTTTAAATTTTCCCGGAATTGACAAATTGGTAAGCGGCCAAAAAAATGGCCATCGTTTTTGGGGAAGGTATCCAGTGTTGACTGTTTGTTTTTTCGGGATTCGTTCTGCGGTGTTTAAAATTGCAAAAACAATATTTCGCTGTTCCTCCTGCTAGCTTCATCAGGTTAACTGAACTGATTCTTTACTCTTGCTCGTCTTTATTTGTATGAGTGAGGACTCCCATTGTTGCTGGAATTTTTGATTTTGAAAAATTCGTTTAAGTTTTCTACTCAATGTGTAACCGTCTTCTCGGTTGACGTTCTCCGATCTCTTTGCAATTTCTATAGCTTCCCTGATTAATCTTGGGTGATAGAGTACCTCCTTTGAAGCATACGAGCTAATGTATCCAGTGGCTAAAACACTAAAATGATTATGTATTTTGTTATTTTAGGGCTGGTTTAGTGTTATTGACACTTGGATTTAAAGTGCTCCTATGGATGAGGTTATATCACACATTTTTTCCTAAGTTTTTACTTCTCACACGAGTGCAACGTTCATATTTGAGGTGGGATTCGAACCCACAATTTTTGGATTGAGGTTTAGCTGGATTGTGGTTGACCTGGCAGCTGCGGCAATGTGACCCGGTTTTATAATGCCTGATGATGTTAACATTCAGTTGATATGGATTTAAGTAACTGTGGCGGTTGATGGCAGTATTATAACTGTTACTTAGTCATTTTTATGATCTTAGTTTGTTTCTTTGGTATCGATGAGATGACATAATATTATTAGTAAGTAGGTAGTGCAACCTATTTAAGTTCTATACTGAAAGTATGAACATTGGTGTTGCCATGAGTTATAGTTTTTCTTATGGTTTTTGAGTGGTCATTATCTACAGACAGTACTTTTCGTGTGGTCCTAATGAAGTTTCTACTTCTCCCAGCAAAATCTCCTCTATGTCTCACCTATCATTTTACCCAAAGGTCTCTTCCCTAGGTATTCATGTGCGTATACTGTATTCTAAAGATATTGGTGGGTATTCATTTTCTGGTCTCTTTTTTAAATGTCGAACTTTCATTAACTGACGCTATTTGACTCTATACAGCTTCCTACCTCCATTCATCCTATCAAAGATAGCCCTAGTATCGCAAAATTGTGCTTCAATTTAGCCACTAGTCCACGTGGTTAGATCCTGTAACTTATCGCAAATAGAGATTATCCACCACTGTATGATTTTTTCTTGCCGTTATGCACGCGAAACATGTTGAAATCAAGGTCAATCCTTGATGGACCGTATTTAAAGGTGAATGAGACCTAGCTCCTAAAGATCCTCCGAAAAATAGTCTTTTGAATCTGGAATCCTCGGTTTTCTGGTGGTCTGCGCATTGACCCGGCAAACCAAAGGTCGATTTCCGTTTTCCTCTGGATATTTTCAACGCACATGCTTGCCATATAAAACGTCTAAAAATCTTACAATCTTAAGATTGGTTTGAGGTAGCTCTCAACTTCATTCTTTTGTTGGCTTAACTCTTTATAAGTATTTCAAAGTATTTTCCTTCACACCCTTCGCTTCTCATTGTATTCGTTTCATGCGAGGTCTTTCTTTACCATTCTTCTCATTAAAAACCCCTCCAGGACTATCTTAATTAGACCAATCATTGGTTGGTTGGTTATTTAGGGGAGGCGACCGACAGCTGAGGTCATTTGCGCCATATAGGATAGGTGGGGTAATTGGGTAATGGTAGGAATTTTTAGGGAACGGAGGAAGGGTGGAGAGAAACCCGGCGTCGGCATTAGCCTACTCTTAACGAAAGGCGCCAAGGGGACAACGGCTTAACGTCCCATCCGACGGACGGAGTACTGTACTTGAAATGCCCTCCACTAGGCACTCAAGTGGGGACCGGTTTTCCACTGAAAAATCCGCCACTGCCGGGAATCGAACCCGGGCCCTCGGGATGGGAGGCCAGTACTCTAGCCACCATACCAACCCGATCCCCCTAGACCAATCATGTCTTAAAATATGACCGCTTGAGTTGTTCCGTCTTCTTTGTATCAAATTTCTTATTTCCATTGTTCAAATAATATCCAAGAATATTAATTGTCCTTCCTACTTCAGTTTACATCCTACAACTTGATTTAGTTTTTCCTGAGAAATCTCATCAAGTAAATTTCCTCGAAATTATTCTTCATCCCCATCCTTCGAACTGAGTCTTCCTGAGCAGGGGTTACTGTTCCTTAGGAGACTGGCTTACTAGTGCTTGGCCATTGGCAAATCTGACTAACGTTAATCCCCCTCTTCCCTTATTTCTACTGCTAGTTCTCTCTTGCGTTACTTTTTTCAGTTAATCAATGTAGGAGTGCATTGTTCACATTTGTTGAAATGTGATTTGGCCTACTCTGAAGAGATGGCAAACGTGGGACACGCTCTAAATATCAACATCTACATTTACGCGATACCCTGCAAGCCACCGCGAGGGTGTGTGGCAGGGGGAATAAATGGAGGCTAAGTCATCAATAGTTGCATTAAATTGTAAAAATAACTTTGTACGTTCCACAGAATAATTTATTGTTGACCCAGGTTTCGCCAGTTACGGTGTCATCGGGAGGCGGAACCTGGGTCGACAATAAATTATACTTTGGAACGTACAAAGTTATTTTTAGTATTTAATTATGCAGTGGTTCCACCAAGTAACGCTAGAAAGTATTGTCTTCATCAACAGTTGCCTCTATTTTAGATAAGCATAATTATGATACGGTTATACTCTCACCTATACTTCCAATCCATCCATGATTCCCCTGCATTAGAGTTGAATATGTCCTCAGTCTCACTTCCTTCCCTCTTTCGCTGATGAGCATGAAATTTTTATAATTTGGGCGAAGATGAAAGTACTATCATCATAATTATATCAAGACTAGATAAAATAAATTGATATATAAGTACATGATAAATAGCGGAAACTATATGTAATTCATTTATATTACTAACCTGAGATGAGATTAAACGGCTGGCTCCTTTCGTCATATCTCCGATTGGCACCGAATTTCAAAAGGCATTTAAGTGTACGTTATGGTGGTTAGTGTTGAAATGGGGTAAAGCATCAATTTCCTCAAAGGACGTCAAACTTCCTTGAAGGAATTCCTTTAAGAGATATTTTCTTTTCCTCGATTATGAGAGTTTCCACGCCATGTGTTCTAAACTTAAAATTATGTCTTGTGAGGTAAACTTCTTGGAAATATGAGTAGAGCTAAGAGAACTTTGTAGCGAGACTTCCTTAAAGTAACTTTGAAACCCCGTCGTATTGGCTTACTCACAAATTTGGTTTTAGAGGTCTTTTTCACTCAACTGTATGGGATACTTATGTGAGACACAAATTATTATTTGTGCTGCTTCAATTATCTTTTGGAATATATTTATGAGGATCTTGTTGGTGTGGTGGCTGGAGTACTGGTTTTCCGATTTCGAGGATTTTAATTGCGTCTGAGGCAGATTTTTCATTGAATGTTTGGTCTCTAATTGGGTTTTGTGTGGAGAGCACTTCGTGTTAAGCACTCCGTCCGTCGGACAGGACGTAACACTTTGGACCTTTTAGCGTCTTTCGTTACGTGGAGGCTAATTCCGACACTTCCGGGTCCTCTCCATTCTTTCTCCGTTCCTTGGAAAATTCCTACCCATATCCAATTACTCACCTATCCCAAGTCACTCAAATTACCTAAGCCGATGGTCGCCTCTCCGGTATAACTTACCTCTACAACAATATGTATATTTAGATTGTGCTTTGGGGAGGTTATTTATATCCTCCCTGACATAAATTACCCCCCATGACGGTTCAACCGTCTCAACCGTTATTTACCCAAGTTTCTCAATGTTTTTCTTGTGCGGTATGTCGACATTTCTCTCATCCATTTCTTATAAGCCTATCATCCCCATTACGTAAATTGTCAAACTTTGTTTTTTCGTCATTCAAATTTCTGTAACTTTCCACTGAATCATAGAATTTGTACATTCGTAACATTAATAATATCGCACATCCTTCCCATAAAAATCAATGACTTGTCTTTTACTCAATACTTGTTGAGGGCCCTCTTAAATAAATTCGTATGTGCGTGGGTTTAAGCATTTTGAATATTTCAGTGAATTTTACGCTACGGAAGTACGGGTCATTCAAATCAATTAAAAAAATTTTCTTTATCCGTATATTCACTCGCACTTTAGAAATATACTTGCTCTGAGTATCTAACTTCATGCTATGTTAACTTCTGAGGCTTCTGGTTTTGAGAATTGGGATACCTTTTTTATGTTACAAAATAAGGAAAATCACTGACATGGTTCCACACTTCTGGCTTCTTATATATATACCTCTTTCATTGTGCTTATGATGGTACGGAGTGTGACTTTTGCCATTTCCGTGGCTTCGGGCCAAGGTGGGAGGGGGGAAGGTGGTGGACCACCAAGTCACCATCTTCTCGGCACCTCTCTCATAGTCTACGCTCGATACGGCATTTTATTATAGCATTTGAATCCCTAAAAATATTCTTCACTTGAGTGCGCCGTGTGGACTCGCAATTTTTTCTCTCCCCCCCCCTCACTGTGCATGTGGCCGCGAGGAGATTCACTAGATGGGAAGGCAACACGTGGAGAAGCCGAATTAGTTTGCCTTGCCCGAAATTACGCAACCCTCAAGGCATATCCGAAATGGGTGTGGTCAACTTTTCCTCGTCCAGGGGCACTGCTCCCGCGCTTTCTCCGGATTCCGTAGGTGAGCCGTATGGAGACTTCTTGGAAATAACCGAGAAGGATCGGATTTCACGTGGCGGAAATTGAAAATGATACTATTCCAAGTAAACGCCCTCCCTGTACACTATTCCCTCTGCCCACACCTCTTTGAAGGAGGCTTTGAAGGCAATAATTCATGCACAAATAAGATGGTATTTGGAGCGGAGCATCGGTCTAGTTTTTCCACCTGATTGTGGAGTTTTGTTTCGAAACGTAGGTAAAATTAAAATTTTATTATTCGGGAAAACACAATTTTTCGGGTTACAAATCCGACCTCGGTACCTGAATATTCAGTCCGAGGCAAATAGTCAGCACATTCCTCTGGAGTGAGAACTACGGGTATTTGTACCATAAGCCACACTCCATTTGAGCATGCAACTGGAGCGTGTTTCTTTATGGTAGTGAGACATGGGAGAGTACAATGGCATAGAAGTCAAGGCTCAACATTCAAAATGTGATGCTTCAGAAGAATGATAAAGATCAAATGGATCGACCGAGTGACAAACAAAGAAGCCCCAAGAAGAATGGGAGAAAAGAGGTCTCATGAAAACTTTCAGAAAAACGTAATCGGCCATATCATGAGACTTGATGACCCAATGGAGAAATTCGTTGAGAACAAAGGAATGGAAGGAATGGAAAAAGAAGACCACAGATGAAATATATGGAAAAAGTAGAGGTGGACGTGAAAGAGAATTATATCAATATGAAGAGATTATCCGATTAAAGAATCGAGTTGAGAGCTGCGTCAAACCAATCTATGGATTATTGACTTGTGATGACGATGAACTAATCCCAGTTTATTATTACTAGCAATTATTATATCGTTTTATTCCATAAACATTTCTAAAGTGATTCATCTTTTTGATCATTTATTTTCCCTCATGAAGTAAGTGGAGGATAGTGATCTATATAGTCTTTGCCCTCATGCTCCTTTTGCTAAAATATAGATGAATTGTCATTGATAGCGATAGTATAAATCCGAACTAACTCAAGGATAGTTAGCTCGCAGAAAATACAGTCCACTTTTGGTATCAACCCCCGCCACACGCTCTTGTGATGGCCTACAGGGTACTTTGTAGATTAACATGTATAATGTAGACAACATATATATGGCAGAATATTAATGATCATTGAGTTTTGGAATTTTATTTACGAAAATAGATAAAAAGTACGGGTCGAGTGGACCGTAAATTAGAAGGATTTGGAGCATAAATGAACACGAGGGAAAATTTTGAACATTTTGGGAACTCTTATCTGAAAAACTTAGTGACATTGTATTCTCGTGAATTGAGTCGTCAAGGGGAAAGTGAATGTAATCATCTGTGGTTTTACAAGTCTATGACTGCACCTAAAGGAACTTTAGACCAGAAGGAAAGGTACATGGGTAGGAATGGAAGGGAAGGGAGGAAGGGAGGAGGAAAAACTGGCGTCTGCATTAGCTTTCACTTAACGGAAATCGCCAAAAGAATCACGGCTTAACGTCCCATCCGACGGACGAGTTTGAACTCTAATGTTCCTTCCACATAGCACTCAAATAGGGCAAAAATTTTCTATGAAAAAAATCTTCCACTGACGGGATTTGAATCCGGTCCCCGCACTGAGAGGTCAATACTCTTTGAGTCACCGCACTACCCAGACCCCGCTTAGTGAATGTGAATGATGATAAAGGAGCGATTTGTATGAGATGTGAGTAGTTTGGTGCGTAGGATTTAAATGACAAGCATTATGTTAATGATATGGAAACTGGGCGTTAACATAATTGAGGGAAGAAAGGTGTCAAACCAGTCATAGACTTCTCATATTCTCTAATCCAATGGCTATCTACTACATTCTTCCATCAATACTCATGAAAGTTGACAGGACTGTAGGAAGTTCGACAGCTTCTAACTTGGCTAACTCGACAGCTGAGCAGCTCGCTCCGCCCAGGGAGCGAATGATCTCAGCCGCGCGTGAACAAAAATCGGGTAGGGAATAAGGGGGACCTCAATTTTTAAATCTTTCTAGCACGTGACTCGTGGTTGCTGCTCGCGAAACCTTTTTGGAAGGGGGTAATGAGCACATCAAAACAACTTTTGTATTCCACTTGCATTGCATGAACAATCCATAGTACTATTTATGCTGAAGTTATTAAAAAAAGTCCTTTTTTTTGACTCCCGAATTCCCAGGTGAAACACTCCAGGAAAGTTGAATGTGAAATGATTTCTCTCTATTCTCTAATTCCGTAATTTTACGAGGGTGCTTAGTCTAATTTCAGCATACGACTAGCGGAAAGCTCTCTAAATGTGTGGCCTGGGTTGAGGCACGCTTTAATTTTAATACTATGAAATACATGCAACTCTAGGGATCGCTACTAGTTAAGAAAAATAAAGCTAGGATTTTCTCCTTTGGTGGGGCTGGAGTGATTCGCCTGACTAATTTGGCGTAGGATTAAGTTTTCATTAACGCGTAGGCGATTTGGCCGATTATAATCTATTTCCCCATCATGTTCACCTTAAATCAGCTGCATATTTCTGGAAAATGAATTGTTCATTGTACATCTGTGTGAATTTAAACCATTGTTTTCTCATGAAAATCAATGTATTCCCTTGGAAAAGGAGGAAAAATACCGAAGAGGGTTTCGTTTCAAGGTTTTTACCACGTTTGAGTTATACTGTGGCAAGCTTGGTGATGCACAATACCCGGAAATAATTCCTAATGAAAATTGAAGAGAGAGTTCTTTAAATGGCTGAAAGAAAAGAGGTTCCGCCGGCTATAGAGATTAAGCAATGAAGTCACTACTTCTACGGAGGAAGAGTGAGATATGGAAAATCAAATATCAGAAGGCGATTATTCATTTATCCGTGCTGTGTATAGTGTACTCGGATGATTTCTTCGTCTCTCCCTTCTCCGTTCTCTCTCTCTCCTCTCGGCCAAGAAAGGTAAGCCAAGACCAAGAAGGAACTTCCAATCACTGCAGATAGTATCATCTAAACAGATATTGTGACTTTTTCAGGTTTTGTCTTCAAATTTAGTTGTTTAATGCATCAGTATTCGACACTTAGAGTCATCATCAGACCTGGGTCGTCGCATTAAAATTTACTGTGGAGTCCACTAAGTTCTAAGTTCATTGGTCCATAATGAAAAACTCCGGAATTTGTTTCCTCTATCTTCATTCTTTTCCCGCGGAGTGATGGTTCTTCCATTTGGATTCGTGATGGAGAAAGAACAGTGGGTGGAGTAGTAATGGGGTGGGAAAGGGAAGTCGTGGGAGATGTGTGGCCGGAAGAGAACGTAGCCGGAGTAATTTTAGTGTGGGACGAGGGAAGCTAGAGAGGGAGCGAAGAACATTCTGGAAGGAATAGATGACGAGGATGGTGATGCACATTCCATCGCGAAATGCGGCTCGATATTCCACGTGTTGATATTCATGTTTATACGATATTGTGATATGATTTCGAAAATACCAGAAACATACGACATTATATATTACCGTGTTGTGAATTTGATATGGAAATGAGCATGCTATTAGCTGTCGAGGCTGCCAAAGAAATGTGATTGATGCGGAAATTGTCCACTTGCTTTTCAGCCCGTCATACCTCCTGCCTCCCATCATTCTATCCAAGCTACCCGTTCTTCTCCTCCCCCTGCCCCGCTTACCCAACATTCTTCCCACAACTACATCCCTCAGAACACACCTACCCTTTATTACCTTCTTCATCCACACCTTCTGCCGTCTCCTAACTTCCTCAATCAATGTTCTATCCTGCCGACTCTAGTACTTTATCATTCGTCTTCCTTTCAACCCACCCTAATTTCCCCATTCCTTTTCCATTCTCGCATCTCAAAACCCCTAAGTCTATTTGCATCTTCTTGCCATAAAGTACATGTTTCTCAACCATTCAGTGCCACGCTCCACATTAGACTTATCACCAGTCTTTTCTTTACTCCTCTACGCAACAACCCTACCATTAGTTCTCGTATACGAGTAAAAGTTCCTTTTTCCAATGCAATTCTCCGTTTGATTTCAATGCTTCTATGACTTCAATGCCCTTTCCTCCAACGCACCCTCGAAATATGGACTTACGATAATCTAAAGCTATCTTAAATTAAAAAAGGCATTCTTCACAGATTGAACACCTTATTTTAGAGAATACGAAGAATGAAATTTTGAGAAACGTCAACAAAGAATTCACTGTCAATTTTGAAATATGTATGTTATCTTGCAAGCTGAGATTATTTAATTTTTGTACATGTAATAACTCCAGAAAGTGTCTGAAACAGCTAATTATAGCATTATTCGCGCTCAGAAATGAAAATGGCTTATGACTTCACCAGCACGACTGTTCAAACTTGTAGCGTATAAAATAATTACTTACGTAATTACAAATTGTCAAAAAAATTCGCCTTCATATCGACTTCATCATCAGTGGTTGCTATTTATCCGATCTCAATATTATTTAATGAAAAATAAGTTCTGTGTATTAAATAGGCATCAATGATGGAACGATTGGTAGGCGGCTATAGTAACTAGCTGATCGTAGGTTTTCGCAGCGTGGATGATGTCCATGTCTCTTTCGGTAGCTGCTGCGTGACAGGCATTGTCCTCTAAGCTTTCATACCCGTTGCAGGTCACGTCATCAGGGAATTAATAATTATGTTTTAAAATGAAATCATAATTATTATTTCCCTGATGACGTGACCTGCAACGGGTATGAAAGCTTGGAGGACAATGCCTGTCACGCAGCAGATACCGAAAGAGACAACTGGGCTATAGTAACTAATTACGTGAATTAACTAGGTCCCAAATTATTAAAAATAAGCCTCCAAACCCATTGGAGGCTTATTTTGAACCCAAACCTCATCAATTTTGTGTTGATAATGATGATTAAGCTAATTATTTACTGAAGTATATGCATTTGACGACCTATTCTACTTTGATATGGAAAATAAAATATTGCGGTTCGATAGCAAAAGGCAATTTCCTTGCTCGCGTGCATTGTCTTTGTGGCGACAAATATCAGGGATTCCGTGCATGTGAAAGATGATATTGAATCAGATGAAATTAATTAATGTACATATACATAGTTTTTGATGCTATATTCCGTTTTTCGTAGCAAAAAGCACTCGTCCTTAATTAAAATACCAAAATATTAACCAGTATAAAAGACGTTTATATTAAACAAATTCGTTCAATACTTCATCAAGCGACGGGTGATACCAAATTCCATCCCATTTTGGTAATGTATTCTCATTTTTCATCCGATATTTCAAGAAAATAATGCTTCAAAATTATAAGGATGTTATTTTTGCTTTCTCTACAAGATAACCAGAATAGTTACCTACCATTCGATTATTTACAATTTAAATTTTACATTTAGGTTTTACCAAGTTGCTTATGATGAACTGACAAAGATTCGCCGAGATTGTAACTAGAAATAAATCTATAAGTATAAATATCTCTTATAAAAATAAGAGAACCAACACCGCGAAAACGTACGTTTGAATATTTCCAATTTAGTTTGGTAGCAGAAATCCCCAACCCAGGTTGATATTAGATTTTATGAATGGATATATATGTTGAGTAATTTTATCACATGGCTTATCACTGCTTGTTCTAAAGTCTCAAGGTCTGCTGTGGTAGCCTGATCGATAGCCTTCTTGATTAGCCCTAAGCCAACAGGTTCGAACCCCAATTCGAGATTGGACATTGTATTTGTCTCACATTTGACTAAGGTTAGACAGCAGTCTAACGTTAAGGTCAAAAATTAGGTTAGACAGCACGATACTAAGACGATGGAGCACATACATCCTAATTCTTACACAATTTCTTGTATACTTTATGCCTCGATGGATACCTTGATGATTATACATACCTACTCAAGGAACTCCCCCATTACCTGCGTGTCTGTATGAATATCACTGTGTCTATTCGACCGCTCAGAACGTAGAACTCTCATGTGGTTATCTTAATACTCAGTCCATTGAGTATTCATTTACATCTTCATCTTACCCTGCGAGCCACCTCAAGTGCGTGTGGCAGGGGGTGGTAGGTCATCAGCCTTGAAGTTCACTTTAGCTGAAAGTCAGTTCTCAATAATGAAGTACGGTGTGTAATGTTATTGAAAGAATTTGACCTTGTTTGCGCTGTTAGTCGTGTTTTGTGCGTGGGAAAAACGGATTTTTGATCTCTCTTAATTTGTCACCTCTATCTGTGCTACTGATATAGTGTAGGCGTCGAAGAGTCGACATCATCATTTCTGATGATGTCGACTCTTCGACGAAACCGGTCGTGAACATTAAAAAATTTCTGTGAAATTGTCACCAAGTAGTACTTTTCATTGTGGACATGAAATTTCACAAAGTTGAGCCTGAAACCATCAAGTTCGATTAGTAATGATATTGTAGTCTAAAGTTAACAATTTAAAAAAAAGATAAAAATAGCAAAGTTGGCCTGAAAATGTTATGGGACTGTTCAGGTAATCGCCTGAATATTCATTCGGGTTCTCGTATTCAGGTATATTCAACCATCTATCGGAGTATTCTTCGAGGTGCTAATGTAGTTACCATCGCGGTTTATCCGGGTACTCATGTAGGTACTCATCCATGTGCTCATGAAGTAACTCATGCAATTCATCTGGTACCCATGTATTCATTCAAGTCCTCAAATACCTCTTGAGTGAATGCATTATCACTGCCCTCCACAAAAAACCGATCCCCAAAACGTCCGATATCCTGGCATCAACCGCGCGGACGCCTGACTAGGGAGAAAGGGGTGGAGAAAGAGGGAGCGGGAGAGAGAGAGAGGAAAAGGCAGACGGCGAAGGGGAGGGATATATAGATGGACACTAAAAGGGGGAGCTTGAGCACGGCCCGGAAAAAACGACCACGTGGTCTTCCGTCTGGAGTCTTGAAGGTGGAAGGATAGGCTTACTAGAGGGAGGAAGGAAGGGTAGAGGAAAGCGCGGGGGAGGGCATGAGACGGATTGAGAAGGGTATTATGGGGGGGAGAAGGCCATTTTTAAAGGTATGGGTGGAGGTGGATAAGGAACTTATTGAGGTGGAGTCGTAAAATATTAATGATTTGAAGTAGGCTTTGGTTTTTAAGTACTCAAACTGTTGAGGTTATACCCAACCTAATCTTAAACCTGCAGAGACAAACGCAACATCCATGCCTGAGGTGGGATTCAAAGCCACGACGTTTGGATTGCCGGGATGACGCGTTACCGACGTGGCTACAGCGGTTGGAATATTGAAAAGGTTAATCGTATCAAGTCAGTCTAATTTGGCTTCGGTGCCGAGGGATTTAATTCATCTTGATGAGCTGTGCTAGTTGATGAGGTGAAAGGCATTAGGTGATTATATCAGCTGATTTAGTAATACACTGTGCGGTACACTGTGCTGTCCACTGTGCGTTGAAATGAAGATGTAAGTTCTCGAAAGCAGAACCTTGACTAACATGAATTTGTCTTCGACAGCGCGATTGGAGGAACCAACTGGGTAGCATCAGTAGACTTTAGCTTTAGTAACTGCCTAGGGTATATTGCACTGTCTAAACTATTCTTAATCCTGTGGACAGTAAAATTCACACCTAAGCTGGAATTCATACCCGTGATCTTTGGGTAGCTAAGCCGGTACCTGACTACTCCCAGCGGCAACTAACTGGGAAGGAAATTATGTGCACAAACTAAATGTCTTTGACAAGGATTGATTTTCACGTGTATTTTGCCCTATTTTGTATTTTCAGCAATACTAAGGAAGTTGAAGTAACTGAGTTGGATGTGAAAGCTGTAGACCACACTCTTTACGTAGGCTTGGTCACACTCCATGATAACGCACTATAATTTACCCATTTTCCTGTACTATCTATTTAAAGACTATATTCGAAGACCTAGATTCCTTGAATTTAGCATTTACAATAATTCATTTTCATTGTAAGAAACAAAAATTAAAGATAAATTAGCAAACTTATCCTGAAATTGCACGATAGAAAACCTACAAATTGGCTGTTGTGAATCATGCGCTGATTTAACAAAATGGCAATTATCTCGAAATCAAAATTCGAGATCAAAACTATTGGTGTACACGTTGAATACGGTCAAAGTTCACTCATTTGTAATGCTAAGCTTATATACAACGAAAAACTTCTTGCCATCGATATAAACAAGCATGCCATTACACCACCTGCAACTATATGACATTTTTCGACACTTGAATATTAGAAGCGTCCGCGTGTTTCTCAAGTTACATTCTATTACACTAAGTTCATCTTAAAAGCTATTGAGGTAAGGAATTCTGCATCAGGTGAAGTATTGTTCTTTATTTTGAGGGCTCTTAAATACAAGTTCGAAAGCTGCAGAGAAAAAGTGCTTCACTAGTCCTAGTTGAGTTTGAGCTGTTTACATAGTTAGTACTAATTACAAGACAAAGTAGGACCTCGTAACTTCAATATCCATATAATCTCGTAATGATTTTTTTTCCCAAGTGAATTTTATGAATTGTCGTTTTCAAAAATGGTTGGAAATGGAAAATTAGTTATGAAAAGCTCTCCTTTCGATTCCGGAAACACTTATAACAACGAAACCCTGTTGGTATTTTCAAATTTTACTTCGAATTTTAACCGTCCATGCCGAAATTGGAATTTGAGAAATCTAGCCTCGACTAGGGCAGCTAATCTTGTGGTGATTTGAAAGGTTTGTAAATTCATAGAGGCCGATACGGAAATGCTTCCGCCCAAGATCGGCCGCAGCCTGTTTCCAACCTTTGACTGACATTTTACCTGGAGGATTGGTAGTCATTTTTCGCCATACGCGCCGACATTCCTTCCATTCGTGCCGGAAAAAAATTCAGGAGGGAATAAATCACCGAATTTTCAATAGAACAAAAATTCTCCCAAGAAGATTTGCAACTAAGTAGATACGGCCAATTTAGTTGAGGAATAGCCTCTGAAAGAACACTTGGAGGAAAGATAAGGTATAACTGTGTACCATTGCATGCTTCTAACACTTTCATTCTTTGACGGATCAGGTGGAACGGGTTGGCCATGCATCTGAAATGTTTGTTTCGATATTGATGAACAGGAAAAGTTGTGACGAGTGGAGAAAAACAACTAAGTGACATACACGGAGTGGGAAAGGAAATTCAAACGAGGAACTGAGGGTGGATAAGAAGATAAGGTGGAGACTACGACCAAAGGAATGAAGTGACTATCTATTTGAGAGGGAGATGTTGGAGGAAACTAATGGGCATGATAGACGTCTAGAAGGGAAATGAACATAAGATTAACCGAAGAAGAATATGGCGTTGGCTGAAAGAAGTGAAGTATGGGATGGGAATAGAAATTCCTAGGACTGCCCCTGTAATTGTCGAAGATTTCCCTACTTAGATTGACCGAGGGCAGAACTTTTAATCGACGGAATTCCAGTCGCAACATGGACGATGCAGCATTAAAAGCCGGCGTCGAAAAATTCTCTCTGAGCTTACGATTCGACTGTTTTCATTTTCCCATCGGTCACCTCAGACCGTTGCGCCTCTTCTCGATAGTTTCCCGAGATTCCTCGCGTACCTGCGTTAGGTGTAGGGGTTCAGGAGAGAGGGAAGGGGTCCTTAAGGACGAAAGTAAGCGAAGGTTGGGGAAGGGGGAATTGGGAACGGGAGCAACGAGAGGGGGGGAGGGGGACGTGGTGAGAAACAGATTGAGAGGGAGGGGTGAGGGGAGGCGAGGGAGGAATGGGGGAAGTGGATGTGTCGGGAGGCATTGAGCCAACGTGTCCCGGTACGCCGACCACTATATTATTATTCTTCACTCTCCGTCGCCTTACCGCGTCCAGTCTCTCCCTCCCTCTCTCCCCGCTCGAGGGTTACCGGAGAAGACCGCAGGGATACAACACACCGGCACGCTCTTCCGAATCCACCTCGGTGGGGAACTCGTCGCTAGAGAGTGGCTCGTCCCACGAGGTGCTGGAAGTGTTTTCGGAGCCTCGATCCCCGGCGTTTTCGGACCGTCCGCACGTGAGCGTTGGTGTTTGTTTTTCTGTGGCCTCAAGGATTTGGAGTAGGTGAGGTGGGAAGAGGGATTTTGCGTTGCAAGGGATAAGAAGACAAGGAAGAAGTCGGGAAGGATTCCTCGCGCTCGCACTCCTTGAGCAAGGGGTGAGGAAGTCGGCAGGAATTCGCAGTGGAGGAGGAGCAATATTGTGAATCGCGCGGGGAGGGGGTGAGGAGGGGGTTGCTAATTGCCGGGGAGGTCCGCCGGGGGTGAGTAAGTGTGGAGGAGAGGGGGAAGGAGAGGTAGGGATAGGAGAGAGGGGAGGGAAGCAAGGAATACGCGGAAGCTGGGAAGAGGAGAGCGTGTGAAGTCCAAGGAGGAATTTGTCAACCTTCCATTTGACCTTATCTCTTGTGAAGGAATTTGGTGAAGAAAAGTTTGTGGTGCCACGTGTCTTGAGGTACACATGTACGATTCGCACAATTTGTGAGGATATTGGTATTTTTGTTTGGTGATCCATCACTCTCATCTGGATTAATTTTCGCATCTAACTGTCGGTGGCAGACGTGAGTGCGGCAAGTGCTGAGAGAGGTTGAAATATTTCGTGTTTCGCGGGTTGGTAGGGGCGGAGTGTTTCGACCACGGTCCCTCTTGGACAACTCGTCCACCAATTCAATCGCGCACCGCTTGGGTTCCATTAGCGTCCAGTCAGAATCCCCCAGTGATGGAATCCGCTTGGTTCCGACTAGAGGAGGAGGCGGAGCAGCTGGAGGCCGCCTCCCTGACCCGCCTCCGGAGGTCGTCGAGGCTTTCCACCGAGGTTCGGCACCGTCTCGAGGAGAGCTTCTTCTCTTCCTCCTCGATCCTCGGGGGCGGCTCGTCCACCTCTTCCTCCGCTTTCCTGCAGAGCGTGGGCGGAGGGTTGACCTCGCGGCGCTTCGAGATGCAGGCTAGGGTCAAGAGGGATGTGTCTTCCGCTTGCTCCACTTCTTCGTCGGCGGCGGCTGCGTCGTCATCTTTCGGCAGAGCGGCGAAGTTCGCGGCCCCGCCTCCCCCGCGCCCCCCTTCCACCTTCGCGGCCGCCTTCCCCGCCGCCAAGAGGGAGGAGGAAGTCGTCGCCGCCTCGTCCAACTTTGCCACGAGGCGAACGGAGCTGGCGCGGAGGTTCGGAATGTTTACGCGGGAGGTGAGTCACGCATCTGGAGCATTCAGAGGGTTTCGGAGGGGGAAGGTACGATTGCTCGGCGGTCAGGGATACGGGTGATAAGGGCTGTGGGGCACGAAAAGCGAAGATTACAGTCTAGATTAGGGCTGGGCGGTTTTCCGGTGCACCGGTTCAGCGGTTGTTTTTTTCAGAACCGGCAGGCCGGTTCAGATGTAGGAAAAAAATCGATGCATCGGGGAAGCGGTTCTGAACCGGTGGCACTCACCCATGCAAAGCTTTGCTATATGCGAAACTCAACAGGATGTTGCGTTTTTGTCATATTGTTTTTCGACGAATACAACGAATGAGAGAGAGTTAATATTCCTTCAGGTTAGTGCAGTATATTTGTTTACTAAACCAATGCTGTTGGTTTTGCGAGACTTCGTGAAAGAAGGAGCATTGTTTCAAATTCCTATCTACCCCTGTCACACGCAAGAAGTGAGAGGATAATACAACTGCTTACGGCAGCCTCAAAATTTTTGTCCGGAATGCATGCATGTGATGGGAATTATCGTGTATAAGATGCGCCAAATGCAAACGAAATTTGAACATTTTAACTTTGATTGTTAATGCTCAATCTTGTAATTTCTTTCCAAGAATTATTTTATGGCAAAGGATATTTGAGATATTTTTTAAATGCATAATATTTTAAATAATGGCGAATTTAAGGAAAATACGGTTACCTAAGGCCAAATTCGATGTGACGCCCTATGTCGCCAGAAATTTTCGGGTGCCAATTTTTAACAATGTCTCAAAAAAAGGGGTCATAGTCAGACCCTCGCCACATTATCGTTGCCAAGATGAAAGATGAAAGAAATGTTGACTAAGAAAGTCAGATAACTATGAGCCACAGACGAAACCAACCGGCCTCTCCACACAAACTCTCTGTAAGCACGTAAATCAGACCTTAATTGGAGAGTTTTCGTCCGTATGTACACACCAGTCGCTTTGCCTCTAAAGAGCTTTTCATTCACCAGGCATAAGATAGTAACTTAGCACGACACGTTTTATTGTTATCAAGGCTGATCAAGGCACTTAATCATTTTGTTTTAATAACGAAACGCGTCGAGTTAAATAATATCTGTGGAAATGTTGCTGTCTTCCTTCAACAATAATGTGAATTTCATCGTCGTTAAAATTACAAAAGGCGATTTATAAGTACGCCCAGGCCGCGCGTAAAAAACATTGGCTCACGCAAACATTCTCACGTTTACTGTTCAGTTTAGGGAAGCGTTTCCGCGTTATTAAAAAGTATCTTCTTTAAGGAAAAAACACGTCTTTATAAAAAAGGTAAAATATAAATTTTGGCAAAAAACCTTTTGGATGACAAAAAACTACTCGAGCGGTACTCGAGGAAAAACGTTCAGTAGAAAAAACGGTTCACTAGAAAACACCGTTTTAGTGGAAAACACCGTTTTAGTGGAAAACACCGGTTCAGTAGACAACATCGGTTCAGCAGGAAACACCGGTTCGATCTTTTGAACCGGTGCCCGCCGTCTCTACCGATTTTTTTCATAACCGAGAAGCGGTTCAGTATTTCCTGCCCAGTCTAGATAATCCCCTACCAAGGGATTGCTTCTTGCATTCATTTTGGTTATTTCCACATTTGAATTGCACAAACTGAAAACACCAACGAGGGTGTGAGGCAGGTGTGACTCCACATTATTTGTAGTAGTGATAGCAGTCTTGGGTTTTAGTTGCTCCCAACTGCTGAGGTTGCAACACTTCGTCTAACTCCTGGAACAAACACAACATCCATTGCCTGGTCGGGACTGGAACCTTTGGGTTACCAGGCCAACGCGCTTTCGACTTGGCTACCACGACCGGCTTATTAAAAAATGATATATCGGTTAAGGCAAATTTAGATGGGCATTAAACTTTTATCCCGACCGTTATCTTTCATGTGATGCCCATCTTCTGCTCCACGTACCACGAAACTCCCATTGTTCTACCCCTTCTACCCGTTCTCCTCCTCCCTCTATCACCATTATAACATTCACCCTTTCACGTCCTTCATAACACTCTTATTCTACACCCCTTATTACCTGCTTCATTCATTCCCTCTGCCATTTGCTCCATTTTTAATCAACTTCCTTTCCTTATATAACATCTTCAGCTCTTCCTTGTTCGTCTTCCTTTTCATCCACCTTACCTTTTTCATCTTTCCCCATCCTCATATTTCAAAATCCCTTACTTAGCCTTGCATTATCGTTCACTGAACAATCCTATGCTTAAGAGCAGTGGCAGAAATGTGATGTGGAGTTAGGGTCTAAGGTGCTTTAAATGCTAAGGTTGTATATCACTGTATAACTTAACTTAATTGTAAGTCTAATCCTACGCAAAACACAATACCCATGCCTGAGGAAGATTTCGAATCCGTGACCTAGGGTCAGGCTAACGATTAACCGACCTGACCCCCGCAGGCGGCAGTAGTGTTAGGGTTAATCACCTTTTAGGGGATTAACTGATTTAGGTTAAACACATTTTAGGTGATCCCACCACTATTACCTGATATTTTGCCTTTCACCCTTAAAATCAAACAAAAGACAAACAATACCTCCATACCCCTGGCGAGTGTCCAGCTCGTAACTTTCGGGTTACCAGACCGGTGCGTAACCGACATGGCTACCACGGCCAATAAGCGTTTATAACTATATCATAGCTTTTGATGTGAAATCAATGAAATTCGTTAAGGGAAAACGGCGACCTCACATGTATTACGGCTGTCAATTTTAAACTATTATCATCCGGGAAAGACACTGTACAAATATTAAATATTTTTGTTCTTGTGCCAAACATGCAATTTGGTCGACAAGACCTTTGTACAGTTTGACGAATTTGCTGCTCTCGGAATGCGTTTGGCCCTGTTTGTTCAACAGGAACGGAGGAACAGGAAATTCAGCCATTTTATGCAAATTAGGAAATGAAAACAAATCGCCGAAAATTTTCTAGAAGAAATAGTTTCTATTAATATATTTCCGTAGAAATAATGAATCAATTCGCATTGATCAATATTCTTGACAGAAAAAAATCGTTTCTTAATTTTTATTTGTTTTCGTGCTCTCTCGTATCAGCGTCCTGTTGTCTCCCTTATCGACTTCCAGCGTCCCTGTCGTTCAAGATCGCTCGGCCGAATTTCCAATTGCATATTCGATCCACGCCTCCGCTTTGCTCTTGGAAATCAAAGCGAACTCTCCGGTGGTGACTTCTCGGGCTTGCCGCAGGACTATGGATACTGCTGCCAAACTTTTAATGGTAAATTTTGCAATCGTCCTCAAGGCGTTGTGTGACCAAACCCAAAAATCAACGCCCAGAGGGCGGTGAACGAGTTTGCCGGTGGCAGCTAAAATCCCATCCCGAGGGTCAAGTCCATAGAGACACAGCTAGAAGTATTCGCCGGCAAAACGTCTAATGCTCCAAGGCAGGCCCGTCCCTTGATTGGTATGAGACAGAGCGATTGACGGTAATGCTTCCACGCATACCCATGTGTACTTGAACAGGGAATGAAGATAGAATTCACACGTACGTTTTTTATTCATATGATTAATTTAACAAGATCAGATTATATGCACGCCAACAGTCTGATATACATAAAAAAAAGCAAAACTATCGGTGACATGATATTTACTTAACAACGACAAAAGCTGCTGATTATCGCCTACCGGGCATAATATAACCGGGATGTATTTCCCAGACGTGTTTCCTAGATGTATTAATCATGGAATAATTGCCGTCCAAACGCAAAAGGCTTGTCAAAAGTGGAAGTGTCAGCAGCGCAGGGAATCACAGTTTACCCCCAAGTGTAATTTGCTCTGGGCTTCTTATATAACTTTAAAATATACATGGTGAAGATACATTGGTTCATCATCATCATCGGTCAACAATCCTAGGGATGTTTTGGCGCAGCTCTCCACTCGATTCTTCTATCGGCCAATTTCTTTGCGCCAATATCAATATAGGCCAATTCATTGGCTCGCGCGTCGTAAAAAGATGAGATTTTCTCCAAAATTCAGCCAAATTCTCTACAGAGCCAAATCATTGTACAATTTATTTCGTGCTCAACTATCCTTCCTTACTGCCACTGGAAAAATTCGTTGTGGAGGTGAATTGGTTTTAATAATTTAGGGAGACTTAAATAATTTTTTATCGGCATATTACTGAGGGCAGAACTCAAGAAATAGTGAATGATAATGATAAATGGTTAGTTGTGGAATGTGGAAGAGTTATTACGCATCGGTCGTTCACGATTTTGTTGCGCCGCTTGCGACGACGTAACAGCTTTTTTCGATGAGTCACGGTAGTCTCAGTTCATCGCTATTGACAGGTAAAGAATACATACGTACACCTACTTGAGATGTAAATTGGCGTTGAGCACTTTTGAGCTGTCGTGCTATACTCTACCTTGGTCCGCAAGGAATTTCTCTTGAAGTTGGCTGCGGAGTGAGATTCCTGAACGGACCTACTAATTATTGCCATTTGGCCACTCTTGTTGGAGCAGTGGGAAAAACGAGTGCTTGCCAACTTGAAATTGCCGCGTTTGTATTTGCAAAGGGACCCGGCCTTTGTAATGGTCTATTTTGTGCTCGCTCCGGAGATTTTCTTTGTGAAAAATTTCCCCCACTTAAAAGTAGTGTTTTCCTGAGTAAACAACCATAACTGATGATACTATCTGTATGTCTTGAATTATACTTCTTAATTTATCCTTTGGTAAACTACCCAGTTTTTATCTCTGACGAGTTGGATTATGGGTGAATTTTTTTTCCAAACGTTTTATAATGTATAAATTAAATAAATACCTACCTCTCCTTTCTTAATAGACGTTGATCTAGTCAAAAAGCGAAATATGGAGATTAAAATACTTTTTCGAGACACTTTCTCCTTATCGATTTGTCCTTCAATTAGCGTTTCAGTCATGTTTCACATATAACATTCCCTCATGCATTAGCTTTATTACTGTATCAGTGGTCTTAAGTTTTAGAACCTCCAAGTTCTGAGGTTTTATCCAATCTAAGATCTTAATTCTAGGACAAGGATAATGTCCATTCCCTGAGCAGAATTCGAGCTCACGGCCTTTGAATTGCCAGGCCGGAGCGTTACCGGTCTGGCTATCACATAGGCAGCTTTTTCATTAGTATTACTGGAACGCGTCTTATCTCATTTGCATTCCTACTCATTTACTGTTGAGAGTATATTTTATTCTTTGCAATCTACTGCAAAATCTTCACCCATTGTCTCAAAGCCCTTCGCCAGATCGAAAAATTATCTTCTCCACATGCGGTAATCCACAAAACTGCCACATTTTCTCAAAAACTATTCTTTCGCGGTAAACTAATTAGCCTCATTTATTTTATTAGAACCGTCACCTCTGGCGTCATGCTAAGCAATGTTTTTATTTCGTCCGGAACAATAGCCCAAATTTCATTTTTCAATATTTTCAAGCTTAGCTCGTCAATTTAGCTTTCGGCCTCTCCATCTTCATAAGCTCGAGACCTAACGCCAAACATTCAAGCTAATAGCCAGGCATCTAGAAGAGCCCTCGTACTTTTGTATTGAATTCTAACTCTCATTCAAGTTCAAACCTTCTCCCCGACACCAAAGCAGTGATATATCAGGCTCTCTTCCACTATTTACCATGGGGTGTGAATCATTTAATGGGGAAGCAGCCAGCATACAGTTGCCAGAGACAGTGGGAGGCAGATGCCGCTGCATCGGAACGCTCGTTCTTAATTGATGAATGATTTTCTTATTGCAACACTTAAGTCCGATGCTATTCACTTCTCACGAACACAAATCATGCCTGCTGTCTGTAAGAATTACGAAGTGTTCATTTTCATTGGCTTTCTTTTCTGCGATACCCTACACATATTAGGGTTTCTTCAATCTCTCCTCGCTTAATTGTACCACGCCGTGACTCCACGGTTCAAAATTCCGCAAAAGAGATATCTTATTTGATGCATAAATAGCTACTCTAATAATATTTTATCATAAATATCTAATAGCAAAACGGGCATTCACCCATAGTCCGTTAACAGATTGCATAAGTACTGTGTGAGTATAATAGTAAGCAGCATGTTGAGGTAGCAATTCATTGTTTTGCATGCTCTTCTGATTTATTTTGATCTGGGAACATGGTTGACCCCCTGTTGTCACGTTTACTTTCATCCAGGGAAAATAAATCCGCAATTCTGAAATTGCATGTTAAACTACGTATTGATTTTTTAAAATTAGTTTGAAGCAATTTGCCTGTAAGCACTACTCGTTGTCTTGGATTTTATTGATGATAATGTTTTGGAAAACATTAGCAACCGGTATTAATGGTAGCATTGCTCAATCGCTCATTGCTCAGAAGCGTGAACGGTTATAGGTACTTTGGTATTTGGAGCTTTTGGAGTGCGATTGAAAACAAAACGTCTTCTTCAGTTTTGCAAATTACTTTGTTACTTAGATTACGTGTATATAAATACACAATATAAACAGGCTATAAGCTAGACCCGAGGACTAAACTAAACTAATATTGGGACTGAGTCATTTAAGTTAATTAGAAGCCGATTTGATTTCCAAAAGTCGCAAGAAATATTTTGAGAACCCCTTGTGTATTACGATCGCTCCAATCAGAGAAACCTTACGGAGACAGTAAGTTTGGTGTAACTAGTCTAATTTGCTATGCATCCAAAAATTTCTAAATTCATCTCATGCCAGGTGCAACATTTGCTCGCCCAATTTAATGATAACTACTATTAAATTAAAATTCACTATTTCTAAATTAATTTCTTGAAGAATTATTAATGGAATTATGTTTAATTACTTCGAAGTTATCATCATTTAGTTGCACGTTACATGTCGAAAACTTAACTTTAACTAGTTTTCATATTACTAACGCTTAGTAGCATACCTGCATGTACCTACGGAATGGCTAGTGATGAGTCGCCTCTGCCACACACCTTCAAGGTTGCTTGCAATGTACTCTGTAGACGTCTGCCGGTAAAGATTCACCCGTCCTCTCTGGAGGCAAGGTCTGGGGAGCATTATTTATCACATGATCCGGTGTCGCTGCATCCGTTTGATTACTAGTGATCATGATTATTTCGTTCCCCACCCACCATTTCACGCTTGCGGTAGATCAGTGGCGCTTCAGTGACCAACGAGTAAGGGAGGAGAAAGTTTTGTGAAAAACACCGGGAGTCGATGGTGAAATCTTAAAATTATCGCGACAGATGACGGAAATCCACGACTCGAGTCACCAACCGCCGAGTAACGGGCGATAAGAGCAGCGAGAACTGGTTGAATGGAGATTATAGCGCCGGCTCACTAACGGTCAGTTTGTTTTGAACGAAATCGTGAATGAGGCATGAAAAATTCCCTGTGTTGACGCACAATCTTCCGTGAGAGATAAGGGAGGGAAAATTTTCCCTTGGTGATGGGGAAAATATTTCTTGGTAGTAATTGTGTAGCTGCACCACATCCGCGATCTATCTAGGCCACCTCGCGCCCGTCATTCGACCAAGGACATCTTCGTCCGCCTATTGGTGTAGTTGTTTTCTCGTGTGGCTGTAAGGCGTGGCTTCGATTGTAATGCTTTCGTATGGATAATTTCTCGATATAACACCGCCAAAACTACCAAAATAACACGTGTAGTGCCTGGATTTGTTCGACTGAATAATGATTGCTGAGATTCTACTGACATTAATGTTAGGAGAAGATTTTAATGTGCTTCAACAGCTCAAGGTTATATTACGTCTTACCTAACTTAATACAAAGCCAAATAAATTGTATACAAAGGATGTCGGAGGCGGATTCGTCCCTTAATCTTCAGGTTGATAGGCTATTGCTTTAAGCCAATTTTACACGATACTTGATCCAGAATAAGGCCAAGTATAATAGCAGCTAATTGATATTGAGGACGGAATTTAGCATGATTGTAACCGTCCTAGTAGGTTTGTAACGTTCGTCAAACTAGTGCTTACGAAGTGGTATTATAAATAATTAAAAAAAATAGAAGATCCCACAACAACTGCACTACACTACGACCGACCTAACTACTGCGGTCGCCCCCTTTACTGATTTTGAACGTAGCCTGCAGTAGCGTGCCGGCCTGGCAACCGAAAGGTCGTGGCTTCGATTCCAGTTTTTAAGTAATGAATATGCTCGTATTAGTATTAAGCATAGGCTGTACGGCGCAATGTAACCTTGACAGTTCAGAACGTTTAGGCTTCATTCTGCCACTAAGTTTTAGTTATCAATCCGTGATAATCATGCTAATTCTCTTATTACCGTGGGCTATTACGACATCAAAAACCTTTAACCAATCTTGTTAAAGCTAGATGGCGTCCAGTAGCATTAGTTCTTTTAAGTTGGTTACCTGAAAAAATACGGATGCGGAGTTATTGCGAGTCCTTGCAATGGCAAGACGCTTGCTTAAGAGGAGAGAAAAGTTTTTTGTGCCCACTTCTGATTGCTGTCTTGGGAGGATAACTTGCTCTGAAAGTGAAACTGAGCTGTCATTCTCCAAGAGCCCCTTTCATTTGCATTAAGCCCGAAGGGAAACGCTTCTTTGAAATAGGAGAGTCTGATTCCAGGTGTCAGGATTGCCTCAATGCGTCCAGATTCGTGGCATTATTACGTATGTAGGTGAGGTATTTACATTAATGAGATAATCTTTCACCTTAGGTAGTTTTCGAGGGTGAAACGTACAGCTCCAGTTATCCTAATAGGTGTTCAGAAAATGAAAGCCTCCGAACTACCTGCACCGAGGCCTTCTTCTCTAAGACATATTTCAAAGCGAAGCTAGAGTCCATCATGTCGTTCACAATCGCACAGACTCTCACTGATTATCACACCCTCTAAAATAATTATAACGCCAAGGATTGAAGTAAAAACTAAAGTATGCCACGAAACGGAACATGCTATTGTGGTAATACATACGATACTAATCAATAAGTCAACAATCAATAATGTGAGAGGCAAATGTTGATGGAGAAGACATGCTTCCTCCGGGATATCTTCCACGCCAATCTATATTTCTACATCAACAATTTGCTTGCGTAGCAGTCGGCAAAATGTAGACCAATGCGGAAGATAGATATGTAAATTCAAATTTTAAAAATTGGAAGTGTAAAATCCTCTTTCAGCTATTGAAAATATTTACCGTTACTCAGGTTAAAGCCCGTAACTATTGGGAAATGAAAACAGTTTGTGTGGTCCCTTCTGACTAATAGTTCATGAAATAGTGGAGGGGGTAAGGAGATTCTTGAAGCGTACTGTGAAAAGCCAGGTGTGGATGATTCCAAATTTAACGAACCAAGATAAAATGTGGTACGGTCACTGGTGAAGTGTTTGAATCAAAGAGAAAGAATCTATTTTCGGATGACATATTTTATTGCTCACTATCCATCATGTAATATGCATTCATAAAATTCAAGTTTTGACAGAGATGTTGTGCGTGCGAGTGAGTTTCTTTTCCTAACTTACTTCAGAGTGCGAGAAAGATGCTATTTTACACTTGTTAGATCTCATTTAGAATATGCTGATAGTATTTGGGACTCGCACGGGGAATTTATGATAAAGGAGTTAGAGCGTGTACAAAGGAGATAAGCAAGATTTGTTGAAGGCCGTTATAATAATTGTATTAGTGTTACGGGTTTATGAAAAGAACTAGTATGGGAATGAATATCAGAACGCTGGTTAAAATTTAGGCTTAAACTTTTAAGTTCATTCGAAACTGATATGTTTAATGATGACGTTAGATATATATTAAGAACCCCTGCGTATTATGCTGGGTTTGATCAGATAAACAAGATGAGAGAGATAGATTGTCGTACCGATAGATTTAAAATGTCAGTTTTCCCGCGTTCCACAAGAGGACACAATAGGCAGCATAGCAAAGGGATTTGTACGTAAAAGATTCTTGGAGTTTTCCGTAGCGTATGAATCATGTTTGAATATTACTAATCCATGCATGCTAGGGAAATAGAGATAAATATACTCGGTGAAATCATTCTAACCAGTAATCACCTCCTTACTATGTGGACACAAACCCTATAGTTACAGTGAATCTTATGAAACTTGTTTCCATGCAGTAGTATCACTGTAGCTCTTTTTTGCATGTCAGTAGTGTATACATGGTGATTTTTATTTTATTTATTTATTTGAAAAAGTCCCCAAAAACGGCACTAAGGCTAATTACATTGGCGGACACATAAAAACAAATAAAAATAAACAACAAATACATAGGAAGATTACAAAAGAAAGTAACAGATTAGTCATATAAACAAAACGTGCAACATGGAGAGGGACTTAACGGGGTGTAGACAGAGAAGAGGGGGTGTTTGTGACCAATAGATTAGTAATTACGGATTTGAACACGGAGGGCGAGAAGCAGAGGTCCAGTGAGGGTGAATGCGAGGCTAAGGAGTTGAAAATTTTCGGGATACGGTGGAATAGGGAACGCTGGGACATCTACATCTATCTACATCTACACGATACCCTGCAAGCCACCGCGAGGGTGTGTGGCAGGGGGTGAAGATCACCAAGCATACACTACTAACATGCAAGCAACCAACTAAAGGGTCTCATGCAACTAGATTGTTAGTATCTATAGTATTTGAGGGGTTAATACATGCATCATGCACTACAGAATACTCTAAAATATTTCCCCTACCTATCCCTTTCCTATGCTGCCTATTCTGTTCTCTTATAGTACGGGGGATCTTCAACCCTTGCCACATAACCTGGCATTGGCTCGCAGGGTATTACGTAGATGTGGATGAACATACTTTTCGCCGTGCTCCGTTGCTTCAATGCTGTCCCTGCGGGATAAACATTTCGGGTCCTCCCTGCGAGCCGTGGGAATTTCAAATCGGTTCCTTCATCTCGCTGCGTTTTGCCCTCGAATATCTCTCCTTCCCCCCACCCTTCGCCGGGCTCCATTTGCTTCCCATGTTCGCGGGGTATCGTCGTCTCGTCTATTCATAGTGAATGAGTCAGTTTTGATCCGCTTATTCTTTTTGGGTGCTCCCGTTCTCCTCACCCCTCCGCATTCACCCACACCACCAGAAATGCACGCGCGTGGCCATCGTTAAATACGCGTTCGACTATCTTTCGGAGGAGCCTCCTACGTCGTGGTAGTATTTATTCGGGGGAGGTGAACGACGGCTATGGTCATTTGCGCCAGTTGGGTTAGATGCGTAATTTAATTGAGCTAGGAATTTTTTTCCGTGATCAGAGGAGGGTAGAGAGAAATCAGGCGTCGTACATCGTGAAATGGATCTACGGTTTGAGGTTCCATCCATCAGAAATAGTGCTTAACTGAAAAGTATTCTCCTCACTGAAAGTCGGGAGACCAATGAAAAGTCTCTGCCATTGTCACGGTCGGTTCTTGAAATCGGGCGGTCGAGATGGGTGTCCAGTACTCTAACCATCAGGTCATCTTGATCCCCGAGATGTTCACAGAGCATTCTCATGGACGCAACCTTTTCATCTACATCTACATAATACCCTGTGAGCCACCATAAAGGTTTGTGGCAGGGGTGAATTCGCACCAAACATGCATTACATATCATGCATAAAAAAGAATTAGTAATAATATACCTACTAGTCTAAATTTTGTAGTTTAAAGAAAGATAAGAATAGCAAAGCAAGCATGCAAAAACATGCTGTTAGTTGGGTGCTTAAATTCCTTATGCCAACATGCAACTACCTAAGCTATCCATTGATACACTCACATTTATGCTATTGGATATATTTACAGATATTCATACCCCTAATTGTACGAGAAAAGGACATTTTAATTCTGTCATTTCTGCAATCAATTCCTCTAATTTTGTTGTTATGGTCCAGTACATTATACCATAGTAAGTTGGGGTTCGCAAAATGTTTTTAACATCATCAGTGAAAATATTATCTTTTAATTTATTTAAGAGATTGAGCCTAAACTTCTACCTGCGATCTGACAATGATTCCCATTCAATTCATTTGATAGACTTTTAATGTGAATGCACTGTATCCGTGCAATATAGTCATTTCAGGAAATAAGTTTTGTACTGTGCGCTCCACTCAGCACTCAAGTAGGGATCAGTACACCAATAAAAAATCTCTGTCACTTCCGCGATCGGAACGGGAAGTTTCATGATGTGCGACCAGTACTCTAACCCAGACCTAGTGTTCAGTTCCCCATCCTTGAACCTACAATGCGAGAATCCCTTTCCAATTTACGGAACCCATCTGTTAAATGTTCGACGCGGTATGTTTTTCAGTGAGCGCAACTCAACCTGTGGTTCTAGTACCATTACAGGTTCGGAAATATTAAGCTAACGATACTCAGTCCTCTTGAATGTAGTATTCCATAACTTGATGCGTAAATGGCTAGGAAATATGTGCCCAAGAGGGACACCACTTTGAGATCTCTGCCGATAAGACATCCGTCTTATAGACTTCGCACTTTTCTACCGGGATCAAGGAAGTTCCTTAGGAGTCGAAGGTCTGACATCTTTCTTTAATTGCACTCTCGATCTGTAACCTTAGACAAAGGCAAAATCCATGCCCTAAGTTGAATGTGAACCTGGACATTTTGGTTTCCAGACTGGCACAATGCCGAGATGGAGCGGGATTATGGATTTTTTTTTCGCGGTGACGCTAGAGTTATCATTAACACAAACAAATCTGCTAGAGCTATGATCGCAATAACAATCCTAACGACTCACTGTACGTATTGGTATTAGCAATTTGAAGCACCGTTCAAATATTGCACAATGGTGATCATATTTTCTTTCCATTAAGCCACTGATAGGTAACCTTAGTTTCCAAGAAACAAGAGTAAATTCAGAATTGAAGAGTATACTTTTTAATTATTTGTGTTCTCAACCTGAAGAGCCAAATACGGTGCCATTTCTATCAACTTACGTATTTTGTCTGCAATAATGACAGTTTTCTTCTATTAATTCGTAACATAAGGTGGACTGGTACCTATCTTAATTTGGTGACAATTCAATAGAAAGGAAATATGCCCACATTTTCGAGCTCGTTGTGATGTCACATACCTGTATTTTCTTACGTTGCGCCCATTCTCAAAATTGAGAATATGTAATGTCAAATGTTGTTTCCAGAAAGAAAAAAGGTTGATGCTCTTAATCTTGGTTTCTAAATAATATATTTATATGCAAACGCCAAAAAACAATAATAAATGAATGGATTACATTTTACGGCGGTACCTCCTCTTAACACATGAAGAACTGTGAAAGTTTCAGGCCGATTAAAACCTTTCAGGGACAGCCATGATAGGATTCCTGCTCGTCCTTTTTGCTTGGAGATCCTTTGGTAGTATTGGATTCAACTGCTAATGCTATATTGAATCGTCTAATCTAACTTAATACTACGCTAAATCCTAAGACGAGTACAACATCTACGCTCAAGTCAGGATTCGAGCCGACGGCCATGTATGTACTTGCAAGCGTGAATACCACGGCCAGCCCAAATATTCGCAACTGGTAATATAGCTACATCTACATCTACGCTAGATAGTGCATGATTCCGTGAGTGACGTTGGTGGTTCCCTGGCATGGAATCACCACCTGCCATACACCCTAGAGGATTCTATCAGGGTAAAATGTAGATGTAGATCTAGATTTCTTGTCCCGGGCGTGGATTGACTCGGTTCTTTCGGTCCCTGGCAAGCCCGTAGACAGGCCAAAATAGGCTTCCAATCGGGAGCCTGGAGGAGATACGGACGATTAGTATCCCCTCTAGTTTCCTGGCTTCCCGCTAGATCAGAGCATGCAACTTGCGGCCCAGAACGGTCATGTGGCCCAGGCAGTATATATTTAGGGTAAAAATGTATGTATGATAGTTTAATGAAGTCTTTTCTTTTTTGTCATGATGTATTTTGCTGCTTTTATTTAAAAATAACGTAAAATATAGTAAATATTCCTCAAACATAGAGTAGAAGATAAAAGTAAAATATATATTTTTAGATGAGTACCGTCTAATTAAAATGGTCAACTGCCTTAAAAATCTTGGGCACCCCTGGTCAAGATCACCGCCAATATTTTATTTATGTTGCTCCAGATATTTTCCCTCGACACTTTTAATTGATGATATCGTTGATTTTAATTGATGGTATCGCAATGATGGACGAGTCCTTAATTATATTAATTAGGACTACAAAAGCCTCCGTCAACAATTTCAATCGCATTCGCGCATCTTTTCGCTGCGTCAAATTGCATCCTTACTTGAAGTGAGGCCAACAAGTTTTGTGCTGAAAGAATATCTCCATTTCTTGACCGGCTATTTATAAGTGAATGGTGTATGAGAAGTGACCTTGATAATGTGATTTCTTTATTTGAAAATATGTCGATTAAAGGTTTTCTGCGCAAATATAGTGAGCACATTGTTTATGTAGATGAAATATTACGCATGACAAAAATGTAATATTACGCATGAATTTTTGGCCCATGAAGAAAGGGATTGGTACAGAAATTAGATAAAGTTCAAAAAGGATTTTCTGGATTTAAGAACAATTGTCACAAAATGGGGTAAGTTAACGGCGTTATATTTCCCAAGGTATGCATCGTCAGTGTTGATGGCTTGCAGGGTATGATGTAGATGTAGATTGCCTACATTTAATTATAAATCATCCCATAGTAGGCGACCATTTCTCATCTCCTTTCGCTCTCCCATTCATTCTGGCGCTTGTTTTCGTTTTCTCATCCCGTAAAACTGCCAACTTCTTCTATCGAAATGGCTCAATGCCACTGGTGACTAAGCAAAACTTGACTCATTTTGAGAAGATTTTCGGCGTAATGAGCCGATAAAACCGCATTCTGTGCGTGCCAAAAATGACTAATAGCCTTGACTTCTCTGCAGCCCTAGCGAACCTCGCTGAAGTCTAGAGTGAAATCTATTACGAAATCTGCTCTTCGTTTTTTTCAAACCTTGGCAGATAGCGTTAGGTCACCGAGGACGCTGAGTTTTCCTCTCGTAACTAAATTAGTCCATAGGAGACTCCGGTCTCTCGGGCAAACTTTAAGACATGGCATTAGGCGTCTTGGTCTTGAGTGTTCATCACATCTACTGCCTTAGGGATCTGAATAGCTGTAAATATATTCGATAATGAAAATACAAGTTTATCGATAGGTAGCTTCGGTAGTTGCGTGTCGGTGTAAACTAGCCTATCTACGAGGATGTTTTTGCGTGATTGCGTTGTTTCTTTAAAAATTATTTTAGACTGTTAGAATTCCACCAAAATATAGCTACTAATCTTCTTTTAAGTTGGATCGGTATTGCATATATTGTGACGATTTACCACCTGCCACACTCTTTTATGATGGATTTGACGGCATATAGGTGTAGAGATAACCTAAGTAGATGTATAGATGTAGAGATAACCTAAGTAGATGTATAGATGTAGAGATAACCTAAGTAGATGTAGAGATAACCTTATATAGATAACCTTACTAGCGTAACCGTAATAATAGAAAACGTAATAGACTATTAAATGAATGAAATTGGGAATCATTGTCAGATCGCAGGTTGAAATTAAGACTTACTCTCTTAAACAAATTCCAAGACCATATTTTCAGTGATGATGTTAAAAATATTTTGCGGACCCCAACTTGCTATGGTAGACTGGACCATAATCACAAAATTAGAGAAATTGATTGCCGAACTGACAGATTCAAAATGTCCTTTTTTCCTCGTACTATTAGGGATATGAATAACGGTAAATATATCCAGTACGAGTGTAGTAATGGATAAAATTGGTAGCTGCATGTTGATATAAGGACTTATAGCTAACCCAACTGACTGCATGTTTTTGCATGTATGTTTTGCTATTTTTATCTTTTTTTAAATAGCGTAGTTTTGAACAGTACCTATACAAGTACTAATACTTTTTTTATGCATGATATGTAGTGCATGTTTGGTGAGAGTTCACCCCCTGCCACACACCTTCATGGTGGCTTGCAGGGTATTATGTAGATGTATTGAGTGTCTTATGCAAGTCACCTCGAGGGTGTATAGCAGGGGGTGAATAATCTTCGAAGATGAACTACCTACAAACATTAATGGTTGTGATATTACTCAATTATGGGTTGAAATCATTCTCCATGATAAAGAATGAAAAACTCACAAGTATTCCACAAAAAATCCCCGCTGTTTGCTTTTGGACATAAATTGTTCCACAAACTGATGAATTCCGTGTTAGCTTGTTAGAATTATTATGTAGCGGAATAGACACTACGAAGTTCATATTTTGCACGATATGCCAGGAGATATTCCAAAAAACTACACTCATGCATTGTAAATTAATGGTTCATACAAATATGAAAAAAATACAAAAATTCACACTACCTTTTCTTATCCTTGATGACTTTGGTGTAATCTCTTCAATCTGTTGTATGTGTGGTGTATGCATTATATGATGATATAAAAAGATTTTTCTATTAGAGTTATATATATCTTAGTGTTTTTATAATCGCGAATCGTGCGCAAAGTATACACGTGAAGGATTTCTCCGTCCCACATTGGAGATGTGAAATAGCGTCACTCATCTAAGAACACAAAAAGCATAACCTCTTTAACGACTCTTTCTTACCTTTCTCCACGTGCATTTATGACTTGTCATTGAATGAATTGGCTGCTACTCGGTATTCCCCCTGATCTTTAGAAATCCTTGTTTCTAGAAGGTTACGTCACTACAATACCTAAAATATTACAATCTACTCCACGGTTTGAATCAATTCTAACTGTTATTGCAATTCAAGTTAAGCCTTCTTAAGCCTCTCCTGCGACATTTTAGTTAAAAAAAAATAAGTGGTGCATTTTTTCCCGTGTTTCTGTGTAATTTAGAACCAGAAATTCCAAATAAGATTGTTGCACTTTTATTCCATGGTGTTGCTGTAATTAAAGTAGTTGACAGAGAAAATGACAACGTATATTCCACTAGTAGATTTATTTATGGTACAACTAGTTTCAGCGCTCTGCGCCAGCATCAGGTACCTGATGGTATCATCGCCATCATCATGGTACCTGATGATGGCGCAGATCGCTGAAACTAGTTGTACCGTAATTAAATCTACTAGTGGAATATACTTTGTCATTTTCTCTGTCATTATGGATTTCCACATTGTTAAGCCTGAATCCTTCGAACTTATTAAAGTAGTTGATCAATAACAAGATTATTAGAGACATTAGGGAGAGATAAGGTTAGGCACATAGGAAGCGGAGGATGGGTGGAGAGAAAACCATCAGTTAAGGAAGTTACCTAGGTGTCCATTGTTTGTCGGCCTACCTGACATACGGCTAACTGAACTTTAAGTGCACATCGCACTTAATTAGGGGCTTATATAACTCAGGAAAATATTTGTCTTCACTGGAAATTTATCCCGGGTCCTTGGGATGAGTAGCCAATACATTAGTCACTACACCAACTTGATCCAAGTTTATTCTACTTCTACACGGAGATGACGTAAGTGAAGTTGTTGCAAAACGGTAACCTCCACCTTTTGCCGATTTAGCAGTAATGTATAGGGAAATTCGTAAGGACGATGATAAGAGGGCGCCAGCAATGTTCCTAGAATTCAGAAAGTTTCCTTGAATTCCAGCAAGTTCCTAGAACTGGAGCGTTGCTGCATAGCTGGGATAGAATTTGAATTTACTCGCGGTCATAAACTTTTGGGAAAAGAGTAGTTTCCTCCGAAATACTTGAAGCGTCAAGCTGAGTGAAACGTCAAACGAAGGCACTAATACCTTGGCGTCACCATCACATAGAATAGAAAAGAATAGAATAAGTTTTATTTATGCTCTGGGTACAGCACCCCTTAGGGCAATACAAAAGTTACAAAAGTGGTGTGCATAGGTATATCTTTATATTTAAGACAACAGAGAAAAATAGAAAGCATATCGAAAAGTAAATAAATCCGTGGGCCCCAGACCCGTCTCTTTTTTTTCTATAAATATAATAGTAGCTGTCTCAATCAGAAATCAAAGTACAAGTGTGAGAATATCAACAGTCTTTAGCCACTTTACAGTATATATGGAAATGAAGGTAACCTGACATAACACACAACAAATGAATGTGGGACAGGGCTACAAAGTACAAGATTATACAGAAATGTCGTCAGGGAAATATGTCATACATCGCCAATCAGTGATGTAATTATATTAGGGGTGGATTTCGAAGCAAAGAGTTATATAAGTGTTTTAAATAGAGACACAGACTTTCGAGATTTTATTGAGTTTGGTAGCGAATTCCATGTTACTGTAGATCTGACTATGAAGCATTCGTGGTATTTAGACGTGCAATGTGATGGACAGTAGAGGTTAGATGGGTCGCTTCTGGTGGACATGTTTCGAGATACATGTTGGCTTTTGAAAAGGTCGTACAGGTTACTTGGCTCTCTACTGGAGAACAAAGAGAAGAGAAATGTTGGTTGGTTATTCAGGGGAGGCGACCGACAGCTGAGATCATTTGCGCCATTTTTGGGATAGGTGGGTGATTGGGTAATGGTAGGAATTTTCAGGGAACGGAGGAAGGGTGGAGAGAAACACGGCGTCGGCATTAGCCTACTATTAACGAAAGGCGCTAAGGGGACCACGGCTTAACGTCCCATCCGACGGACGGAGTACTGAACTTGAAATGCCCTCCACTAGGCACTCAAGTGGGGACTGGTTTACCACTGAAAAATCCGCCACTGCCGGGAATCGAACCAGGGCCCTCGGGATGGGAGGCCAGTACTCTAGCCACCACACCAACCCGATCCCCGAAGAGAAATGTCCCAAGCATGTAATGACGTCTAGGTTCCACACTGAGCCAGGCTATTTTTTCTTTGTACGGAGAAATGTGTGCATCACTTCGAATATTTAATATAAATCGAATACAGGAGTTCTGTAGGCGTTGGAGTTCCTCTTTCTGTTCGTGAGTCATATCACCAACGACCGATGAGCATTAGTCAAAATGAGGGGAAAAATTAGCGTCGCGATTAATTGTTTCTTTGTGTGAAACGGTAGAATATGCTTCAGGTGTTTGATTCGGAACAGTACACTGTTAATCCTGTTTGAGACATGGAGTACATGATCGTTCCAAGTAAAATTCCTGTTCATTATGATGCTTAAATTTCGGACAGTGTCTGAGTAGGGAATAGCGGCATTATCGACAGTGATATGTGGAATATTGTAAAAATTTATTTCATTTATCAACCTTCGTGTGCCAATAATGATTGATTTAGTTTTTTCTCTATGTTCTCAGGGGGCCAAGGACGGATCCTTGAGGGACGCCTTTTGTAGTGGATAGCCATGAGGACAAATTACCATGAGGGCCTTTGGTTGCCTGTTGCCGTCCCGATAAATAGGAAAGAAACCAGTTTAGAGCAGAGGCAGAGAAATTTAGTTGCTTCATTCTGAGGAGTAAAGGCGCGTGGTCGACTCTATCGAAGGCCTTACGGCAGTCAAAAAGGACCATAGCAGTTACCATTTTCTGGTCGATAGCTAAACGTATGTCGTCCGTGACTTTGATAAGAGCAGATTGCGTTCTGAAGCCTGAACCCTGAAGGGTACTAGGGATGAGTTGTCACCAAACTTGCGACTCTTATATTCACTAAATTTTACTTTATTAAAAAATTATAAATTAGACTTCCTGCAACTGCACTTTATATGCAATTATACTTCTCAATTCTTCTGAAATTGTACTTCCCAATACTTCTGCAATTATACTTCACAAGCATGCAACTCGTATATTCACTAAATTTTACTTTATTACAAAATTATAAATTATACTTCTTGCCTAGGGAGACAATTCTATGTATATCATGCGTGACACACTACAATATACTTTTCGTCCAACCTGCAGAGAAAAATTTGAGAAGTATTGCAAACATGCATTATAAATCTTAGTATTTCCTCCAGACATTCTTTAATCCTTAAAAGAATCCTCATTTTCATTTCATCGGTGTTTGTTTGTTTCAGTAATCCGTATGAATCTAATGTGTACAATTTCACTTTCACGTAAATTAAATTTATTTTTTATCTACATCTACAAGTATACGTAATACATTTCAAGCCACCATAAAAGTGTGGCAGGGGGTGAATTCTCACCAAACATGCATTACATATCATGCATAAAATAGATTAGTAATTATATTCTAGTCTAAACTTCACCATTGTAAAAAAGATTAAAATACCAAAGCAAGCATGCATTAACATGCTGTTAGTTGGGTAAGCTTAAAGTCTTTATGACAATATGCAGCTACCTATGCTATCCATCGCTACATTCGTATTGGATATATTTACAGCTATTCATATCCCTGATAGTAAGAGGAAAGAAGGACATTTTGAATCTGTCAGTTCGGGAATCAATTTCTCTGATTTTATGATTATGGTCCAGTCTACCACAGTAGGTTGGAGTTCAAAAAATATTTTTAACGTCATTAGTGAAAATATTGTTATGGTATGCAGTAAAGAGATTAAGTCTAAATTTTAATCTACGGTCTGATAATTATTTCCATTTTAGTTCATCTGATAGGCTGGTTACGCTAATATTATCAATCCGTCCCTTTACAAAATGACGGCATCATGTTGTGAGAAATCTTGGTGTTGTAATGGTCACGAATTGTTTGAGGAAAGAACAAGTATCTGAATCTATCTGTCGTGCATTTCATTTCTCTTATCTCATTCTTGTGAACCTGTCTACCAGTATAAAGTGGGGCACTTTTAATTAACTTGGACAAAACATATCTTGAAAGCCATCAATTAGGAATTATGAAGTGTTGCATCAAGGTAAAATCAATGGGAAAGTAAGAGAAAGCTGTGACTTTCCCCTCGTTTACAGTCATTTCTAAAATTGTCGTATGAAATCTGCACGAGAATGTTTGTTAATGGGGATAGAATATGTATAGAGAAAATGCGCGAGATTCACGAAAATTTTTTATGATAATAGTCTCACTGTCACATGCTTACTGGATGTACTGGGATGGGAATCGCTACAAGATCGTGTGAATTTAAACAAGAGAAGAAATTTTTCTGTATAGTTTTTAATTAGGTTTAAAATCGATATTTTTCGATGACTTTAGAAATATACTCACGCGTATCACGCTCTACTCAATGTATTTTTTTTTACTGTAAGATATCATTTTAGGTAACTTAGTAACCGGATAGGAAGTTATAATATGGGTAACTTAATCTACATAATATGCGCTGATTGTGAAAAAAATGTTCTTGAGTACACTAACTCATCTTCTCCTGTCGTATTCAAATGGAGGCATATAATTCCTCCACTTTCTAAATTTATACGAGCCAGGGTGTCAATAATCGCTCCTAAGACTGGTTTGTAATGATGGTAGGAGATAGCTTTATTTTAATTCCCAAGGTGCTTAATAGGGATAAATATACCTATCATTACTATGCCTCGAACAGTGAATATCAGCCTTCACACACTGCGTGAACACTCACTAACTCATTCTGTGACCTTGACCATGAACTTCGGAATCATTTGGTTGAGAGTCTTTGTCTTTGTCTTTCGGAAGCTTTGAGTCTTTTGCAGTAGATCACAGGACATTAATTTTCATAAAAGTCGAGTCGCTATTAACAGAACAATATTATATGGTATTTGAGCTGGTATCTCCCTCTAATAATTTATATTGTTCGACAGCCCTACAAATGTGAAATTTACAGAGAGAACTGAGTGAGTTGAGTGACAGAAACTTGAGTTACCTCCCGCCATCATAACTTTTTCCCAGTATTCATCCTCTGAAAAACAATCAAAATCGTAATTACTTTTAAGTCTTCCGCGACTTATAGTTAATAAATGGCATGATATTATTTCCGTGTATTCCCTCGCGTTCATAGTATTTTTGAAGACAGTTTCATCCCTCAATTTGGGAGCTTCTTCATGTTGAAAAAATATTCTTGGTATTTATTTATTTTAAATAAATATTTACGAAAATGCTTTCTCGGCCTAAAGACGCCCCCAGGATGAAAGGTGAAACAGTAGCAAAAAACTACGAACGTGACGGATTTAACCATAAATAATATATTTAGCCAGTCAGCAGTGTAGTTTTCTAAAGTTATTGTGGACAGAGTGATTAAGCATTGACTGAAATAATTACGGTTAAACAGGAAGGTAGTTACACTTTTAAAGCCTTTAGGCTAAAGTTAATGCAACTGCTTGTATATTTGACAGTGAAATGTAATTTTTTTTCTCACAACATGTGTAGCCAATAAAAGGACTTTTTTTCTTTTAACCTAAACAACCTAAAACCCAAAGAACACTCGTACTAGGAAAATGAGTATAAAAAAATAATATATCTTTTTTCTTCTTAAGACAACACACACATAAATACTTTATGAGAACCATATGTGATGCGGTTGAAATAAAAATTTGATGCAAAAGTGTATAGTACGCATAACTTAAAGTTAACGTAACCAAATAAACTCAGGCTGTTTAGGTCGCCGACGAATGATATTTTATGAGCCGTTGGGAAAAATAACTTACCCCTCTTTCCTGCATCTGAAAACAGACGCTTGATTTTCAAAAGAATTTTAATTTTTTTCCCTGACGATATTACTGGACGAGTTATAATGAAAGCGCCGTAAAAATATAATGAAATATTAAGCATATATGTACCTTGAAACAATGGTGTGTATTTTTCAATGTCCGTGCGTTGTGACTTCTGCAGAAAGACCGCATTAGTTGGCTAGCTTCGTAAGCCCTTCCTAACCAGCAAGCACCCCCTTGCTGGCCGGCTTCTTTAGCGGAACGAAGTGAGCTCCCGATGAATCTACGGCCTATTTGCGTCGCAGACGATCGCAGCAGACTGGAGAACATAAGAGAGAGAAGAGGGGAGGTGGGAGGGCATTCCTCGACCGTGACACACCCCCTGTTTACATTCCTCTCTCCCCCCTTCGCCACAAACCCACGTCCCCAGACGACCTTTCCCAAGGAGTTTCTGGAAATCGAACCCCCCACCACTCCCATCTGTCCCATCCCTCCCCGTTACCCACTGGGGGAGGCGGGGTTGGAAGCAAAGCGTGGCTTTGAGGGCGAGCTCGGAGAGAATTCAGGGTGTGCTCTATAACCTCTCGCCTGACACACGCTGCGGCGTGCCACAATGATTCATTCGTGGAGATTGCGGACTAGAGTGCGTCGAGGGCATCCTACTTTTGTTCTCTCTATTTTGACGCTTCATTCCGGGTGTAGCATGAGTCGGCGACGCTAATGACGAGCATGCCCGACGGGCGATTTCCGGTGATATTTTTGGCCATTTGAAGTTGCAATGGCAGCAGTAAAGTGAAGTTTTCTAAGGTGCTCCAAAATGCTTAGTTCATAAAGCAAATATAGCACACACTACCCCCTCTAGGACACTGATTATTCATTATGACTGTTTCGGAAAATTACTTACTCATCTTGAGATGCTGAAATTTCTAATCTCCTCTATAGTTGGCTGCAGCCAGAATAAAAGAATTAGGGTGGGAATCATTATCAGAGCGTAGGTTAAAGTACAGATTGAATCTATTAGAGAAATTTCTATCGGATAGCTTTACTGAAGATGTTAGGCACATATTTAAAAAAAACCAGCGTATTATGCTAGATTCGACCAGATAAATAAGATTAGAGAGATAGATTGTCGTACCAAACTGGCATTTTCCCCCCGTATTATAAGTGAACAGAATAGGCAACATAGCAAAGGGATAGGTAGGGGAAATATTTTAGAGTATTCTGTACATCTACATCTACATAATACCCTGCAAGCCACCATGAAGGTTTGTGGCAGGGGGTGAACTCTCACCAAACATGTCCTACATAACTTCGTCTATTTGCCGATGACGCAGTAGTATACCGGGAAATTCTATGCCCAAACGATAAAGAATATTTAAATATTGACTTACAAGCAATTGAAACTTGGTGTGATACATGGCAGTTAGAATTAAACTTTAAAAAATGTCTTGTAATGAATTTTTGGAAAAAGAATAGCTCTCCACCTATCACTTACAAAATAAGTAATAATGAATTAACAAACGTGGAATCCATTAAATATCTTGGAATAAGACTGTCACATGATCTTTCCTGGCGTAAACATATACGTGAAATAATGGGTCAAGCGAATCGTAACCTGGGATTCGTCATAAGAGTACTGGGTGAATGTGACGATCATGTGCGAGAAATCAGCTACTTTTCCCTTGTAAGACCTCATTTGGAATATGCTGCCAGTGTATGGGATCCCTACGAAATCAGTCTAAATAACGAACTTGAACACATTCTGATGCATATTTTCTGGTGTAGTTATTGTATTCTATCTACACATTTTGATGAGATTTGAGGAATTGTAAATGGAGCCCTCGAAAGTAAAATGATCTTAGCATTTCGTTTTTCTCGCAGATGAATTATCTCGAAATTTTGGATCAAAATATCCAAAAAAACCAAGTCATAACATTTGTTTTCGAGATTATTTCAGCGAGCAGGCTTGTTTTTCGTTCTCATGTTACCTCACCGAGGTGGATGTAATGACGTTGCACTTTTTATCTCTCCTTCCACGCAGTGGTGTATCCTCCCTGGGTGTATCAATAGACGTCTCTGTGCTTCAACCCTCCCTTGAAGTCTGTCGGCCGAGGTCGCCGAGTAAATCGTCGAAAAAATGCACCTATTTCTTCTCAATTGGACATGACTCGCTCCTCTTCTCTCCTTCCACTCTTTCTCACGGCCTCAGGCAACGTCATTCATTTTAATAGCACCACCTATTTTAAGGTGAGAGATGTGTGAAATGAAAAACATGAGCACTTTTCCTGCTAGCCATTTTAAGGATGAAAGGAAGCCTGTTTTATATGAATATGTCTGGACGTGCGCGCAGTAATACCGGTCGTTCATGTGTCAAAAAGCAGAGTATGTGTGGGTGGGAAAACCAGTGGAAACGGACAGGAAATTGAGTTGGAAGGGGAGGGATGAGAAACGACTGGTAATTGTCCTGGCGAATATTTATCCGATGAAATAAACGTTCCCATGTGTATTGTACAGGAGAACAAAGATGGAGTCTTTCACAATTTTTTGGATCGTACGGCCTGTTTTACTGTAGCCTTACAGTGTATCAGTGCCAAAGTGTACCTGAAGGTAAGATGCCTCACGGAGTGTTTTTAAGGACACGATGAAGGCGAGAACGTTAAGTAACTGGGGAAGAGGGAGTAGGACAAAGGGCTGTTTGAGAGGAATAATAAGGGACAGAACATCTACATCTACATCTACACGATACCCTGCAAGCCACCGCGAGGGTGTGTGGCAGGGGGTGAAGATCACCAAGCATGCACTACTAACATGCACGCAAGCAACTAAAGGGTCTCATGCAACTAGATTGTTAGTATCTATAGTGTTTGAGGGGTTAATACGTGCATCATGCACTCCAGAATACTCTAAAATATTTCCCCTACCTATCCCTTTCCTATGCTGCCTATTCTGTTATCTTATAGTACGGGGGGAAAATGCCATTTTGAATCTATCTGTACGACAATCTATCTCTCTAATCTTATTTATCTGGTCGAATCTAGCATAATACGCTGGTGTTTTTAATATGTGCCTAACATCTTCAGTAAAGCTATCCGATTGAAATTTCTGCAATAGATTTAATCTGAACTTTAATCTACGCTCTGATAATGATTCCCACCCTAATTCTTGTATTAATTCTGATACACTACTCAACCTATCGTAACACCTTTTGACGCACCTAGCTGCTCTACGCTGCACACTGTCTAGTTCTCTCATCAAACCTAATTCATTAGGATCCCATACACTGGCTGCATACTCAAGGTGGGGCCTAACTAGTGAAAAGTAGCATCGCTCTTTTGTCTTCTCATCACATATCCCAAGTACTCTTTTTATAAATCCTAGCTTTCTCTTCGCTCGGCCGCATATTTCCCTTATGTGTCTTCCCCACGATAAATCTTTAGTGATTGTTACACCTGAATATCTTACGGTTTCAACGTTTTCGATCTTCGTGTTATTAATTCTATAGGATCGCTCTATCGAATTATTCCTCCTCCAAAAATTGATAGCTACACACTTTTTAAGGTTGAACGTATAAAAGAAGAAAACGGTAGGCGTACCCTGCTGGAGGGAGGGGTGAAATTACAAGTATTTTTAAAATTGCCAAGTCCTAAGGCTACCTTAACAGAATGCGTGATGATAATATCCTAGATGGTGGTAAATTTGTTTGATTATGGAATCACCCTCTGTGACGCTTCATTCTGGTCCCAAGATCATATAAAAGCCCTTCGATGTATTCGGAGAATGTTCAACATGGATTTACTATGGCGTTTTTTAATTAAGTCCTTATTCTATCAATTTAAATGCTTCAAGAAAAACATTTTTTCAATAATACATCATCACGCACTCAAAATTAATTTTAAAATGTATGTTATCAAGTGCATTTTCTCTTCTTATGCAATTCTCTTCTTATGCAATAAGTCACGTATTGCAATTCATCATAACGCTAGCTGAATACACTTGTTTGCACTTGACTTGCCCAATGAATTAACTTTGAACTGCATCACTAGTGCTATTCCAATCATAACTCTATTACCACGATTGATATAGAGAGATAGCTGGAAAAAAAATCGAGAAACAAGCCATTTGTTGTTGATTACAGGAAAATCTCTATTTGTTTTATTCGTTTACACATTAAAATTATATTTTCCTTCGCTTTTCCTGAAATATTGAAAATTGTAAAATTATTGTTCGAAAGCCAATATAAACATCTTATAAATGTACTTCAAATACACTTATATGAATTTGTTGTGTCTTTTAGGGTTCTGGTCGAGCGTAACTAAATGTTCTCTGATCCACAAATTGCTCTTAATAATGAAAAGACGCTTAATATTTTGTTACCATTCAATTGGAATACGATTCCCAATATTTTCTGTTTTTACTTCAAATTTACATCTACATCTACTGATTACCCTCAAAGCCACCTCGAGGATGTGTGGCTAGTTTCACTAAACATGCACTATGGACAAGCACTAATTTTTAAATACACTTCATGCTCAATGAGATGGATATCATGCCGGACACAAATTAATTTCCCTATTTTCAACTAAAATGCAAGGAAATATTTGAGAAATACGGCTAACATTCATTAAGTATGTTAGGGGTTAATGCAGATATGATTAAGTCTTAAAAATCCGCCACTTTACTCTGTTTTTTATTAATCTGTATTATTATGATGTGTGTGGTTGCATGTTCACGTTAAGGGAATTTATTTTTTTAAGGAATCATGGTGTGGGAAATTTTAATGTTGTTATGATCGCAGATTGTGTGAGAAGATGGAGTAATTGAATTTTTATGTGATCCAGCTTATTTCTCTGATCTTATATGAATGGCTTTGTCTTCGAGTGTAGGGTGGGGTCTTAATAATTTTCTCGGTGCCTGTGGTGAGCTCGTCTGCCCTTGCCTATGCAAAAGCCTTATTCTGGTTTACTATCCTCACGTTTGAATGGTCTTGAATGGCCTCATATCCCATTGACTATATCAACGAAATTACACTTATACCCATCTCATAATAATTGTTTTACCCTCAATGGGAACCTTAAGAGGAATATCTGTTGTAGAAACACGACGAAAATGTGTGTAATAAATAACATTCGAGTGAAGTATGCGTAATCCGCTTGCAAAATACATGGGAGAATCATATTTTTAAATATCTACCTGATAATTCATCATAACCACTTTATAGAAGTATTTTCTTCCATAACTTTACCGTATACGCCCTACGAAATCGGTCTAAATAACGAACTTGAACGTGTGCAGCGAAGATTGGCAAGATTAGTAAAGGGACGGTATGATAACCTTATTAGCGTAACCAGTCTATTAAATGAATTAAATTGGGAATCATTGTCAGATCGCAGGTTGAAATTAAGACTTAATTTCTTAAACAAATTCCAAGACCATATTTTCAGTGATGATGTTAAAAATATTTTGCGGACCCCAACTTACTATGGTAGACTGGACCATAATCACAAAATAGGCGAAATTGATTGCCGAACTGACAGATTCAAAATGTCCTTTTTTCCTCGTGCTATTAGGGATATGAATAACGGTAAACATATCCAGTACGAGTGTAGCAATGGATAACATTGGTAGCTGCATGTAGGTATAAGGACTTATAGCTAACCCAACTAACGGCATGTTTCTGCATGTATGCTTCTCTATTTTTATCTTTTTTTTACATAGTGTAGTTTTGAACAGTACCTCTACAAGTACTAATCCTTTTTCATGCATGATATGTAGTGCATGTTTGGTGAGAGTTCACCCCCTGCCAAACACCTTTATGGTGGTTTGCAGGGTATTATGTAGATGAATACGGTATAGTATCTCCATCAATTTCATTGTAATAATCAGATCTATAGTGGTTTGAAAAAATATGGATAGAGTGCGTAGTGATATCCGGCGATTTTTCTGGATGGGGAGTAGTTGGATGAATTTCTGGTATTATTGGCAGGAAAAATGACGAACGATCTTCACAAATGGCAAAATCATAGAGTCAAAAGAAATCACTACCATTTCTGCTTCACTTCCATTGCATTAGGTGAAAAATTCCGTAGAAAAGTTTATTTTCCTATGCATATTGAATTACCGTTCTGTTCGTATACCACGCAAATAAGCGAGCGACGAGAGATTATTCGGATTTCAGTTTTATTCATATGCCACCAAAATAATATTCCATTTTGAGGTCAACTCAAGGATAATTATTTGGTGGCTTTTGCGTTGATTAGCGTGACATAAACGTTGATAAAAGCAATGAATTAGGGAATTCATATTAACAATCAGACACGAGATACAATATTAGCTCTTTACCTGGAGTAACTTTAAATTAAATCGCCAATTTGAAGGTTAGAGTTAATAATAACGAATGGCTTAACGCTAAAATACTTAAAGCCGGCCGGGTTATTGAGGTCGCCAAAGGACAAAGGAAGGAAAGAATACTGGTCAGAATCCCATCTAGGGATTGATAATCGTTTGACGCATGGGATTAAATTAACATTTAATTGTCAGTAACGCCGATTTTTGTTAAAGGTCGTTGTGTTGATTGAACCGGTGTCGCAAGAAGAAATCGAATGAGAATCGCTATTAGATCATCGCACAGTGGGGTCAAATCGCAATTTGCCGGCCCAAAGTCCAAAACTGCTTTTTATGAGTTAACGTCTTAAAACTTGGCACATGTACACACAAATGATTGGTGATTATGGAATGGTAACTAATTTTTCATAGGTATTACCCGTTACTTAGATACAGATGCTCAAACATGACCAAATTTCGAAAAAAGCGCCCGCTCTCATTTTCTTCGAAAATCTTAAAAGTTGAGCAGATATAGGAGTAATTAAAGGATTTTTATGAAAAAAAACATTCCCAATTGTGAACAGGGTACTTTTCCTATACTATGCATACGTTTCAGACATTTTGGCCTATATTTGAGTGCTATTACGTCATAAAATGGCGGACCCTTTCTTAGACAAAATTTGACATAAATTAGACAATATAATCCTTATTCGGAAAATGGTCTCTGGGATATTTCATCAGAGTATAAATTGAAGATATTTCTAGGTTATTCCGTAAAAATATTTGAAAAAAGTTTGCGACGCCGAGAATAAACTCGATTTTCTATCGCGCGTCGCGGCCCGGCTCCGCGCAGCGGGACCTGGAAATACCGAGACTCCGTTGGATTGTTCATGTTGTGTGGATAAAAGCTCCTCGAATATAACTTTTTTAGGCTTTGCATGCTGTAACTGATTTCTAAAAATTCTATACTGAAGATTTTTCGAGGATTTTGGCTCGAGAGAATGGATCAGTGAGTAGTGTCCATATGTTCTTCAGTGCACTACATTCAGTGCACTCGTAACTGAGGTAAATTTGTTATTTGAATAATTTTCGGAATCATTTTCAATGACAACAACTCTTAATAGGGCAAAGAGAGTGCTTTCAAATGGAGGAAAAGTCCTGATGTGCTGACGGAGATGTCACCTGAGGAGGTTTTGTCCTTACTGAATACTAGGGGGCTGACTAATTGTCAGTATAATACCCTTTGAAGCTCCGTTCTTAGTCACGGACACGAGTTGTATCCCCGATGCGGCATACACCGATGGAATAAGTATAACCGAAAACACGTGCGAAGTGAATCTTCGATTAAACTCGATTTTTCGATCGCGCCGATGCATCGGTTAGAAGTTTGACTGATTATTTTTAGCATAGAAAAATGATGTAGATAAAATGGATGGACCGAGTGACTAACGAATAAGTTATTGGAAGTGTGGAAGAAAAGATTTAAAAAACTTCTGAAAGCTTTATGAAGGAGACAGGAAAACTTAACCGCCCATATTTTGGGACGTGATGGCCTGGAAAAGGTAATAATTGAGGGATAAGTGAACAGGAGGAATGGTGAATACAAGCCTCGATTGAGTAGAGAAGCAAGTGAAATAGAAGACTTATGTAAATATGGAGAGGTAAGCTGATAGGAGAAGAGGAGCGTTAATGCAATCTAAGGCTTGTTGACGGGATAATGATCATAAGTATATTCAGTTAAAGTTTATCTGTATTGCGATAACGTTAGAAGTATAGTGATAACACCCGCTTGTTACACCTGATTTGATAATGAAAAACGCCGAGAGAGATAAACTACTGCGGTTAGATCTGTTTTTCTCTACTCGAAAAATAAGAGATATATTTAGCCGTCATTATAGCCGGATAGGTATGTGTAATATTGGTAGAGAAGTAAGCATGCATCTGAGAGCTACTGTAGTAAACTTCACTAACCTATGTTAACTGCACCCTTACTTATTTTGGAATTGAATCATATCTATCAATACATATTAGCAGATGCTTAACCCATTAGTAAATGTTTTATTCTTTCGATTATATTATTTTACGCTGATACTAATTATTTAGCTGCGCGTGCCTGTGAGACTAATACATTTATTTTATCGAAGAGAATTTATCTATTAGTACATTTTTGGTATTTATTCACCCCCTGTCACTCACCGTAGAGGAGGTTTGGAATGTATTATATCTATATCTACGACATACCCTGCAAGCCACCTCAAGGGTGTGTGGCAGGGGGTGCATCCGCATTAGGAACAATGAACAACAAACAAAAAAAAGCCACATCTTTAAAAGTAATCAGGGAAAAAAAGAAAAAACTACTAAATCCCAATCATGCAGGACACACCCACGAATACCATGCATGTCTTGAAATCCGACACCAATTTAATAGATACCTACTCATGCATGCAAAAAAAAGCAATGCATGCGAGTAAGGCATTGATCTGAACATGCAGGAAATAAAAAAATACCATCGACCTTCTCTGAATATTACCTCTATAATTATTACCGATTTAACGTTCTGATTCTAACGTCTAACGTTCTGATCTCGAATCGTACGTGGAAAAAATGACATTTTAAACCTGTCCGTCCTGCAATCTATCTGCTTAATTTTATTAGAATTATCGAGCCTACCATAATAAGTCGTAGCCAGCAATATATGATTAACGTCATTAATGAAATGTCCCTCCTCAAATTTTCCCAGAAGAAAAGTAACAAAGTACTGTCATGCAGAGAAAATATTTAGGCCGTGAGACATAACCGAAGCCCTGGTGCACCTTAAAATGATCATGTTGCTACTTTGCTAAAGTATCCAATGTTTGCGCTCATCAAACTACCTCTGCGTCAAAATTTGTGCTTTTCGTTTGATTTGTAAATTTGAAAAATCAATTAGGGACCAATGGGTGCGTATTTATTTGACATCCTGAAGCACGACCTGCTTTTCGTATTTTCGTGAACCTACCCTTGCGACATCAGGGAGAGTCATCGTTTGCATTTCGTTCATCTACATCATCTACATAATACCCTGCAAGCCACCACAAGGGTGTGTGGCAAGGGGTGATTTCTCACCAAACATGCGCTACATATCATGCATTAAAAAGGAATAGTATTAATAGAGTAGTCAGAACTACACTATTTAAAAAAGATAGAAATTGCAAAGCAAACATGCGAAACATTCTGTTAGTAGGGTTAGCTTTATGTACTCATACCAACATGCAGCTACCAATGCTATTCACTGCTACTCTCCGATAGGACATATTTACCGTTATTCGTATCTATAATTGTGCGAGGGAAAAAGGACATTTTGAATCGGTCGGTTCGGCAATCAATTTCTCTAATTTTATGATTATGGTCCAGTCTGCCATAGTAAGTTGGGGTTCGTAAAATATTTTTAACATCATCACTGAAAATATTGCCTTGGAATTTGTTTAAGAGATTAAGTCTAAATTTCAACCTGCGATCTGACAATGATTCCCATTTCAATTCATTTAATAGACTGGTTACGCTAACATAATTATCGTATCGTCCCTTTACAAATCTTGCCGATCTTCGTTGCACACCTTCAAGTTCATTACTTAGACCGATTTCGTAGGTATCCCATACACTGGCAGCATATTCCAAATGAGGTCTAACAAGGGAAAAGTAGCTGATTTCTCGTACATGATCGTCACATTTACCCAATACTCTTTTGATGAAACCCAATTTACGATTCGCTTGACCCATTATTTCACGTATATGTTTACCCCAGGAAAGATCATCTGTCAATGTACATCTACGTAATACCCTGCGAGCCACCACGAGGGTGTGTGACAGGGGGTGAAGATCACCAAACATGCACTATTGACATGCAACTAGGATATTTAATGGAGACATGCTAGATAATAGGGTCATATACAGCTAGATGGTTAGTATCTACATAATAAGAAATGGCATTCGTTGATGGACAAACCAAGATTTCCAGCGGAGGGATGCGGCGGAGAGATGCAAGGGGATTCCCTTTATTTTCGCTCGTCCAATCGTCAGCCTGGAACCCTATCCATAAGTGGGAATTCGCCAGCTACGCTGTCGTCATTATTTCGCGAGCCAACCTGAGCGCTAATCTCCGGCGATGACGGACCCAGTTACATTTCCACGAGTGAGGACGTAATTAATGGAAAAGCGATCGGGGGGAGTTGGGAGGAGGAGGTAAAATTTGTAATGGGATTGTAATGTATAAGGTAAAGAGAGTAATGAGGGAGAGAGGAAATTAATACGCTCATCTGACGGGAGGCTTTGAGAGTGGCAGAATCCCGGGGAACTACCTGCGGGAGAGGGAGTGAGGGAGAGAGAGATCTGCGTCAAAGCGTGCTTCCGCCATTGAGAAGTTGCCAGCGACCTCGCTGTTCGTGAATTATCATCGACCTTGTGCTGATACAAGGCCTTGGCTCTCAAGAGAGCAGTTCGCGTCACGGCTCTCGGTCCTTTCCCTCCGGTGGCGCCAACGGAATTGAGTTATGGACTCTTCCTTCTTTTTTATCGGACTGATAAACGGGACGCGTTCATCACCGGCGTAATCGCCTGGCCACGTGCGCTATTCCGAGCGTTTCGTAACTTTCCTCATCACCGATTGCCGTTCGCCACTTGCTACATAATGGGTCGAGGAGCGGTGAATATTTGCGTCGCGAATTGCTTTCGAGCTTCGGGCATAATTACTCTTCTTAGGGGGGGAGGGACGGGATCGCGCTCGTGAAACGCCTGCGGAGCGTCGTTAAGAGATCTCGATATCCTCAATTAATATCGAGTGATATTAATCTACATCTAAATAATACCCTGCAAGCCACCATAAATGTGTTTGGAAGGGGGTGAATTCACGCCAAACATGCGTTACATACCATGCATATAAAAGGATTTGTAATAATATACTAGTGTAAATTTTAATTTAAAAAAAGATAAAATGAGCAAAGTAAGCATACAATATCATGCTGTTAATAAGGTTAGGTTAAATTCTCAATACCAACATGCATCTACCTATGCTATCAATTGATACTCTTGTATTTATGCTATTGGATGTAATTACCGCTATTCATATCCCTAATTGTTCGAGGAAAAAAGGACATTTTGAATCTGTCAGTTCGGCAATCAATTTCTCTAATTTTGTGATTATGGTCCAGTCTACCATACTAAGTTGGGGTAGTCAAAATATTTTTACCGTCATCAGTGAAAATATTATCTTGGAATTTATTTAAGAGATTAAGTCTAAATTTCAACCCACGATTTGACAATGATTCCCATTTTAATTCATTTAGTAGACTGGTTACATTAATATAATTATAGTACTGTCCCTTTACAAATCTTGCCGTAAATTCTCCTGCCAAATGGAGTGGGCGCGGATTGCCGAAATGTTTTATGAGTAGCGCATATATATTAAGATGCCTGTCGTATTCTTCGAATCCTATTTGACCGCGCCTCAAAAACGTTTTATTTATCTTTTCGAAACCCTCAATGATCTCTTTTCATACGTCTATGATAGTTACCATTATAAATAATCCATTATCTAGATAAATTATCCATTCTTCTACTCTGTTTAAAAAAATGGACTTAAAAATAGACAGAAACTCTAAATCTGTGAAACTTAGAGGGAACGAGTGCTTCAAACTCAAAGGAGAGGTATGGTTGGGTTGGAATTAGGTCAAGAGGATCGCAAGAGAATTTGTCCAGAACACGGGACTCTGCGAAAAATCACCAGTAAAACTTCTTTTCTAAGCCTGGAATATTATTCTAAGCCGTCTTAAGTGAACTTATAGTGCGTGAAAAAATTTGAATGCAGTCTCTTCTTCAGTATATATATTTGATTTCCCTACATATTTTACTGCAATTAGTTATCAAGCCAGGAACTTTATAAACACAATTTTTCCCCTGAAAGCAAACGAACTGCGAGTCCCTATTGAAGTTTCGAAGATGTCGAAAATTGTGTTAGGCCAGATATTGGAAAACTTTGATTTACACATACTCGTTGATGGCATTAATTAATTCCTTTATCTTGATCGGATTGGCTTCCCAGAGATCCAGGTTACAGCGTGAGCAAATTTTGGCAACGCCACCACCCAGGGGTACCCAATCTTTCCTGAGCGATTGCTCTTCATTAATTGGCAGCCTATTGTTCAACGTTTTTTTCCCTCCAGTGAAAGCTAATACATATTCATTATCATGTTTATAATAATATGTCACCTTCAAATATTTCTTTTTTATTTACTCCATCCTCTACAGCCTAACGCCCCCTCCTTCTACCACACATTTGTGATTTATCTAAAGTACCTGATCTTATCTATTCCGAGTTTTCTTGACCAAATTCAACAATAATCCTCTTCCCTCATTCAACCCAGTTACTTTCAACGTCTTTCTCCAGGACTACATGTAAATAGTCTGCAACTCTGAATATTCGTCTATATTCAATTAGATGATAAATGAGCAGTTAGATGATGAGTAGCACGCCTTCCTAATGTATTTTCTTGCCTTAGATGCCATTTTTGTTCTCCGCTTTCAATATTATAGTAACGTAAAAATTACCATAAACATCGAATTAATCATGACAAACAAACACATGCATTATTTTTTCTTCTTTATGATTCCCAACGGAAGAATGCCATTAATGGGATGAAACTTCCGAATTTTCATCTAATTCCATTTACTTTTTCACTCGTTCACGTCAGATCTGATTTAATGGATTTTTTCCTCAATATCAGATTCTACCTTTCGACTGGTATGATGACTTTTTATGCATTTAGTAGATGTAACGTAGTTGACGTGAACTTAATTATTCTACATTAATTATTCTACATGTGATGGTGGTTTATAATACTTGAATGGTTTATAATACCACACACATTTATGGTGGCTTGCAGGGTATTATGTAGATGAATGGGATATTAAATCGTCCGTTGCGAAGTAAATTATAACAGAGTATGTAGATAATACTAACCGAAATAATCGAGGGGTATGCCGGGAGCCGATTTAGTTGAAAATGCGGTAAAATGAGAGGTGCATGGTATATATTAGTATTCACAACATTTTAATAACTTCTCTGACCCAATACCTCGGTGAGGCCCAATTAACTGATTAATCGCGTTAACAATTCGTGCTAAAAGAACAACGAGGATGAAATAAGCCGTTGACTTATCTAGAATGTTTTGGCACCGATATAACGCATTCTACCAATCTCTCGCTGTTCTACTCGATTTATTATTCTGGGAAACCGTGAAAACGTGATACCACATAGAGAGCAGTTAATCGATTCTTCAACTTCGCGATGGAAATTAAATCGTGACTCTTGCCCTAACCCAACTGTAAATCCGTTCGGATGGAGAGAGAGATAGATAGAGTCATGAAAGGAGTTTAAAAACAATGAAGTGATGGACTGACTGAGATCGTAGGTTCCTGTTTCGCAAGTCGATACAGGACAAGTACGATAGTGGACAAAATTGGAGTACTCTTTAAATGATTTCGGAGTAATGCCTGTTCCATTGAAAATGGAGGAACTTGAATAAGCTCACTGACAGTAAATTATCATTTACGCCGCCTCAGCATCTATTTCATTTCTTTGCGGAGAATCTTTCCTGTTTATCGATTGCATCATAACTTGCAACGACATTCTGATGCTCATAAGATCTAGGTATGTTTGATTTTTCTTCCAATGAATTAGTGGAACGTCATACCTTTCGCAACTGCCAAGGCACGAATTCGATTTCCCATGGAAAATAACTTGTTTCGAAATCTAGATTTTTTATTAATCTCTAGATGAGATTTAAATCACCGTCACGCAAAGGATTTTAGTTAAGGGTGGGGGGAGAGGGACGTTGCTAATTATTTTCCTTGTCTGCTTGTTTTCTCACTTTCTTGTTTCTACATCAATCTACGTCTACATCTACGTAATGCCCTGCGAGCCACGACGAGGGTGTGTATCAGGGGGTGAAGATCACCAAACATGCACCATTTACATGCGAATAAGAGTTACTAAGACCTGCATGCATGTAACTGCCATGCTGCCATGAAGCTAAACGTGTAACTAAAAGATGCCATGTAATACTGGCCATGAAACTAAGTGCTACCATCTAATGCTAACCATGGAACTAAGTGCTACCACTTACGACTGACAATATTTCACCTACCTATACCTTTGCTATACCGCCCATTGTGTTCTCTAATGGTACTTGAGAACATTGACATTTTAAATCTGTTAGTATGACAATCTATCTCTCTAATATTACTTATCTGTTTCCGATCATTTAGCCGAAGTATCTGTTCCCAAGCGTTTATCACGAGCAATGTTAATTTATGATTATTCAGCTTGGTCAATCACAGAAGGCCATTGGTACTCAGAGACCTCTTGAGGCGCAATTCTGCGTATAACCGTCGTAATATCTTTCCACACGGTCCGTCGGTTGGACCGTAGACCCCTTGGCGCCTTTCGTGGAAAGCAAGCTAATGCAGGCGCCAGGTTTTTTCCACTTTGCCTCCGTACCCAATGAAAATTTTATCTATATCCATCCACCCAATTACTTTTAATGGCCCAGTATGACCTTATCTGGTGAGTACCTCTCATAAAAACAATAAATAACTAGGCATATTAAAACGGACCTTAAAATCATCAAAAATAACATGTAATATGTCCTTAACCAGGCATCTGTATGGCGACCTTGTCATCTTGCCATGATAGTATACCTTAGAAGGAGACCAGAGTAGGGGTTGGTTATACCCAACTACCCGTCTCTGGTCAATGGAGCATGTGGTCTAAGCCATCGTTCGCCTTCCTGGAACAATAATGGCTGAACGTAAAGTTTGCCAGACGAGAGAAACCCGGACCAAATGAGATTTTTGTGACTCCCTTTTAGAATTATCGCCTATCTCTGCTGCACACGCTTAACTTTCAAATTCAACTGCATGGCGGTTCATCTTCATCTACATCTGCATAATACCCTGCAAGCCACCATAAAGGTGTGTTGCAGGGGGTGAATTCTCACCAAACATGCACTACATATCATGCATAAAATAGGATTAATATTAATATGTTAGTCTAAACTTCACTATTTAAAAAGATAAAAATAGCAAAATAAGATTGCCAAAATATGCTGTTAGTTGGGTTACCTTCAAGTCCTTATACCAACATATAACTACCTATGATATGGATTGATTCACTCGTATTGGACATATTTACCGCACTTCATATCCCTAATTGTAGGAGGAAAAAAGGACAACTAGAATATGTCAGTTCGGCAATCAATTTCTCTAATTTTGTAATCATGGTCCAGTCTACCGTAGTAAGTTGGGGTTCGCAAAATATTTTTAACGTCATCACTGAAAATGTTATCATGTAATTTATTTAGAGATTAAGTTTAAATTTCAACCCGCGATCTGACAATGATTCCCATTTTAATTCATTTAATAGACTGGTTACGCTAGTATGGTTATCGTATCGTCCCTTTACAAATATTGCCGATCTTCGCTGCACACGTTCAAGTTGATTATTTAGACCGATTTCATAAGGATCCCATATACTGGCAGCATATTCCAAATGAGGTCTAACAAGGGAAAAGTAGCTGATTTCTCGTACATGATCGTCACATGTACCCAATACTCTTTTGATGAATCCCAGTTTACGATTAGATTGCCCCATTATTTCAAGTATGTGTTTACCCCAGGAAAGATCATGTGTCAGTCTTATTCCAAGATATTTAATGGATTCCACGTTTGTTAATTCATCATTACTTATTTTGTACGAGCTAGGAGGAGAACAATTGCAGTTGCATGCAAGTAGGTCTTGGCTCATGCTAGGCTTAGGTTATGTGGGCAAGGGCCATGCCTCTATGCTGTACTCTTGTCCCCTGTCTGCAAGCGGGCAGGTTAAATGTGAATTGGCACATGTAACCTGCCCTCCTAGATCTAAAGAAGTCTACTACTTTTTTTTTTACTAATTGCCAGGGTGGCTCCATAAGGCCATCAACTACCCCTCCAATTTATTTTATTTATTCTAGGTCTTGGCTCTCATATACATATAAATGGTGATATTCATCCCCTGCCTCACACCCCCGCGGTGGCACGCAGGGTATTATGTAGATGTATTTGTGAGTGGTTACATTGTGTTGCAGAAGTGGAGTCATCGTGAGAGTGGCAGGAATATCGTTCTCGACGGAAAACAAAACAGCTCATTCCCTCGTTTCCATGTCACAATGAAGCGAGCCAGCCGATGCGACACGGATTGTGCAAACGGTGACCTAATGAAGTAGGGCCGGGGATTCCAATAAATGCAGAACAGCTGTCTTCCTGCAGCACGTATGGGATTTTAATTACCCATCGGAAAGAGATTTCGTCACGAATAGCGTGTTTCAATGTATTCTGTCTGTGATTTTCAAGTATGTACCCGCAAAAATTTGCGCTTCAGACTGAGAGGAAAGGTACAAGGGTGGGAATGGAAGGGAAAAGAGGAAGGGTGGAGAGAAACCCGGCGTCCACATCTGCCTACTCTTAACGAAAGGTACCAAGGGGACTACGACTTAGCGTCCGATTCGAAGGACGGAGTGCTGAACTCGAATTCTCTCGTCAAATTACTCAAGTAGGGGCCAGTTTAACAATGAAAAATATCTTCTACTACCGAGAATTTAACCCGGAACCTCTGGCCAGTGCTATAATCTCCTTACCAACCCAAAGAGGGGTGCCCTTAAGGTATTTTCGTAAAGCAACTGAGCATCTTTATTTGCGTGCCATATTTTCCATGACAGGCAACCCTCCCCATGTCCTCAAATTTTCCCTGACCTTTTCATCTGCCAAGCCTTGTTTCGTTAGCATAAGAAAGTCTTGTTTGATTTTTGCTCGCTAGATAATGACGTAGGACGTCGACACTCGTCGTCGTTGATAAGTGTATTGTTCACTCTAAAAGTACTAGGATTTTATTTGGTTCCTACAACTATTAACGTATTCCACGGCATCAACCCTGAATCTGTTAATTCGGTCCCAACTGAGGAAACTGATTTCCATTACTAGGCTCATCTCTGCCGCGAAAATCCATAAAACCCTCGCTAAAATGATCGGTTACATTTGGCTTCGTTTCTAATGTTATTTTAGCCGTTGTTGACAGACTAGAACTGCGTCGTTAGATACGCCGGTCAAGCGGAGTGAAGGCAGTATTTTGCAAGTATAAGCGTTGATAAGAGATCACGACTAATGTTGTATCGTGTTGGAGGAAGGAGGGGGGAGGAGTAAGTAATGCAACTGGCGACGCAACATTTCAAGGAATGCGATTATTCAAACTTTGAGTTCTACTCATTTTATTCACGTGCATGCCAACATTTACTTATCTTCTTTACCCTATCATGAAGTATATTCCACCGAAGTAAACGAAAATATCTTCCACTGAATTTTATGCTATCGGAAAATTCGTATATGAAGCTTATGCTGGAGTTCAGAATAAAACGTTTGTCCCTTTTATCCTGCGGTGCATTAAACCAATAATTTTTTCGGTGGCAGATAGCTGAGGTAATTTTCGACAATAATGGTTATTTATATATGCGTAGGAACGATGTTTGATAGGAATGATAGGGTGGAGAGAAACTCGTCGTCGGCATTAGTCTAGGTACATGCTCTAGGAAATATAAGTTCATAATTTACTTATTCATAGAAATGACTACCTAATTAAAAACTATAATATTACTTTGTATTAAATATCATTTAAGTGCCATTTCTAGCTTGCATTTCACGTGTCTCGTGACTGCATGTTTAACATTTTCCTCAGGGTGGTAGTGTTTTGCCTTTTGGTTTCATGTAAGTGGTAGTTAAATGGGTTAGTTTTTTTACATGTCTGCAAGATAGTACGTGTCCTTTCTGATTGATAATGCATGTCTGGTGATGTTTAACCCCCTGACCCACAATCCTGTGGTGGCTTGTAAGGTATTATCGAGATGTAGTCTACTCTTAATGAAATGTGCCAGTGAGCCCGCGGTTGAATCTCGCAAACGATAGGCAGAGTACTTCGACCTTGACCTTCGGTTTCCAATCGAAAATTCTCTGCTACTCTTGGGGCTCGAAACCGGATCCACGGGATGGGAGGCCAGAACTTATAAAATAAATTCATTTGCTAAAACTCTACTCAGATGTTGAAACAGTATTATTCCTTTACTGCATTACTGAAGGGTTTGGTGAGTTCATGTACAATCTCTTGTACTCAAATACTGATATCCTAGAGAGCTGCGAAGCATAACATCCATCATTCAATCGTAACCCTCATAATTTGAGAGTGGAGGGCACTTTTGGATAGGAATGTGAACCTAATGTTTACGTTAATGAGAACGGGGATAGATACCCAAACCCACCGACGCACAGTGGGCTGAAATCGAAATTTTTTGGACAAAATTACAAAATGGCTTTTTTGGAGATAGAATCATTTTTGTCATTGGTCATGTTCTGTTGCCGTTACCGAGATACAGGGGCTCAAACAGAACCAAAATTCCAAAATTACTCCACACTTTAGTTTTTTCCGAAAATCTTCCTATTTAAGTTGGGGGTGAGGCTGTGGGAGGAATTTGATCGGATAAAAAACTATTAGTTCTGTTAAAACCACTCTTTAACTTAACTGTGCTTAACTTTGGGAGTTTTGTCCTAAATTTAGGTTATGTTACGTGACAAAATGGCGGACACTATTTTCACGCTAAATTTCATATTAAGTAGTAAATATCTAGAGTTTTAAGAAAGATCCTGTCAAGTGACTACATTAAATCAATGGTTGAAGCTTTCTTAAGGTAAATCTGAAATAAAATTGAAAATTCGTTTGCGACGCCGAAAATTACATTTGATTCTTCGTACGCGCGTCCGGAGCCGGAGACGCGCGCCGGGAGATAGAAATGCCGTGACCCGAGTAGGTTTTTTCGAGCCATAGGGAACGTAACGCTTCTTTTTCGTCTTTTTTAATATGTTTGCATTGCTATTGATTTCCACAGGCTCTATGCGTATAACAACAGGGGGATATTGAAATATTAAGGTATTAAAGTGTACGCGAAATCACGTTCAGGGTTTCTCTTCTCCAAAGTAAACATCTCATTCACACCTTCAAAGTCTTAAACCTCCTGTATTTTTCACACGAAATATTATTTTACGTCCCAGAGGGACACTATCAAGGACTTTTTTTCGTTTACTTGCCCTTCGCGTCGCCGTCGCCGTCGCGACGGTATTTAGTGAAGTAACTCACAGCATCGAGCAGTTAACCCTGTCATGTGTGATATTTTTAGTCCATCGGACGAAGCCCTCACTCCTTTTTCGCCCTCCTAATTTCTGTTTTACTTCCCTAATATTCCTCGCCAAAACCATACCCTTCACCTTGCCCTGTGTAAGTTAAATGCTGCGGATGCACGTGCTCTTCATTAAGTTTGTTATTTTCTCGTCTGACCTTTCCGCTCAACGTTTGCTCCTACTTCCTCCAGAAGTTATAACAGCAGGTTCCCATTGGCTCGACAATTTAGGTCGGCATGAGGAAACGACTCCGTATGCTGCCGTGAACACCAGGCAATGTATTACATAATCGATGAGGAAGGGTACGACCATACATGGTTGAAAAGATTTTCGTGCTCCGTGCCTCTTCGTGCAACTGCATTTGAAAGGTGTGTCAACGATTCCTCCCTGTTGTTTGTGTTGTGGTCGTGACTCTATGGGGGAAAAAGGCCTCTTATCTCTTCTATTAACGTCTAATGTTTTTAGTGAGAGGTAAAGTGGGTGAAATGGAGCACCGAACCTTGACATTTTGGGTAAAAGATGAAAGGCGGAAACAAAAGGAATTTCGGGACCTTTGAGAGCTCGAAAGGCAAAGATTGTATTTCACTGTCTAACCTGTCTTAGTCCTAAGCCTAATCCTGAGAAAAATAGGAAGTAATAGTGCTCTAGGCGTGATTCGAACCAGAGATCCTTGGTTCACTACGGCAAGCGAGTGAGGTGGTGGGGTAAATTAAGACTGAAGATGGAGGCTACAGGGAAGCATTAATCGGCAGTTTGGTGGATAAAGTAAGTCACGAGTGAATGTGGGTTGGTTTTCACTAAACAATGCGCTTCTCCAGTTCTTACATATTTTTCATAGAGGGATGTTAAAAATCCCGTAAAGCTTCATTATTTATTTCCTTCATCTATAATAGCATATCTTTTCGAAACCTTACAGATGAACTGCAAAATTATTTACGTACTAGATGAACCTACCTGCAACACACTGCGATTTTAAGCTATGGTAAGATATGCTATAAGATTGAAGTGGTGAATGTCAAAAACTAAGCGTAGAGTTTAAGGAGGTAATCAATTATAACGGTTACAGCTTTTCCCGTAGCTGAGTGGTATTTTGGATGAAAATGAACTCGCTGTTTTGGAAAATAATTGCATGAGTGAAGCAAATTTTTACATTGTTTGAAATAATGGATGGCAAAAACTAAAAATAAGGGCACTAATTAATGGTATTGAACTTTTTGTGACGTGGTCCAATCGCAAATGACTGAAATCTGGAGCTCTGATGAAGAGCGGGAGAGTAAGTAGGAAGAGTACTGGCTTAGGAAGGATAAGGGAAGAGCTCTACGGATAAAAGACCGGGTGATGAAATGTTATTGATGATGCGGTGTAAATCCCATGGAAATGTAAATTCGAAGAAAGCAACGATTTTATTGGAAAAAATATGAAGTGTTTGTAAATGTTGAAGATTGCAACAGAAGGAGAATCTTAAGAGGGGCGTTTTTATCATGTAGAAGGGAGAAAGTAGAGACTTAGAAAGTGATATAGGTAACGGCAATTAAATAGGTTCAAGCTTTTGAGCGATTATGATATTTTTTTGTTTGAAAGCCATCGTCAAAAGCATTCTCATTCCTCCCAAAAAGTAAGGAAAGGATGTTTAGGAAAGTCAAGATACTGGAAATATTGAATGTAGCATTACATTTTTTTTAATACTCACAAGTCCTTTTTATTATTCCACAAAACTCTTAGTTATAAGTGATTCTTTAATGCATGCACTTCATTGCGTTCATGTACCTAATAGGGACCGCACCTGATTCTTTACATACTGTAAATTACAAGTAACTTTATTTTAAAATCCTAGAGCCCTTTTATATAAATTCTTAGTTGAATGCTTGTCATTCTTCATGATTCAACGACCTGATTTTGACAGTCAGCAGCTTTACACTGTAATCCACGCTTTAGTTGTCCCTTATGATGCAGAATATACAAGAAAAGGTGCTGAGTATTCCTAAATTAGTATAAGGTATTTTAGGAAACTTTAATTGCTATGAAGTTTTGAAGAAACAGTACAAGCCTTCTTCGCCCATCTTTGCATAGCATTAACATAGCTTCTTTCCTGTCGTTTATATTATGTGATTTGTATTTTAATAAGAGCATTAAAATTGCGAACACTAGATTAATACAGACTTAGCAAACTAATAGCCCTGCCACACACCCCTGAGGAGTCATTCAAGTTAATAAGTATGTATACTAAGATAATACCAAAGGAGAAATTAGCGAAAGATCCGTTATTAAACGCAGCAATATTTTTATTGACTTGATTTTGAGACTGATATTGAATGGAAACTTTCACAGATTAAGCATGTTGTACTCACTTTGGCTTACGTGATAATGACGTCGGATCTCATAAAACCAGATTTCCTGATCTTCGAAACCAGTTCGGTACACGAGGCGTGAATTAATCCACCAGTAGCTTTATACGCGCGTCATTTACTTGGCTTGTAGCCAAGGCAGAAGGCAAATCGCTCGCGTGCCTAATGACTCGCCTAATAACATGAAAATGTCAGCAAAATTAGTGCTTAGGAGTGTGTGGGAAAAATGGTATGCTTCAATCTGCAATGTGTACATTAAAGTGCCTGATTTGACAGCGTCCATAGATCGAGTCTTTCACGAGGGTGGTTCGTATGTCATAACTCTTGTGTCGAATAATTGGAGGTTGGATTTCGCAAAGAGTTGGAAGTTTTGTTTCTCTTCAGGATTTAATTAAGCCATTCGCTGCAGCGATATAGAAACTGGAGTGGATTGTGACTATCAGCTATGCTTACTTTTCTCTGATGCCACCGGATTAAAAAAACGACAAAAATAACACCAAGAAAAAATTTTCCTCGCGGCTGTTTGTGTTCAACAGCCTTGAATGAGGGAATCCTGATTGTAAGAGAACACCCCGTGAAATCCTCACTGAGGCAATGGGATAAAATAAAAGACCTCGTTGTTTCCGAATTATACCGAAATATTAAGGGCAGTCGTGGCGAATTCGAGATGCACATGATGCTTATTTGTAGCTCCTCTTTAATGTTGATAGTCATTTTCCTCATCGATGTAATTGGAGAATAACTTACGAATAGATTCAAAACGTACAAAATAATTGTGGAGTAAATAAATATTATTATATTATAATGTCTTTCTTCATAGGAAAATAGATCGCATAGGCTGACATATTGTCGTTAGGTTAGCTTTAGTTTACATGAAAAAAGTCTCTCAGCTTACTCTAACGAACGTCTATTACACGTACATGTTTTACCATGATGAATTCAAACAGAAATTTATAGAAATTTATAGAAATCACATTTATAGAAATCACGATAATGAATTTAATCATTTAGTTGTATGTGTCTGGTGCATATCTACAGTAAAAACATGCGTTTCATTATTACGTGGTAGCAAATATTTCAGTTTCACCTTCCTTGTGGTATTTTGGTGATGATTCTCCTCATGTCACACATCATCTGGGTGGTTTTAGAGTAATTTACGTATGAGCATTAATTACTAATTTATCGTGAAGGCGCGGGTGGCTAAAATCGGTCGTTCCTTCCGTAAAAATGCATTACGCTAATGTCACTGAAATGATGAAATGAAATGTAAGATAGATTTTTCCACATAAAAAGTAAAAAAATCTGTTTGTCTTTGAAAAATTCTATTTTACGTTTTATTTCAATAATGAAGCAATTCCACAAAGTTGGATTGGATATAAGTAGTTAACTATATTAACTGAGGTATTAAAGTGCAGAAAAAATATGCTCTGCAACCTTTTTAAATTTTCTCTGAGGCCCCATTTTGGCCGTAGGATAATGTTTTATTTCTCTCTAACCATCTTCGCCTTTCTCCTAGAGATATTTCGCGATGTTGAATATTTATAAAAAACATCGGTTTTTCAATAGCCATCAACGGTCGTTCATCAAAATTTTAGGGTTTTGAGATGATGGATACGTGCCGTATTCTAACCACACGATTGCAGGAATGATGAGAAAAATAGCTAAAACCTCAGAACCTATCATCTCATTATCCGTCTACTTTTAATGCCTAGCTTCACATTTATTTCTCATAAAACCATCGAGTCCTCAATAGCCAGTCTTCCATGAAAATTTTAGAGTTTTGAGAAGATACGTGCAGTCTTCTAACCACACCATTGAATAATTAATAAGAATAATACTTAAAACCTCAGAACCTATCATCTCTTGATTTGTCTACTTTTAAGGCCTAGTATAAATTTCCTCGCCAGCTTCCTTTTACACTCCGTCTTGTTTAGCACCTCTTTCTTTCTTTCCTCCCTTTCTATGAGTATCACTCTTTATCGTTTTCGAAGAGTGTGTGAAGAAAAGATTTTAGTCCAAAATTTTACTCTTATTTTTACCTCAATTGCAATAGCATGTAACAACACAGTTTTATGCGTGTAAATTTAGTATTTTTATATCACCCTTTTCAGTTACATCTGAGAACCGCTTGCGCGTAACTCATACACAAGTGAATCTAGACTCATTCTTGTTCCATGACATTTTTTTTAACGTCTGAACAATGGGAAAATAAATAATGACGCAAGGACTAAATTGCGATGCGGAGATGAATTAATTTCTCTCTCCCTTACTGGTGTGAAAACACAGACGTGTATGGATTGCCATCGCACGCTTTCAACATTATCTGTTGGCTACCATTGTTTCCGTCACCACGAGCGTTTCTCATCCTGGTTATTGAGTTGTAAATAACGTCTCGCCTTTTGCAAAGAGATATCCCGAGGCGGAACGTCACGGCTCTAATCCCTCGGCTCCCACCTCGAGCACCAATGAAATGAGCACCGGACGGTGATTCATCAGACGCTCCGACGGCCACACCTTGAAACTGTTGAGCCTTGGACAATGAGAAATAGAGTAGGGAAATGAGTGGAGGGAGCGGCGGGTGATGCTGACCGATAAATTAGTGTGTAAATGGTGTAATTAAGTTTGGATACGGAAGGTTTGGTTGTCCCAAAAAAAACTACTTTTTTGAAATTTCTAAAACGTAAGTCGGATTCCGATGGCCCACGAGTGTACAAGAAAAGGAAAAAAAATATTCTTGAAAAATATTCAAAAGTCAGAGGGGCCTAAATGCCAACACTTAATTTGTCGTACAGTTTCGCGAAAAATGTCATTTTGAGGGTAAACGCAATAAGTTATGATCCTATGACAATAATTTCGTCGGTTTTTGCATATCTCGCACCGTTTAGGCTTCGCGGCCTGGCGCCGAGTGTGGCGCCACTCGGTGCGACGCGCGCGGCGCGGCTCGACAGGCGCCTGTGGCCGCCCCCCTCCCCTTCGGCCCATCTGGAACGCCCCGTTTACACCACTAGCTTTTTACGATTGTAAGACCTTAGCCAGGCAGCCTTACCATGGTTGTCGGCCGTTTGAACGCAAGTTGACGCTAACCCTGGCAAGTTTACCTACCACGGTCGAATTACCATGGTTGGCGCTAGTTACTGGTATTTTAAACTCCACATTTTCCTTCCAATTCCGCCCTTTCCACGCGTTTTCTTCCGGTATTAAGCGCATTTAAATATGGGAAAGACTAGAAACCACTGGTGAGAAGGTGAGAATTAATCATAAAGAAAAGATGACCAAGATTGTAGTTAGCATTAGGTTAGCTAGGATGAATAAGATCCTGTTAAATTGTATATGTATGAAGAGTTCATTAGAAATGAAAAAGAGCTTTGAAATAAGAACCATAAGAGAACAGAATAGGCAGCATAGGGAAGGGATAGGTAGAGGAAATATTTTAGAGTATTATGTAGTGCATGATGCATGTCTTACCCCTTAAATACTGTAGACGCTAACAATCAAGTTGCATGAGACAATATAGTTGCTAATTCGCATGTTAGTAGTGCATGCCTGGTGATCTTCACCCCCTGCCACACACCCTCGCGGTGGCTTGCAGGGTATCGTATAGATGTAGATGTATTTTTTGATGCCTGAATGATAGTAAGCGTGAATTTAATGTTCTTTTGATTTGAAAGGGATATGATGGTTCACCCCCTGCCACACACTCTTACACCGACTTGAAAGCTCTTACATAGATGTATATATTAAGTGCTTGAGAAGCACGATTTGGTAAGATTAGGTGGTAGCATGAATAGATTTTGCGTGGGTATGTTAATGCGGTGGCCCGTGGGTAATGATTAGAATTGCCACATAACATGAGAGAAGGAAACGAAGAATCAAAGTATTGCCAAGCATGTTAAGAAGAGAAAGGTAACTGGCTACAGGAGTTCTTAGGGGGCAGAATAAGGAAGTTAAGGAGGCATTGAGGAGTAACGGGACCTTGAATGTCCTGATTAATGGGAGGGAGTTGGGTAATATTTGAAGGAGAGTGAAGTTTACGAAGGTAATCAGGCGCAAAGTCGTGGACATTTTTCGTATCCATATTGCAGGAATGAATACACAATTATGTATACAAACACCAAACTATGGTGCGGAGGTCAGGTTGGCTATGAATATTTGGTAACACTTTAGGTTACAACCTAAAGTGTCATCCGAATTTCAAACTATGCCTCAGTTAACTTCATATTTTACTTTTATATTTAATTTTGTTTCATGTGAAGTCATAGTTCTCCCATATTTGGGTTATTTTCTCAACTATAAAATACTATATTTAGGTAATTATGAGTTGTTTTTGCATGCAGATGTTATTCTGGCAAGGAAATCAGTTTCCATGTAGCACCTGAATACTTTAAAGTGCCTTTTGTATATGCCAAATTGCCAAACAAATATCCATCGTATAAGATGATGAAAGATGAAAACATTACGCGTTAGATTATAAAAATTACAAATAAACTGTTTTAGAACTAAAATAATTTCGTTATATGTTGCTGTCAATGTTTGAGGAAAACTTGTCTTAGTAGGACAATGTATCCAAATCTTACGGTAGAAAGAGTATGACAACGACATTTTTAATCTTCACCATACCCTTCATCATCATAGCAATGTGTTTTCGAATCGTGACCAAACCAGCATGCCTCAGATCGTGCAAAAAATAAGATTCTACATAGCGGAAGAGTTTTTCATCATTGTTATTAGCTAATAATTCTTGGATTGGTTTGAAGCAGCTTTCCGTCGATTCTTCTATCAGCTAACATCTTATCGCTCACGATTCTTCCTTTTCAAATCCTTCACTAAAGGTCTTTCAGTGGCCTAAATTAGTGGTCTCATTTCCATTTTCTTCACTGAATCTCTTCTGGTGGATGGTGAAATGTAATAGCCTGAGTATCGAAAAATTTTGCGATGCGAAAGAAACCAACCGGTAATCATTTACAAGCGAAAACTTTTGCCAGTTTCCTGACGCTTCTTGAGTTCAGTTTCAAGGAAATGCCACGCCCTTCTTATACAAATCTGTAAATGGCGTAGCTTTCACCGTCCCTCTCTAACCCCGGAGAGTCAGTCGGGTGAAATAAAAATGCTCACGGCAGATGTGCGTGATGCGCTCTTGCATCACCTTCGTTCTGGACCTAATTCGCTCAGACCTCTTTCCCTCGTCGATTTTCCTCATGTTTTCAGCGGTGCCGTAAACTTCAGGATGCAGTTAAACTGGGTCGGTGGGAGAATTCCCGGAGTGGAGGAAGTCATGCTTGAAGCTTGTCGATGATCGAGTCACAGTATTGCGTGGCGGTGAAAATATACTGTAGAAAGTTTTTGAATGCATCGGCTTATAACGTTTTCATTCGATGACTCACTAACTGCACTTATCAATTCTCACTGATAGAAATTAGACTCTTCTCCTCGAGACCAGTAGTTTAGTATTATATCTATATCTACGACATACCCTGCAAGCCACCTCGAGAGTGTGTGGCAGGGGGTGCATCCACACCAGGAACAATGAAACAACAAACAAAAATGAACACCACAAAGCAAGCACTACACCTTTAAAAGTAATTGGGAAAAAAAGAAGAAAAACTACCAAATCCCAATCATGTAGGACATACCCATGAATATCATGCATGCCTTGAAACCCGACACCAATTTCATAGATACTCATACATGCAAAAAAAAGGCATTGTATTAGTTATTCTCAGTTATTAAACTATTAGTATTAGTTTATTTCGCACTCTGTACGTTACGTAATTATAAATAACAGGCATCGCTGGGAGAAAACGTGCCAGTATCTAGATTCGACTGCGTGTGTAAGACCGAGTACTTGCGTTCAATACACGTAAAGGCTTCCTGCAGGGTGCATAGGTAGAAAATAGAGAGCCCTAATTAAGGTGAGCGTGAAACTCAGATTGGGTCAAGTCCTGCTTACACTGGGAGAGAGTACCTACATCACTCAACTACGTTCCCCACACTCATGGAGAATTTATTGTACGGTGATGTTAAATTATTTTATACAAATATTACCCATCTTTTACGAGGTTTGAGAGTGCAAGAGCCGTTGAAGGGCCAAACTCTCAAAGTCGGAGAGTGGATAGGATCACATGAATACGCCAAGTTCGTGTCATAGTTCACTTATTAGGTTCCCTAAATGTTCCCTTCTTAGGTACAAGGTATTTTAAATTGTGTCTCATTTCGTTAGGCAATAATTTACTCACTAAGTTTAATCAGCTATTTTCGAATACTAGCGTATCCTTTTTTGACGCCATTATGGACTGCATGTTAAAATTGCCAATAATTCCTTCCGTATTTGCTTTAAAGGCAACGTCGCAGTAATTTTTCTTTTAATCCCACGATAAATTCTTTAAATAAATAAAAGATGAAACAGGATGAATGATAAAAAACATTAGCGTTCCACGGGTTTAAAGATATTTTAATACAATTTGTGTTAAAATATCATTCATCCTACATTATGGGTTTCCACAAAGTCTTAGCCTCAACAATCCACTGCAAAAGATGGTATAGTTTGGACCGCATTATGTGCTCATGTGAATGTCTTTATCAGTTATGATGAAAGCTAACTTCCATCGCTATAGTTACTGACACCCGAGAACTTTATTGCTTTCGTGGGTAATAATCACCATCCATCCTCCTTTTCCTTCAAATCCCATTTATACACACCTTTATCCCCCTATCTAAACCGCAGTCCAATGCGGCACAGACTTGAGACGCCACTAATGGTGAACTCTCGTCTTAAATCCACCAAGTGCATTAGCAGTATAATCTACGAAAAATCTATTAAGACGGACGGCGAAAGTCACCTCATTTTGATGTCCTCGGGCACGATGCTCTATGGTCAATATTTGGTGTTTGCTGGCATGTGCCCCGCGAAAAAGAATTAAATCCTCTTTTGGGGCTGTGTGGCGTAGAAGATAAATTGAAAAATTCTACTATCATTTTTTTGATGGATTTGGAGAACAAAAATGAGTGACAAATCTTAAACCGCGGCGTTGGTAAACTCTAGCAGTTGCAGTTTCTTCAAAAATTGAATTAAATTTTAAAACTTGAGGCCGTGCATTAAGGATCACCAATGGAGCAACACAAAATAGGAAAGCTTCGCACGAATCAAACTAAAAATAAAATTGAAAAAGATTTATTTTTGCTTGTGAATCCTTTGGTGGAGCCAGTTTTCTTGCACGTGGCAATTATACGAAGGATCAACTCAGCTGTATTAACGCAGAATTTGAGCATGAGAGAGCAAGGGAATCCTGATAGGCATTTGACAGGACATTTAACATATTACACGAGTACAAGCTCACCGGATAATGGCATCACCGCTGCGAATCGCTTCAGGGTCTGACGGAATTAATCCTGCCCTGTCATACACTAATACACGGCAATCCTCCATCCGGCCTCATGACAGGTGCGTGTATATAGCGTGAAATTATCCAGATTTCGTAATGAATTCGCTCACTGCACAGCCGCGTCGGATTAAGCTTAGGATTTCATGAAATAATAACTCTTTGTAGGTTTCCACTTGAGTATTCGGTTTATTGGCAGACTAGTTATGATGCATCAGGTTATTTTCAAGTCCAAACTTGGAAAACTGTAAAGTATCGAAATATACCCTATACGTGCAATGCACCCTGTTCACAAGTGAAAACAATCCAGAGAGAATTGTTTTCATGATTTTGAAGTTCCATCATGTTGATTCTGACACGATTTTGTGTAAGCATAGGAATTGGAATTGATGAAACGAATGTTTTCCCTCCTGGGTAGTACGCTCAATTTCCGCCTCAGATATGGAATCTATATTTGTCTTAGGATTTGAAGCTTAGATTAGACGGCACGATATAACATATCAGCTGAAGCACCTTAAACCTAAATCCAATATTCATTTTTCCTTTTAACCTGAGACAGAGCATTGGCATTTTCAACTCCATCGAACATTTCACTGCTCTTGGGGCATATGTTATACCGGCAATGTAGGAAGGTAGAAGTGACGTCCTAGAAGGCCCTTTTTCTCTCTCACAAATTATCCTTTGTAGAATAATTATGCTCCTCAATTTTGGATGTTGTTCTATCTTAGCATTTTTATTTTAAGTAGATATCAGTGGACAAATATCAACACATATATCTATTACATTTTCATTTCGAAATTATATCTATCAAGCAAGGCGCTTGATAATGGGAACAGAATAGCGATGCTGAATACTTTGTTGTTTATTGGTGTTTCGCTTTATTCTCTTTTGAACCGCGTAACACTAAGCATGGATAAAAACAGAATAAAATACCTTAAAGACAACATATATGACTCCCTTATCACCCTAGAGTTCAGAAACTGTTTATAAGAAACTGTTTCCAGGGTGATATGGTGGAATATTTCGGTAATGGAGAAGAGAAAAACTAACTATACAATTCCACAAAACTTTTATCACGACACGACCATGGTTTCGCTGCGGCGTAGCATCTTCGGGTGGACCAATTCAGGCAGGACCTGAAGATGCTGCGCCGCAGCGAAACCATGGTCGTGTCTAAGTAAAAGTTTTGTGGAAATGCATTGCTAGTTTTTCTCTTCACCCTAGAGTTCTTTGAATATCAGCCGAGGTATTAATCTCTGTAAATATATTTTTTGTCACTAGTTAAAATTGCTTCCCTTTTGACTGTTTGCAATATATCTTTCTTTAGGAGTACCATTGCGTGTGATTAGTACCACAAACTCTTCCGCCGTCGATGATGGATGTTGTATAAGGCCATTTACAATTTTTAGAGTTAACGTGGGGATCTACCATTTTCCAATTCCCATAGGTATTCAATCCAATGAGAAGGAAATTAAGTTTCCAGCAGGAAACAACGATTGGAAAATCATTTTTGTCCGGCCTTCATCGATCAATTAGACCAATTAAACTCGCTGCACTGATAATCAGCTCACACTGTGACAGGATATTAGGACTATCTCACGGAAAATAGGAAAGCGGGCAATTTTCCTTGTTCCAAAATCCGTCCTTTTGAGGTTATTTTTTTATTAAAGTTTAGAAAATAATTTTGCCACATCTAACCTGTTTAGTCCCTTGGAAAGTGGATGCTCCATGCAAGTATAAGAATTCATCATAGCTGGGCAAAGTTAACCCAAAAATTAACTTCGTTAATGTATTAAAAGCTCCTCAAAAAGTTAACTTCATTAATCGTTAAATCGTTATCTTGATGAAAATTTAACGCGAGTTAAAGTTAAAAATCTATATGAAATTGTAGGCAATTTTGGATTATTTGTTACTTAACATAAAGTATTTTAATTTAATAAATGTAACAATAATTTCATAGTCAAAAATAATTATTTAATAAACAGCATAGCTTAGGTAATGTAGACTTATACACCTTAGGTATGGAATTTTAGTAATATCCCGTTTCCATCAGTAAAGTTGGACCTGACTCTGTTTGTATTTGATTATGGAAATAGAACCCTTTGGTTACGCCGGTAACGGTAGCTGCGATACCAAGAGATTCACCAATATTTTGCTGGCGTAGTTTTTGCCATTAGATGGTGAAAAAAACTATTACCAGACCTATTGACATAAGAAGAATTTACAGCTCTTGAAGAAGCCTTGACTTGGTTTTCGTTTTCCCGCGAGTAGATCATGCCTTTATTTTTTCTTCAAATTGAACGTATTTAGATGAATGCGTTCTCTTCATATGTTTTTTAAGATTGTTTAGGGTGGAAACGTGAGCCTTGACTGTGTAAATTTTGTCTGTAAAAGTTGTGTAAAAGTCTGATTGCATTACAAACGCTGAGTTCTCTAGATTTCATTCTCAACACTACTCCATCACCACGTTATTACATGGAAATCCAGATTGCTCTCAACAAAAGTAACGGACTTAAATTAACGGAATTAAAAGTTGACGGAAGTTAATAAGACCGTTAATAGTTTTTGGATTTAACTTAAAAGTTAAATCGTTAAGCAATATGTTAACTTCGTTAATTAACGATTAACGGATTAACGCTTTTCTGCCCAGCTATGGATTTCATGTATACTCTACGATGATATTTTGTTATTCGGGAAGGCAACTGATAGTGAAGGTAATAAAGACGCTATATCTATGAATACATGCGATAAAGTGGGTAATTGGATAGACGCAGGAGTCTTTCATGGAGTGGAGCAAGGGTAGAGCGAAATCAATTTCACAGCGTAACGTTGTTCTTTTCTAAAGGCACCATTCACTGTTTGCATCTCACTCAACGAAGGCAGGGGTGACTTTTTTCTTTTTCGGCCGCAAACAAGGACCTATATGCTTATGAAAATCTCTGCCATTAGTTACGGAACTTGAAATTAGACCCTCGGGAGAGACTATCCACCACACATAACCTATCCTCTCTCCAGTATGGTTCTCATTATATTTACTCACTGCCCAATGATTTCGGCGTGTTAGTCGAAAAAATTAGAATATACTGGAGGAGGCATGGAAATTCGAGTCTATAGTAATAGCGAAGGTATGGGAAGGGATGAGTGATAGAATGAGCAACGAAGGAATGGGGGAATTTGGGACCAGTTAGCCTATATGATTATTAAAACATTAATAACCGTGAAATCGTACCCTAATTTCATCGCGGAGGAATCAATTACCTTGATAAGGCTATTTAAGGGGAGGTATTAATGTATTTTATTGCCCTGGAAGTTAATTTTATTATTAAAACTGGTTAGAATTTAACCTGTTTAAACTGCATATTTGGCGATTGTTGGCGTTTTTTAAACGAATTTGAAAAATGCATTCTATTATTCATCTTCCTATTATAAGTTTTACTAAGGGCAAAAACAACTTCATCCGTAGAAGTACCGACAGTAGCAATCCCATATGCTCGTGCCTACCAAGATGGCCGCTGGCTTCTCAAATCAGCTGCGATGCCTCCTCCAGTACATTCTAACCTCATCGGGTTAGCCCAGTTGGTAGATGATGGGTTGATAACTGGGCGTCTTGAGTTCGAATCCCTGCAGAGACCTTTGGACATATTCAGCCAAACCCAAACTTTGTTAATTTCTGGTTACCTGATCTTTCTGGGAAATAAAGCGGCACAGGGAAATAATCTGCCCCCTCTATCCTGATGCGTGAATTTCAGGTACAGTTGGGCTTAGTATTTGTTGAGCTCAACAACCAGACCAACCATCGGGTTTAATATATACAACTAAAGGGAATGCGGTGGAAGCATCCTCTGCCTAAGGTCTGGGTTTGAATCCCGAATTTGGAGAATTTTCAGTGGTATACCGATCCCTACTTGAGTGCTGTGTGGAGGGCACTTCGCTCTTGTGCGTCCGATGGGATGTTAAACCGAAGACCCCTTGGCGCCGTTCGTAAAGAGCAGACTAACGTCGACGCCGGGTTTCTCCTCACCCTCCCTCCACTTACTTATTGTATCTACATAATTTCCCATCCTAATGGCCTTAGTCCTTAGTAATAAGCCCATTCAAATGGCTTTAGTTATCGGTCGCCTCATCTGACAACAACTACACCACAGCTGAATCGCTGTGAGAGCAGCGGAGCTAGTGACACGCTTGAAACGAAGAATCAAGTGTTCATGTTCTGGAATTCCATATTTATTCCTACCTCAGAGTCCCCGAGGGAGCCTCATAATTTCATGTGGAAAGGAGAGAGCAGAAGCGGAAAAGTACGACACCCTTCAGGAAACACGGAAACCGGGAACACTTCGTGGAACTGTGGAGAAACAAATATTTTGGGAAAATGTGAGGAAAGTGGCTGGTAAACAAATTATTTGATAAGGTGTCATGTGAACTCTGACTTTCTCCCCACGGGAGGTTCACTAACCGTGTGATTTGATGCCAATGCGAGGCAATTCACTTCCGACGAGGAAATCGTATGATTGAAGAAAACCACACGGGAAGGAAGTAGGGAGGGCATTCTAGGCAGGACAGTTGAAAAGGTACGAGCCACGAAAGTAGCGGAAAAAATTGCGCCACTCCCATAAAAAGGAAGCTCTGGTCTCGGTCACGTCCGTATCAAACTCCCAAAAATATAAAATTCCAGGAAGGAAAAGAGAACGAAAGAATACATGGCGGTTTTGAAGGCGTACAAGGAAGACTCGGAACTTAGTAAATAAACAATTCTAATTCCAACTAACTGGAACATCCTTTGCTCGTGACTCCAATGCTAAAGTTGAGGTTAAAAAGGCATTTAACTTCTATTGCCATCGAAAATAGCAAGAGAGGAAAGTTGAAGGAAAATACAAGAAATATTACGCATAAAATAAATACAAATTTTTATTAGTTAATAAAAAAGGGTCTGAGATGAGTTGCGTTGTCGTCAGAATGAAAAACGGAAGATGGATATCACTGTAACGTAAGTTTTAGATGAAGAGCAATGTGCGTGAAAGAGGATCATGGTGGCGAGATTTATGCACATATTTTGATTTTAAAGACGTGCATACACTGAGGTAAATGCCATGGCTGTAATTGTCGTGAAAAGAAGGAACGCAAAATGTAGTCTCTCGCATTACAGCGTTCTCAATTTTTTCGGTACAAGCGAAGATTTCACAACCACCTTTCCAAAGGAAAAGAAATGTTCTTATTTATTTGGCTAGCAATTGGAATTTTACAAAAGTCAAAAATTTAGGCTCGGGTTACGTATTTCTCACTGAAAGAAATTACTTTCCGAAACGCTTCTGGAAGCAACTGTGACCTGAAAAAAGTATAAGTAAGTATATGAGTAAAGACATAGTTGTGATGAGTAAGAGATATTTACGAGACAACACACCCGTATGACAATATCGTTAACGAGACTTTTTCGCACTTACTAAAAGTACTTGTAAGATTCTTAATCATCGATTTCGTATGCTTTATTTCATGGGTTGTATAAACTTTTCAGAAACAAAAGGGTGTGGATAAAATAATATGGGAATGGTATACTGTCGGAAACTTGAGATAAGCCTTGAAGATTTTGGAGACCAAATAATCGGTGGAGATAAAAATCAGGCATAAACGTGCTTACGTAAAAAATTAGTTTTCCATCTGTTTTTTAATCACTATGTAATTATTATACGTATGGTAATTTTTTTACGCAGTACATTCAGTTGAAAAACGTACAGGCATCCTCTCGCTCATTTGCTGAAAGTCATGGGTTTCAAACTGCTGAAGTTTAGGAGGAAGAGTTCTCGAGTTTCCCAATGAGTCTCAGTGTAGTTAAGTACTGATGCACAGTGGTCCGGTCTCTTTAAGTGGTCACTAAACTCTGCATGGTTTTGACTTCCATCTTAAACTATCAATTCACGTGTATAGATCATTTATAATTAATCATTAATAGTCCATGTCCCAGTGCTTCATATTTTTATCTTCCAGCTGAACTTGATATTCACGTGGGGGCTTTATTACGAATAAATGCAGGCGAAGAAGGTAGAATGAATTGACGTTTGTAAAAGAAATTTGGTGACATTTCTGGAGGATATTTTAAATTTCAATGTAGTCATGAATCGCAATCCAACTCTAGTTTTCGTACAGAACTGGTACACTCTTCTGAATGAATCAAATCTTTGATTTCCCTAACATTGTCGTAACCTTCCAAGCCCCTCAGGTTCGTATTTTCCCATTGCATGATAACCATTTTTTACCTTGTACATCTTACAAAAGAAGGAATAGGCCAGGGAAAGAATTGTCTGATTTCACCATTTGATCCAAAGGAAGGAAAACTAATCTCTCAGCGTTATGGACCTGCCGCAAGAGAAGATAGAATATTCCACTTATTCCACAGGTTTTTATAAGCGGTACAACGCGTTTCAGCGGTTAAGCCATCATCAGGTCCCTGGTGATGGCTTAACCGCTGAAACGCGGTCTTATTATATTACTATAGAAGACTTCTAATTCATTATAGAAGATACTATATCTTGTGTCTTATCATGATATCATTCCACTGCGTCTCGCCGGACTCAGTAACGTTCTGCCGCAAGAGGTTTGTGAACTCTTACGATAATACCCGGACTCTGCGAGAAAGACGAGTCAGGAGAATCTGATTTATAATTATAACTGTTGTAGAGATCCTGACAGATAAATACGATGTCCTCTAATTAGAATATAGTAATTGATTTGCAATAAAATACCATTTTTATATGTACCTACTTAAAAATGGTTTGTTTTCTGTTCCAGCAACAGTTTCTCAGTTATCTGAAAATTGCGTAGCATTCGAAGTTCAAATTGAATTATCGAAGTAATTAACCTTCCCATTGCCCGTTTTTATTTCTAATGCTTCTGTTAATTTTAAGCTTAAAAAGTTATATGGTGCAAATAGGTCGTATTTTTAACAATAAGCATCATTTCAATCAGCTTTTTTGATACAATCTCAGTCCTTATCAGTTATTATAGAAATTTAATCTCCCCCGATATGTCCTAAAGTAGTGGATTTTTGCTTAAAATGACAACAAAGAAAATAAGCATATCGAAAAACACAAATTAAAACATATCGAGTGCAATTTCATCGAACAAAATCGAATAAAAATCTCACTTTTGTCCCTTTTTCACGATATGAACGACTGTTTGACGTTTCTAAAGCCATGGGCATCAGGGTGAAAGGTGTAGATTGTAGAAAGAGAAATACATTGTAGAAAGATGAATAATTCATGGATTGTGGTGCTACCGGTGAGATGAAAATTGCCTGACTGCGTTTCTGCTCTCATCCCTGTTCCCAACAACATCTGGTATTTTCGAGCATTACCTAATTTCGTATTCAGTTGTTTTTACTACCCAAATTAGGTACTGAAACAGATATGTGACTCATCTATTATTCACCGCCGTGGCTTTTTGTGAGTTAAGCACATAACGCTTCGTTGATTTGATCCGTAATTGGAGCTTATTGTAGGTGGGCGAAATAAATTCATGTCATATTCTATTAAATGGAAAGAGATGAAAAGCTCCCGTGGTTAATATTTGTAAAAGGAGATAAATAAAACCTCCCAAATCAGTAGGCAAAAAAATCAAATTGCTATGCTGTATTTTTTTTAATTTGCGAGACTAAAAGTATTTACGTTATTATTTTTATATATTTTCTTTTAATTAACATTTTATGAATATAAAAATGACTACAGTCACAGCGTACAAAAACCAATGCAACGTTTGACTCGAGGATCCAAAAATATCATATATTTTCATCAAACAAATTAGGATCTTTTTTCCAGGGATTTTGAAGGTAAACCGCATTGGTGAACTTATGTGGGTAATGCAAGTTCATTTTCAATAATTTTAAAAATAGATAGGTTAAATTTCTGTCGAAGGTTTTCGCGACGTTCAGACGAGCAAGGGAGGTTTTATGGTGTCCTTTGAATTGGCATCACCTTGATGGCAATGTTTCACCTACTATACTGCAGGCGTCTTCAGGCCAAGAATTCAGCCTAGTTGAAACGTCGTCATCAAGATAGCAACTCGGAGAACACTCGAAAACTCGCCTAGTAGATAGGTAAAGAAATACTTTCGGAACCCTGAAAAAACGCGGTTTGCTTCACTGTGTATTCTGCGGTTACATTTTTTCCGAGGAAGCATGAGTGAATTAGTCCCTAACATTTTTTTATCTGGATCAAGATCAGTTTCCCGCCCTCATTCCCGGTTAGTTGAGAGGTTCATATCAATGGCATGATTGGTTTGACGTAGCTCTTCGCCCTGTTCACTGTAAAAAGTAGATCTGATTTTAAGGTACAATAGCGATCTGAATTTCAGATGCAACAATTTTAAGACAGGGTATGTAGAATTTCAGCAGTAATATCTTGTCTAAAAATAAGGCAGGTGAACGGCTGAAAATCAGACCATCCAGAATCCTGCTTCCTCTGCTTCCTGCTCAACTGCTCCTGTACCAACCATCCATGTTCCTGCCTCTTCCGTACCTTAAATCCGTGTTCCTGCCTTACAACCAGACAGCGCTTAAATTCAGATCGCACTGAAAATCAGATCAACTTTTTACAGTGTTGAAGAGGTTAGTCGTTAAGACTAACCTCTTCATGCTCACGTTTATCTTCTCTTTAACACGCTTCATCATTTTTTCACCAGAAATCTCATCCGAGACCCTCCTTTCCCCGTCTTCTCAATTACTTTTCCCTTGACGGTAGTCTTCATCTGACCATCCATATCTACATCTACATCTACACGATACCCTGCAAGCCACCGCGTGGGTGTGTGGCAGGGGGTGAAGGTCACCAAGCATGCACTACTAACATGCAAGCAAGCAACTAAAGGGTCTCATGCTACTAGATTGTTGGTATCTATAGTATTTGAGGGGTTAATACATGCATCATGCACTACAGAATACTCTAAAATATTTCCCCTACCTATCCCTTTCCTATGCTGCCTATTCTGTTCTCTTATAGTACGGGGGAAAAATGCCATTTTGAATCTATCTGTACGACAATCTATCTCTCAAATCTTATTCATCTGGTCGAATCTAGCATAATACGCTGGTGTTTTTAATATGTGCCTAACATCTTCAGTAAAGCTATCCGATTGAAATTTCTGCAATAGATTTAATCTGAACTTTAATCTACGCTCTGATAATGATTCCCACCCTAATTCTTGTATTAATTCTGATACACTACTCAACCTATCGTAACACCTTTTGACGAACCTAGCTGCTCTACGCTGCACACTGTATAGTTCTCTCATCATCATTGGTCAACAATCCTAGGATTGGTTTGACGCAGCTTTCCACTCGTTTCTTCTATCGGCCAACCTTTTCATTGTGACGTAATTCTTCTCTTTTACATTCTTCACGACCTGTTCCATGTATCTCATACGAGGCCTGCCTTTTCCAATCTTCCCGTTCACTTTTCCCTCGACGATAGTCTTCATCAGGCCATCGTGTCTCAAGATATGACCGATTAAGTTTTCCCTTCTTCTTTTTAGAGTTGTCAGCAGACTTCTCTTTTCTCCTACTCTTCTTAGCACTTCCTCGTTACTTACTCGGTCGATCCATTTAATCTTCAGCATTCTTCTGTAACACCACATTTCAAATGCTTCTACCCTTTTCTTCTCCGCTGTTGTCATCGTCCATGATTCACTGCCGTAAAGAAAAATGCTCCAGATGTATGTTCTGATGAACTGTTTCCTTACTTATATGCTTGTATTTCCTGCTGTAAGTAGATTCTTCTTCTGAAAGAATGCCCTCTTTGCCTGGGCTATTCTACTCACTATTTCTTTCTTGCTTCGTCCATCGTTGGTTACTCTGCTTCCCAGGTAACAGAACTCTTTCACCTCTTCCAGTTTCTGTTTTCCTAGTTTAACGTTGGTTTTCGCCTCTTCTCTTTTGCTGCACACCAATATCTTAGTCTTCTTCTTATTGATCTTCAGCTGATATCTGGCCATAGTCCTTTCCATGGTTGTTAGCATCTTATTCAGCTCCTTCTCTGTCTCTGCTATGAGAGCTATGTCATCAGCGAATCGTAGCATACTGATTGTTTCTCCGTGGATTTTCACTCCAGAACACTTCTCCTTGACTTCATTTATGGCTCTCTCGATGTAAACATTAAAAATTACGGGAGACAGTGCGCAGCCTTGTCTCACTCCTTTCCTTATTCTTGCCTCTTCACAGCTGGGTCCAGATTTAATCACAGCAACTTGGTTTTTGTACAGACTGTGTATAATTCTTCGGTCATTGTAGGACACTCCAATTCCCTTCAGAATTCCAAGCATTGAATCCCAATCCACGTTGTCAAAGGCCTTCTCTAAATCCACAAAAGCAATGAAGGTCGGTGTGTTCTTCTCCATTCTCTTCTCTATGAGTAGCCTAAGGGCCAATATTGCTTCCCTTGTACCCTTACTTTTCCTGAATCCGAATTGATCTTCATCCAGGAACTCCTCTGCTTTTCGTTCTATTCTTCTGTAGATGATCCTGGTCAGTATCTTTGATGCATGTGTCGTCAGGCTTATAGTCCTAAAATTTTCGCATTTCTCCGCTCTCTTCCTCTTGGGAATAGGAATGATGATGTTTTTCTCGAAGTCCCTTGGAATTTCCCCTGTTGAATACATGTCGCAGATGGTTTTGTAGAGATGAATTAATGTCTTCTCTCCTGCATTTTTAATTAGTTCTGCAGGGACATCATCAATACCTGAGGCCTTATTCATCCGAAGATCCCTTACTGCAGCGTCGAATTCCGATCTTAATATTGATGCCCCCATATCATCTATATAGTTCTCTCATCAAACCTAATTCATTAGGATGATTGATAGGATATCTTAAGATATGTTTGACTAGATTGCTTCACTTCTTTTCCAAATTTTCATTAGACTATATCTCCGGTTAATAAATATGCTGCTTCTCCTCGGATTATACTATGTTCGTTTCCACTTTCCTTCTGCGTAAGTTACTATTCTCGCATTAATCTTCGAATATAATACTGATTGGTATTAGGTTTTAGTTGAATGAGGGTTCAGGTGTTTTTCATAAATCTATGGTACATCTACATAATACCTTGTAAGCCACCATAAAGGTTTGTGACAAGGAATGTATCTTCACGAAGCATGCAACTCCCTATTATACCTAAAGAAGAATAGTAGCTATATTTTAGTCCAATTATTATATTTTAAAATGAAAGCAAGTATTAGTAAAAGTGCTGTTAGTTGGGCTAGTCAAAAGTCTATATACTGAAATTAGGTTACCTATGGATCAACTTGTGTTTGTATTATTGAATACTAGTGGGCCCGTGAGCAGCCTGCGCATTAAAATGAAATGCGATGCATGGTAAAATTTTAATATCGATGACCCTGGTCTATTGGATAAAAGAAGAACTGGATATTCACGCAGATTGAAGCCTACTGTTTGAAAATGATAATTCATCTGCTCAACTGAGCCAATATTCAAAGGATTTCAAGAAAAAAGGAAAAGGTGCAGAGATATTTTCCTCCACATTCTCTAAATTACGAATCAACGTATTCCTGGCACTATGCTTACACTGCGACTGCGTAATTATCTGTGCAAATTTAAAGCAATAACCGCAATTGCGTTGTTGGTTTATTGTCGCATTGTTATATCAAAATCATGACCAGTCAACATTCATCGATTCCATTTTTTATCAACATTTATGACTAAGGAGGAAAAAATGTCTTTAAAAATATACATATTTATTTATAATTATTAAAAGCTGTGAGCTTATTTTTTAAAGCGGTATAACATCGAAGATCGTAGTTTTAGACTGGAGAAAAAGGGATCGTGGCTGTGCCGATACGACGCATCCCATACATGGGTTTAGACAACCAGCAATTCCCCGGAAAAAATACAAATTTAAATATTTCTTAACCTAGTTTTCACATAATAATTCATTTTGCAACCGTTAACGATTTGTCAGAAGCGGAGATCTTATTCTTTAAAATGGAACCTCAATTATCGATTTTGATTGCGTATTGAAGGTGGAAAAGGAATTTATACAAAAATAAACCCTTTAGAAAATATATATGGGTCATTCCACGTCAATTCGACTAGACATTAGGCAGAAATGGCCCTTAGGATCACCGATATTGACCAAATTGTGCCAAACGGCTCCATTTTATAAGAAAATGAAAACCCTAAAGCCGTCTTGCAAAAAACTTAACCGTTACCGAAATATTGCAACGTTACAAAATTCTAATTTTGCTAAAGTTACTGCACATTTTACAATATATCTCCAAGAATATTAAATCTGTGAAATATTAACATTTTTATTAAGTTTATAACAATTTTAATGTTTCAAATCGATTTTTGACGATGTAATAGTGCCTTCGATTTTGATTATTTTTATATATGTTATAGACACAACCCACCTCTACAAATTAAAAAAGTTTTCCAGAGGTAATATTTCATTTATGAAAGAAAAATAATTTTGAGTGAAGGCGTGACGACCGCCGGTCACCGCGGCGGCCGCCTACCGGCCGACGTTATGGTACTCTGGGGTCTTCAGATCTCAGTAACTTTCTCATTCATCTTCTTCTCACCAATTTTTAACCGTATACCAACTCTTTGCCCGTGCATATCGCTATTTGCTTCGCTCAGGTGTGACCACAGAATCTATGAAGAGAAGCACCTGGCCTCGGAGAACAATTTACAAACCTTGTCCCTTCTTCGGCTTCCAGTACTACTCTCCTCACATACTCTTTTAGCATGTTCTCCGAAACTTCTTCTTCAGTTCTTTTTTCAAATAATCGAGTGCACTATTCCGTTAACCACAATCTCCCATTCGAATTTTACTCTCAGGGAAAACAACGGGGAAGACAGAGCGCTACCCGTACCATCTGAACGGATATTTTGCTTCTCTTAACATACAATAGCCTCCCAGGCTAAGGCAACACCCTGACATCCCATAGTTTTGCTCCTGTACCCGTTAATTAAATTGTTCACTTTTTAACTCATGTTTTAAACATTTTTCCAGCATGACTTCACACGTACGAGTGATGTAAGTCTCCGGAATCGGTGAAAAAATAAATTATGCTACGTGAGGCAATGGATTTAGTTTCACATTTAATATTTAGGTAGATGAATTGAAAATATTTTTTTTATCTCTCTAATTAAGTAAAATAAAAATTATTTACTTTTTTAAACACCATTCGCATTCTAAAGCATTAAATTCCTTTTTTTTTATCTTTACATACAGTTTATTTGAACAGTATCAGAAAGTTGGCATAAGAAATCTTTGACGGAATCTTTTGCAAACCCGTCATGCACAATTTATGTTACAGCCAACTTATCCCTTATATTATGAAAGTAGTAAATAATTACAAAAGTAATGCGTGCAGTAAAAATGGAGGGGATATTTATCAATGTCGTCTCCGTTCAACCTGATGCCGTTCTGCTGTGCTGGCAGATTGGATTTCCGAGGTTGGTTTCCTCCTTGCCGCAGAATTAAAAGATGAAAGTAAAATACAATCGTGTAAATTAATGTTTCAATATACAATTTCACATCGGAAATACGCTAACCTTCTTACTTTACCTTCAAAAACCCACGTTCTCCTCTAAACTCTCCTAATGCTATTTGTACCTCCAGATTGAAAATTTGGTTCTTCGGATTACTGAGAAAGGTACTTCAACAGTAAGTCTTCCTTCGATTGTGGATAGCCGTACGGTAGGTATGAATGCACTCCACGGCAGGTGTATCTCGTAATCTTCTCGTCAGGCCCTTCTTTATCCTTCACTTGCTCGTTGGTTACAAACTTGAAGTTTTCTTAAGTGTTAAACTCCTTTAACGTTCGATGTGGCCCATTTGTAAAGTTCCTCAATAGTGTGAATTTGTTTCTTATAATTGATCTTCAGACTGCCACGTTTGGTTTGTCTTCAGTGTCCCTTTGAATCCATCACTTGTATCCTTTCCCTGAGATGTGGTATAGAAATGCCATTCAGCATCGACTCCGAAATCTTGGCGATCCAAAAATTTCAACATTTTATAGCGGTTCTTATATTGAGCCCCGCAACGTCGAAAAAGTAAAATTTTTGATTAGGTTTAGTACACTTGTCACACTATAGAGCAGCGTCCTTTGAAATATGGCGTTATGCTTCATACATTCTGAAATAATAACGACACTGAGGAGCACACACTTGATGTTTCATATTTCTATGGCTACATGTAATCAAATGAACCGTAGCCTTGCAGTTACTCTAGTGCACACATTTCACTGAATCTTGGCACAGAAAAGAAAATTTCTGAGAAAAATCACCCACAATGAATACTTCACATGATTTCAGGTTGTCTTTGACTTCCAAGTAATACACAATTTGCATACGAGCAATATAGTCATGCCGTCGTACTCACATAATAACCTCAGGGAAAACCCCGTGGAACATTTTTAGAAACATAATCTGAGTTGTTAAGGTACAGAAATTTTCCTGAGTTAATTGCTTGAAATATTTTTCATCATGTAAAGTGGGTGTGGGATAATTCAGCAAGGCGAAAAAGATGGCCTAGGTGGTAGGTCAGTAATAGAGTATGAGTTCATAACAGTCAGTGCTTGTCTCCGAGGACAACTACGAGAGAACCATTTATGACGCAGCTGCACCTTCACACGGTGCTACTTTACCAAATATATATTAAGGGTCTCAGTAAGAGGAATGTATTAGTGCCACGAAAGAAAGCAGGACTAATGAAATCTTGAGAAGAAAACTGGGAGTCGGTATGTCCAGGAAAAACATCATTAAACAGTTTGAACAAGACTTTGAAATCGTTGGATCCAACATCTGCTATTGCTAAAAATTCTTTAGATCAAGTAAATATCAATTTAATAAAACATAAAAACAATCAGCAGCATTGGAAGCCGAAGACGAGATAAGGTTTGCCTATTGTTCTCCGAGGCCGACCGCTATAAAGCCAGGTGCCGCTCTTCATAGATTCTGTGGTCACACCTGAGCGAAGCAAATAGCGATATGCACGGGCAAATAGTTGGTATACGGTTAAAAATTGGTGAGAAGAAGATGAATGAGAAAGTTACTGAGATCTGAAGACACCAGAGTACCATAACGTCGGCCGGTAGGCGGCCGCCTCGGTGGCCGGCGGTCGTCACGCCTTCACTAAAAAATATTTTTCTTTCTTAAATGAAATATTACCTCTAAAAACTTTTTTAATTTGTAGAGGTGGGTTGTGTCTACAACATATAAAAAAATAAGCTACATGGAAGGCACTATTACATCGTCAAAAATCGATTTGAAACTTTAAAATCGTTTTGAACTTTATAAACTTGTTAATATTCGGGTGGGTGGAGGGGTACACTCCAATCCCTCCTGTGGCTTAGATACATTGACGATATTTTCCTCCTTTGGACCCACGACACCAACTCCCTTAACACTTTCGTTTCTTCCCTGAATTCCTCAGCCTCTGTTTCCTTCACTTCTTCCTTTTCCAGCTCCACCATCACTTTCTTAGACGTAAACAACTCCCTTTCGGACAGTAAATTCAAAACCTCTGTACACATTAAAGCCACCAACAAGCAACAATACCTTCATTATGGCAGCTGCCTCCCACCCCACACCAAACGTTCCATCCCCCATTCTTTTTCCATCCGCGGACACAGGATCTGCAACAATCCCGACGCCCTGAACATTTTCCTTTATAACTTACACACCTCTCTTCTCCGTCGTGGGTACCCAGAAACCCTTCTCGAAAAAGGAATTTAAAAAAAAAACCATACATCCCATAACAACCCCACTTCAAAGAACATAACTCTCCCTTCTCTACTCACTACCTACTTCACAGGCGCATATTCCTTACAACGAGTCTTACAAGATCTTTTCCCTATTCTTGCAGATCACAATTCCATTTCAAAACTTTCCCCAAATGTTCCCGCATTACATACAAAAGACCGCCAAATTTAAGTAATATTTTTAAAACTACCCTCCCGCTTCTCAAATCCCTGCCATACACCTACGTCCCCCCCTCTCCATGCAAACGTCCGAGACTTACCCTGTATTCTCTTCTCCTCCTGCCTCCTTCCTTCCCACACTCAAATCTCTGCCATTTTTTCCTTCATCCACCTGTGCTTCCACCAACCTCAACTACCTCCTCCAATGCAATTTCTGCCAGGCCTTCTATGTAGGACAATGCACCACCCCTCTCAACATTAGAATTAATAACCACCGCGCCTCTTGCACTCCGTCATCCCCCCACTCATCTCTTCCAGTACCTAAACCTATCATGACGCGCTCTTCAACCAATGTTTCAATTTGTCGATCATAGCCTCCCTCTCCCCTTCAGATTCCACCGTCAACCTCCACACTGTCCCCCTACAGCTCTTAGTTTTTCCTTTGGCCAAGAAATACAGCAACGCTTGTCGAAAGCTCCCATTATTTATACGTTTGTGAGTGTTCCTTTTATTGTGTTTCCTGTGTTTTTTTACGTCGTCGCAACTAGAAACTTTATGTAAAAATGATGTTCACAGGTGTGAAAAATAAACACAGAAAACACGGTAAATAAACACTCACACGTATTCTAGATATTTCGGTGGTCACAGCCACCTTTCTTAACGAGAAGAGGAATACTGGTGAGGAGAGAGACGGTTGGAAGGGAAGAAGAATGGAGTGGGGGAGAGGGCGGGGGATGGCTAGTGCGTCACATTGATACCGAGAAATTTACATGCTTCTAAGATCCAAATGCAAGTTAATTCAATGGTTTGTAGTTTAACGGGAGGATCTGTGGGAGGGAGAAAGGAAAGAATTGAAACTTTGAGGCAAAAGTCAAAAGAAGAATTATGTTCAGAGACATGTTTGGGGACAGGGAGACAGAAGTGCGGAGAAGAAGGGTTGCAGGAAGCGCGGTGATTTTCCATACGAATATTGAGGGGTGTGGTGCACTGGCCAATATAGAAAGCAATGCAAAGATTACATTGCAGCTGGTAAATGATATTACTGGAAATACAGGTAGGAGACGGAAAGTGAAGGAGAGAGTTAAGAAGATGAGAGAGAGATGTATGTGTTGTAGTGAAAATAGGGCATGTTTTGCATCTCGCGCGATTACAAGGAGTGGGGGAGGGCTTCAGTGGTGTTTGAGTCTTTGAGGAGAGGAGTAGTGCTTTTGAAAATACTGCCTAGGTTGGCTGGGCGTCTGTAGGTTACATAAGGGCAGACAGGGAATATTTTTTGTAACCTACAGACCTTTTTGTAACCTTCTGTAACCTACAGACGCCCAGCCTACTAGGTTGGCTGTGTATATGTGTGTAACTTTATTTATACATCCACCAGGATGCATAAATAAAGTTACACACATGTGTTTAATATTTAAAACCTTATACGGGCCTAAAAAACGGACTAAAATCTTCATTTTCCATCTTAACAGTTACTTCTATTACTTACGAGTTACTTCTGTGACTTCGATTATTTTTCCACGTATAAATTAAGTGGCATGAGATAACACTACTTTGAGTTGAACCCAGGATATTTCATCTGGTAGCCGGGAGAGCTACCAGATACCGATATGGGGTCTCGGACAGATCTAAGGCCTGCGCTTACGTCCGCGATTCCAAGCTGAGAGGGGATTTAGAAAACCCGCTTTGGGATAACCCACCATAATTTTTAAGGGCTATTTATGTTGGGCGAACTATTAAAGGCGCGCAAGGGCACCGATGTGCGTGAATGGTCCTATGATGTAGGTGCTGCCAAGACTTGAAATGAGACAGAAATAGAAACGACTTTTCCTCACCGCTCCCCTCCCCCCTTCTTTAAAGATTTCCCATCTTGAGTGGCGCAGATCGAGGTTAGGTTAGGAGTCACAATATTTTTCCAATTTTTTCCAGAGCCACCATTTGAAAGAAACAAGAGGAAAAATCTCATCACAATCGTTTTTCAGCAGACTAAAGACGGAGGCGGTGAAAACGGATAATCTTCACTTGCAGGGTGAAGGTGTCATATATTTCGCCAGATATGGCCACTCTCTTAGCATTTACCATGTGCGGTGGCAAGTGGTAAGACAATGCACGCAGTATTTTCTGAAATAGTCATCGCAAACATACAGACGGATATTATTTTTACGTTTACTTTTTGGAATGATTCGGCTTTTTCTACGTTGCATCATACTTATCCACTCAACAACACTCATAATTGGACAATTGGGGTCAGTGCGATTATTAAAAATAGCTCTGTTATATCTGAATTTTGTTGCTTTCTATGATCAATGTATTTGTATGATCAATGTATATAAAGAAGTTGAACTCCTTTCGCAATCTACTTGCGCTGTAGGGAAGAATAAAGATAAAGAGAACTCTATGAAGATTAGGGTAAGATAAGTCTGCGGTTTAACTGGAATCTACGTAGTTCCTTTGGACTATTTCCTCTAGATTTAGAATTTAGACCTCCAATGGATTAATACGGTTATTGTTGTCACCCCAACCCGACCTGTCAACCCAAAGGTCGTTAGTTCCAGCCCCAATGGATGTGGTGTTTGTCTTAGTATAGAGATTAAGTGTAAGCTAAGCTACACTGTGCGATATAGCCGTAGCATTAGGAGCACTTAAAAGCCAAAATCAACTATTCCAACTTCTTTTTCATCATTCTTGTTCTGATGTCGTGGAGTAGTACATGTGCATTTACAACTAGCCCTAAAAATTCTAGATGAAACACCTGCATGTATGTGACCCACAATGTGGATTGTGGCCTGTCACAACATATCTTTAGGATAACTTTTGGTATTCCTATGGTAAAAGGTTCCCCACTCGTGGTATGATATGTAAGGGGACATGAGGTTCTTTAACAGATGTTCGCGGAGACGAAATTCATTTATCTTGCCCGTGATTTGAACCTAGATCTCCAAATTTCTCAAGGCATTTCTCAAGCAAGGGCATAATTTGGAATCATATTCCTCTTTGTTGAAACTATAGGAAAGTAAGTGTTCCGTTCAGGATTGAAGAGTCTGTGATCCCATCGCACTTCGCCTTAAATCAATTCATTACCTCTGCAGCTTGACATGCTACATAATAGAATTACTGTCCTCCTATGATTTCTTAAATCAACACTTTCGTTCCGAATGACGACGGAAACTTTCCTTGTTGATATCCAGGGGAAAGCTTACATTCTCCGTCGTTCCCGAAAGTTTGCCGTTGAACCTAATTCCTGGAACGACAAATGCTGCGGCAGTCCCGTTAAACGTGTCGCGTTCCTTTTCGGTCAGCGGGAGAAAGTTCCCGCGGGAGCAATCGAATAAAGGGTTAATTCAAGTGAATAGACGATGAATATTTCTTTCCAATTTGGCATTTTGACATCGGGTACTTAGGGGAGAGTTCATTGAGGAATATAATCAGGATAGAGTAGAGGTGGAGGGGGGGGGGTTGGATATTATTATTAAGAAAGGACTGGACACTCTCTCTCAGATTATAATTGCTTTAAGCCATGACAATCATATGTTTTGTGTAATTAATTTTATGAGGGATTGGATGGCGGAAGAAACAGTTTTGTCTTAATCTCGCCGCAAAAAAACCTTCTATTATTATTATCTCGACATAACCTTCGGGGGTTATGACTCCGATGCCTCGACAAATCTGAGGGGATCGGGTTGGTGTGGTGGCTAGAGTATTGGCCTCCCATTCCGAGGGCTCGGGTTCGATCCCAGCAGTGGCGGATTTTTCAGTGAAAAGCCGGTCCCCACTTGAGTGCCTAGTGGAGAGCATTTCAAGTTCAGTACTCCGTCCGTCGGATGGGACGTTAAGCCGCGGTCCCCTTGGCGCCTGTCGTTAAGAGAAGGCTTATGCCGACGCCGGGTTTCTCTCCACCCCTCCTCCGTTCCCTGAAAACTCCTATCATTACCAACCTATCCTAAATAGCGCAAATGACCTCTGCTGTCGGTCGCCTCCCTTGAATAACCTAATAAATCTGAATTTCTCTAGCCATAGGCTAGATATATCCAAACTCCCTTTTAAGGTATGGAGTGTTGGTTCGATGCTATAGATAACGTCCGAATTGGCCTATAATTTTATCCCAAGACGAGTGGAAATCAAATATTTAGGGGAAGGAGGCATTTCATTCCCCTGGCCGCATACGAAGCTCTGATGAAAACCCAGTGAGGATTTCTGGTTGTGGTATCCAAAGACAGTTGTGGAGCAAAATCTCGTAGTTGTTAGGGTAGTGTGTCGGAGGAAAATAGTTGCCACGTCTGCTAAGTTCGATGGAGAATTGTGACGGCGGAAGAGGCGTTCAACTTGTAGAAGCGGAAGGATGACGGGGATCTAAGAAAAGAGTAGGGAAGAGCCTAAATATGAATGATAGCATTTTAGGTCTCCGAAAGGTGGGCTTTTAGGAAAGGGGATGAAAATATGAAGGGGATATGAGGAATGAAGGATATGAATAAGGTGGGTTGAAAGGAGAAGAGCAAAGAGGAGCTGGAAATGATAAGGGGTGATAGGAATTCATGGAATACCATGGAGTAAATTAGGAGGAAACAGAGTGACGGAATGGGCGAGATGGACTGGATGTAATGGCCGAGGAGAGGGCAAATCGATAGAGCGAAGAATGAAAGGTAGGATATTTTGGATGAGCAAGAAGACATGAAGTTTGGATAGAATAATGAATTGGAAGTATGTGGAGCTGAATAAGAATACCATATGAATATTGGCAGCGTAGGAGGTATTTCATGGCCATCTAAATATACCTTAACTGGTATCATCGTGAAGGGTGAACAGTGCTAAATTTGGTTGGACGCAGCTCTCCTCTTGAGTATATAATTAGCTAATATTTTTATATTTGAATAATTATTCTCTGTCACATCCTTCACTACTTGTTCCATGTTTCTCATGCGAGGCTTTCGTGTTCCATTCTTCCCATTCACTTGTCCCTCAGCGATTGTCTTCATCAGTCAACCATGTTTCAAGATATGGCAATTAAGTTTTCCTTTTTTTTAAGGTTTTCATAAGACCTCTTTTTCCCTCTCGTGTTAGGACATCGTCTTTAGTACTCGCTCTACCCATTTTAACTTCATAATTCTTCTGTAGCATCACATTTCGAATGCTTCAAGCCTTGACTTATCTGCTGTTATTATCGTCCATGCCACCCTACCATAAAGAAGTCTGCTCCTGATGTATTGTCAGATAATTTCATTTCCTTATTTCCGCGCTTGATTTACCAGTTGTGAGTAGATTCTTCTTTTGGTAAAATGCTATCTTCGCCTGCACTACTCTACCGACTATTTTATTTCTTCGCCTATCGCTAGGTCTTCGGCTTCTAAGATAGCAATCGTCTTTCACCTCTTCTAGCTATTGCTTCCCTTGTTTAACATTGGTCTTGAACTCATCTATTTTACAGTATATAGTACAATTGTTATCTCTTTTTATTTATCTTCTGGTGATAAATGGCCGATGTCTTTTTCCTGGTAACTATTGTCTTATTTAAATTTCTTTGTCTCTGTCCTATTAGTTATTAATATTTTCCCCGTGGATATGTAATCTTGAAGCTTCTCTTTGATTTTCGTAATGGCTTTCTTTACGTAAACATTAAAAATGACAGGAGACAGTGCACAGCCTTGTTTTACCTCTTCCGTAATTCTTACTTCTTCACTGTTGGTCCAGATTAAATATGGCCATTTGTTTTTACACAAACTGTGGATAACTCTTCGGCCATTATAAGGGACTCCAATTTATTTCACAGTCCCTAGCATTGAATTCCAATCACGTTGCCAAATATCGTCTCCAAATCCACAAAAGCGACGAAGATCGGTTTGTTCTTATCCATTATCCTCTCTTTGAGTAGTCTAAGGGATTCCAAATTGCCTCTCTTCTGCCCTTGCTTTCCAGTATTAAGTCCATGGGTATCTCTCGCTTGCTGAGTATATATCGCAGGTGCTTTTGTACACCTGGGTTAATTTTTTCCTTCCTATGCTTTGGATTAACTCGCCAGGAACAGTCAATGCCAGAAGTCTTATTTAGCCGCTTCTCCTTTACTGTTGCGTCGAATTCTGATCTCAATACTGAGTATCAAAAATCATCCTTCTCGACTTAATTTTTCTCCTTAATTTATCATGTTAATATGTTCAATTCAAAAGTTCTCGATTTTAATCCCTAAAGGCGTTGGATCTTGCGTATTAGCCTCATATTCAAATAAGTTATTCGTAGAATTGAAATACTATGCTGTAGGATAATGTTTCTCTAATTATTGCAATCTTCTCGCTCTATCACGTATTGCGACACTTGCGGCTTCATTTGAAAAATTGTACACTACCGCAGGGGAAGGAATTATTGAGAATAGAAACTAAAAGAAAGGACTGAAAAAAATTAAAGCACTACTGTCTTGCGCGTTAAGACACTGCGAATGGGAAGTTCTTCGCATCCTCCCAATTAGGACGAACCAAAGAAAAGTGACATGTAGGTCGACTTTCCTCTAAGGAAAACTTTGGCAACTCCCTCCCGCGTTAATAGCGCCGTCTAACTTAAGATCTTAATCCTAGGATAAATACGACATCCTTGATATGGGTGGAATTCGAACCCGTGACCTTTAAATTTACAGACCAGCGCGTTATCAGCATGGCTACCACAGCCGGCCTTAAGGAGCTCGTATTAATTTACCAAATAGGCTTAACTGCTAAAGTTACCACCATTATCTCACTCTTCAGATCGGTAAATTCATGCACCCCTTCATACCATATAAAATATCTATTATACCTCTCTATCCCTTGACACTTGGATACGAACCTCGAGTCTCTGGAGACACGAGAAGTCCAAAATTTATATTCGAAAAAAATGTTCATTTATATTTTTTTATAAAATTAAGATATTCACTTCTGGACTATAAAAATGTTTACATTATTATCCATATAGATTATTTTCCTCAATCAATATATACTTATTTCTTGCTGGGTTAGTAAACATTGTTACTAGAAATTTGTTATAAAAGTCTGGGTCATATGGGACCCAGGTCCGTACTCTGTGTGAAGCCTGTGAGATCCGTACTCGGAGTTTTAAGCAAAACCTTTCGTGCGGATTGTGTCACTCAGTGGGACATCAAAAAATATTAGAAGCCTTCGACTTCTATTGCTGGCGTAGGATGCTGAATATTTGACGGAAGAATAAAATAAGGATGGAGAGATATACAAATGAGCCGAGAAAGATAGGTTTTCGTGAAGCACAGTGAGACAGAGGTGGAGAAACAGGTAATTCAAGGATTGCGAATTAGTCGCGAAAAACATTTACCACTGAAATGCAAAATAGCGGAATTTCCAGGAAGAAAAATTCTATTCGCCTTGACCGGGACCCGAATCCAGAACCCCCTAATTTCCGGCCAGGTGCTTTAACCAGATAAGATACTAATTAGGTCCAAGGTGTCCTTATTTATTCTCTTGGATTTCTTGAGGATTTAAAGCAGCGATTCTCAACCGGTGTGCCGCGGCCCTTCAGGGTGCCGCGAGATTATTGTGGGAAAATGAAAAATGTTTAGCAGGACCAAATTCGGAATTGGTTACTGTCACGCCGGACAGATGGTGAAGTAATGGAACTTCCTCCAATCTAAGGAAAAATTATTGCGAAGTGCCGATTGTCCTTGGTAATAAGGTAGGAAGCCAAATCGAATAAATAAAAAATATATAAGAAGGATACCCCAAGATTGTAACCTCAGTCTGCACACAAACTTTAAAGGTTGTGAATCACTAGTTTAAAATCACAAGATGTTCGAGCAACTGCCAAATATACAATGTCACGAAGCAACCGTTAATTTACACACTAGAGGTGGGAGAGTCCCGTATCCCTTCCATTCCTATCCTAATACCCTTCCTTCCCGTCTGAAGCGCCTATTAGTGCGAAAACGGACTTGAAAACACCCATGATATTATACACACTGTGCCAACGTCCACGAAAATAAAGCCAACAACAGTAAGGTGCTTCCTTGCAACGATTGCGAACTAGAAGCGAAAAACCTTAACGGAATTGCCCGCTGCTATGGGTAGTACCAGAATTACCACGGTAAAGGGGAATGCTTTCTTCTCTGTGGAAATTCTGCTAATGACAACCAGACAGATAGGATCGGATGGGGTATACCCGAAAATATAATGCGTTTGTCATGAACATTAACGAAGGAAACACTCCACAAGACAAACCAAGACGCTAGAATAAATTGTTGAGTTTGTCAATGAGAGTTGAGTTTTCATCCATAATCTTGTCCTTAGTCCAGATCACCGCCATTAATTCCTGCCTCCTTACATTGGTTTCTCTGGTACGACCGCTATTATTCTCAGAATATATTTAAAGCCAATATCCATTTTCTTCTTAATTCCTATCTAAAGGCAAATTTCAACTATTTCTAATCGGTAATTTTCGGTATTCATTATCGGCCTGGCTTAGCATTTTCATAAGTATATTCATGCTCTTTATTATATTTATTTCAGCTTGGCCGATTCTTAATGTTTCTGCTAGGCATGCGAAATATCTGTCATATTTTCTGATGCAGCCTGACTAAAACTTGACCAGGAGAATATGTGACTGAATTTAGCTTTCTACCTCTTATCTACTCTCACTCATCTGTGTTTTCAAGTCTGCACCCACATAATATGCGCTTCACGCCTGGAGGTAAGGTATAAGAATGGCAATGGAAGCATAAGTGGGTACTGTACTTGCGTTGTGTAGATTCATTATTATCTCTCTACCCATCCGGACCATGTAGACATTTCTTAAATTTTTCATAAGATTTTCTTACCCTCCTTCGTGGAACTCCATCTGTGAATGAAATAAGAAGGTAAAGCCTCATGATTATATTATTTTTTTTAACAAAGGACGCATAAAGAAATCGAAAACACTTGTTGGCCTTGATGTCGTTCGGACTTTTGAACATATTTAAAGAACTAACTTCGTAATGTAGGTATCACTTTTCATTTAAAAAACTCACTAATATATTCACATACACCTGATTATTCAGTGATGACGAAAAGTGTTTAACTGAAAGGTCGGTCTGATTTTTCGGGGTATAAATTGCTCATTACTAAACTCAAAGGCACATGAAATTTACACATTAGGAACGCTTCCTTTGCCGGCTGTGGCTTCCCAGAAAGATCTGTCAACCAAAGTGCCAGCTCGTATTTTGCAGAACGACTAATAGTAGACTACTAGAACAATTGCTGGACGTGTCCACTCACGAATTGAAACCGGTGAACTCTTGTCAGTAGCCGAACGCTCAACCACCCTGGGATAAAACGCTGCCAACATCGTTGAAGAGTCCAATTATTGTCCAATACCAATCACAACGGAAGGCTATATCTGTTGTCTACCTAAGGGGACGGATGGGAACACCGGTCCTTGAAATTAAATAACGAAATGAGAATGTTTCAAAGGCGTGCCCTGATAATAAACTAAATTAGCTTGTGGATGTAATGACCGTTCTACAAACTTTAGCTAGCACGTCAGTCTTTTCATGATAGCCTGTTGATAATTATGTGAATGCCTCTCAACCGGTCAAGTGCCGGTACTAATCGCGGCGCGGGAATATCCCGTATTTTATTTACCGTCCGGATGATTGAGGCGCCTAATAGGCGGGAAAGAGCTCGCTGATAATGTCGCGGAAGGGAGGCGGGTGATGTGCGAAACGTCGATAACTTGGGTGGCTCGACGAAAGGAGGAAAATGCGTTTGGGATGCGTCGCTATCGTTTCCACGGATTCCGAGCCGATTGGTGACTCGCGCGGGAGAGGGGGTGGGGGACAAAGCCGAAAGGTAAACAACCAGGTGTCCTTTTCCTCGTTCCGACTCTTTTAAATTTCCCTCCTCTCTCTCCTCCCACCCAACCGCAGTCTTGGTGTGGGCTTTTCTTCTCACATTTCTGACAATCCAGGCACGTGAAGCTTTTATGGTGATCCTCACTCACGCGTGCAAGTTGAGGAAGTTTTTGCCCCTTGTGATTTGCAGCCGACGGCCGAGTGGGTTGTAAAAGAGGAAACGAGAGGATTTTTGTCGCCTTATGCAATAGACAGCAGATAAAGCGTACTACGTTCCTCTCGTTATCTGGGTAGGATTAGGTAAACAAACAATCTTTGCGGCTTTATGACTACCTACTCCTCTTCAAACTCTTCCTTAAAAATACAAGATTCCGTGAGACGAGTCGACGTCCTTTTAGTTTCAACGAGCCTTGTCGACAGGGAAAGGGAGAACACAGTGAGATGTTTGTTCTTCATGATCGTCCCGGATGTTCCGAAATCCTCATGCCGGAGTATTAACGCATACTTACTGCGGGGAAAAGTAGTGCAAAATATAGTCATAGGTATTTTAGCAATGCCGGAATATTGATTTGTGGCTTGCCTACGCCTCTCTCCCACACACATCTTCCCCATGGACCACGACCATAATTTGCAATACGAGGTCATAGGAGCTGTAATTTATTTCATAAACTTTAATTCCACTCCTTTAATTCGACTTATACGAGGTTTAAGAATATCTTCATAGTTATATCCCTTCTTCTTCAAAATATTCTAACAGCTACTTTTAAAAATGTGTATTTCTGTGATAAAATGCCTGCGCAAAGGTGTCCAGCCGCAGTGGTGTCGTGTGATCAGATGGGTATGGTGGCTAGAGTACTTACCTCCAATCCGGAGATCGCAAAGATGAAATATATGAGCGATGCTTGGTTTCATGCGATCTATCTGAAGCAATGAATCTACGTTAACCTGAAACTTTATGGTGTTCTTCTCTATTTACGTGGGTCCCAGGTTCTCTCTTTACGTGAGTAGCTACTAGTCTTACTTCTCTGGACCCACTATGATAAACAAAAATGCGTTTTCAGGGTGAATGACCTTGCCAGAAAAACAGAGGAAGCACAACTATATTTTCCCTTGCTTGGAAATACGAGATGACGCACGTCTTGAAGTCCCCAGGTGATCACAGAAACTAACGAAACTTGTCAAAATTGATATTTAAATGAAAATATTTTAGTCTCGTTTTGTGCTCTCTACCCTTAGTATATTTTAAATCAAAAGGGAATTAATTTACTCATACTATCATGTAGGGACTAAAAAATAACCAGTCCGTGGGTACACTACCTACAAGCTGCCCATCGACCCTTTTTAAGCATGATATATAATGCATGTTTGGTGTGAATACACCCCGTGCCACTCACCTTTATGGAGGCTTGCAGGGTATTATGTAGATGAAGTAGTCATTATGTTACATTACGCTTATTTACAGCTTTTTTCACCCTCCTTCCTCTCTTTAACATTTACATTACATATTACCCTCCAAGTCACCGCTAGAATATATAGTTGGGGTGAACCATATCCGGGTCTGCATTTTAAATCAAAAGAGATTTAATTTACTCTCACTATCATGCAGGCATGCAAAATAACCGTTTGGTGCGCACACTACCTACAAGTAGCTAAGAGGTACAATTTAAGTATCTAAAAAATAATGTTACTTATTGATTAGTCTGGCATTTCTTAAGGTATATTAATTTATTAATATTTTCATCTACATCTACATCCACACGATACCCTGCAAGCCACCGCGAGGGTGTGTGGAAGGGGGTTAATATCACCAAGCATGCACTACTACCATGCAAACAAGCAACTATAGGGTCTCATGCAACTAGATTGTTAGTATATATAGTATTTAAGGGTTTAATACATGCATCATGCACTACAGACTACTCTAAAATATTTCTCCTACCTATCCCTTTGCTATGCCGCCTATTCTGTTGTCTTATAGTACGGGGGAAAAATGCCATTTTGAATCTATCGGTACGACAATCTATCTCTCTAATCTTATTTATCTGGTCGAATCTAGCATAATAAGCTGGTTTTTTTTTAATATGTGCCTAACATCTTCAGTAAAGCTATCCGATAGAAATTTCTCTAATAGATTCAATCTGTACTTGAACCTACGCTCTGATAATGATTCCCACCCTAATTATTGTATTAATTCTGATACACTACTCAACCAATCGTAACACCTTTTGACGAACCGTTTTTATCACAGAGATACATATTTTCTAAGGCGTTCATGAGTTAGTAGCATAATAACGTCCCATAACACTTTCTAGGACTACCCAAAATTACGTAGTGTTGCCAAGGAAACCTTTCTCATACAGGATTTAGTTCTTTCCCGGCGGATTAATGCAGTAAATTCTTGGTGGGTTTTCCACCGGGTCTAGCATTGAGCTTGCAACTTCACCTGAACACTTGATCCGGTGGTAAATCCTCAAATAATTTACTGTAAAACTTCTTTTTTTCGTGAATGACACAACAGCCATGCTTGATAATATTCATTTTTTCCTCAGTACTCTTATTTATTCATTAATTATTCTCTATTTATTCACTTATTACTTCGTCATTTCTATTTGAATAAATAATGAATTAATAACTTATTGTTCTCCTAACGTAACAGAAAGCTTACACCACCCCTCCCTATCTCTATTGCATCGTAAAAGTTGGCTCGATACCTTCCCTCATTTGTAGTTAATTTACGTACGTACTCGATTCCATAAATAAACTTCTATGTCTTTCTGAATACCAACCCATTCTCAAGGGCACAAATTACCTTCCTTGTCGCTTGTCTCCTGTAGCAGGAAGCGGGAAGGAAATAGTTTGTAGAATAACCCTGGTGAAGAAAGCATTCTACCAGAAAAATAATCTACATAAAACTGAAAATACAGGCGTGGAAGAAAGGATACGAGTCATGCATCTGAAGTACGCTCCTTTATGGCAGCGAAGCATGAACGATAACAGCAACAGAGAAGTCAAGGCCGGAGGCATTCGGAATGTGGTGCCTCAGGAGAATGGTGAGGATAAAATGGATAGACAGAGTGACGAACGAAGAAGTCTTAAGAAAAGCGGAAGTAAAGAGCAGTATTTTGAAAACTTATGAAGAAGACGGACAACTCCATTGGTCTTATTTTTGGCCTGAGGGCCTAATGCGGAAAATCGTCGATGGAAAAGTGAATGGGAAAAATAGAGAAGGGGGGCTTCATGTGAGATACATGTAACAGATAACGAATGATGGGAAAGAGAAAAAATAATGTAAATATAATGTGGTTAGCTGATAGGAGAATGAGAGAAAGAAGAGCTACGTCAAAACAATCCAAGGATTATTGACTAATGATGATGTCTCCCATAAAGAACGACCACATCAACATTTCAATACAGGCTTTTTTTTACATTTTAGCAGCCATCTCTGTCCCGATTTCCGATTGCCAATTTGTCCGATTCAAGCACCACTGACCGAAAATTTACCTGTTGACAAAGCTCCGTTCTTTGGACAGAAATTTTGTTCCGTGATGCAAAAACGCTGTCGATCGATCTTGTGTTCAATTAGACTAAGAGCGGAATCAACCTTAGCCTAGCGTTTTCGAAGCATTCTTTGATGAAATCACTGCCGTCATGCGGTGCGCTGAAAATTCCCCGAACGGAAGTCTCCGGAATTGGGATTTGAGCTGTGGACCTTTGGCTTCTTCGACCTCTGCTAAATATTCCTACTTTTAATGGCAATTTTATGTCGGACCTATAGGAACTAGTTCTCATACTGCTTCAAATCGCCTATCATATCACGAGTACAGGGTAACGTACATACAATCTGGTCAGTGGTCCGGCAAGACAAAGAGACGATACCCTATCCAAAAAAGTTTTTCTCTTACAATTTTCAACATATTATGAGTTGATTGAGATTTATTTCTGCAGATAAATTCCTTCACCCCAAGCGATAATATAGACTTCTTGATTTCAAGTTCAGTAGTTATATCTTCTCCGAGAACTATCTGATATCGTTCGATCGATTTCATATTTTATCTTGTTGCTAAAAATACATTCAGACGGCCGTTGGGCGTTGATAATGTTTAGGTAAGGAGTGCATGATCAGAGAGCGCAAATAAATCTCACAAAAACACACTCAGTGGGTGTTTTTGTTGCCACAATCGAAATAAATAGGTCGTTATCGGAAAGACGAAAGCAATGGTACAAAAGCAGTGTGGCTCGAGTTATCACTTTTGGGAGTCACGTTGATGTGTTAATTGTAGAGAATTTAGAAATGAATGGAGGAAGAGAAAAACAATCGGTATTGTACGTACTGATACATTTATTCACGACCGTGTCCGGACTTACACATTCATCTTCGGGAAAGCCAGTGGAGAAAAATATATCAATTAATTTTTATTTAGAGAAAATTTTTGCCGTGCAATTTATCCCGCGGCTCACCTGGATATAAATCGTAAGTCGAAAAGTGGCCGTGAATATGGTTGCGGAGATATCACGCGTTTTCTTTCCTTCAATACAAGGCTTTTCCGATGGGTGACAGACAACACCATGGAGTACACCCGGGAATGAAATTGACTGATACATTCATAAAAAGTCCACTTTCTACAAGAATATATTCATGGTAATATTGATATTCATTGACACATATTTCGCCGGGGCTGCCTCTTTGTACAACATGGATGGCGATGACCTTGTGATGGGATCACTTTCCCTCTTTTTCAACGAGAGCCGAGAAGCAGCTAGGGTGAGAACGTTTTGTTTTCCCTACGGAACAAATAGAATGAAGGTTATTTTGGAGGTAGTGATGAAATAAAAGGGTGGGGGAAGAAGAGTGGGACGAAGAACCTTTGAAAACCGATATGATTAGGCAGGAAGAATTTTGGGGGACGATGTACTTCAGATTCGGCTATCTCTCTGTGACTCATTTGTCAAATATTTATATGTTTCTTCGGAATTCGTCATTTCTGTGCGTCACTTATTTGTGCATCTGCCACTTCATCAAGCTTGTTTATCTATTCTTCATTCCGCCTAAACACAAGCGCTTTTTTAATTTCTTCAAACTCCTTAACGCTCCACCCCGAATATACACACTCCACGAGAAAAACTGAACTATTTTCCTTTTTTATTAAGTCGATTCAGGCGTATAATCGTTCTTATTTTCCCTCTTTGGGTTACATAATACTACCTTAATAGGATATTTTATAAGAGGAAGCATCACGGTGCGATTATCTTTCGTCTATTCAAACACGCAGGTATCAAGCAGGCTCCAATTAATATCATAATTGAGGTCGTGAAAAGGGTGCTTGGCATCTACAAGACTTTGGGATCAGCTTTATTTGAGTTCACGGGCTTCATTTCACTATTCAAACACGCCGATATCAAACAGGTTCCAATTAGTTTAATGATTTAGACCGTAAAAATACGTAGATATTATATGTCTTGCCCTCCTCTATGTCTGGATGGGCACTGTCCAAAGCGCTAACTAGTGTCCGAATTTGAAGAAACATGACTCCGCAGAGCTGATTTCTTCCTTTATCTGTTAGTTTTGCATGTATTTTTTCACGTTTTAACACATTTGTTCTACATTCGATACCTGCACTACCTCTATAGTGCTAAGTTCACAAAATTTTTAAAAGACCTCAAAAATCGACGTATGCCTATAACTTTAAAAACCAATAAAGTGCGTAGAGCTGAAACTCAAGAAAATCAAGGCCTATTAATTTATTTTCCATCATCTAAAGGTCATATATCTCCATTATAGCCTGCAGGGAGTAAAAGGAATGTGATGTACGAGATTACGGCAAGGTGTAGTTGTATATCTTTTGTCAGATATCGGAATATACGAGAGCTGAATCGGAAGCCCTCGAATAAGGTTTTTCAGCGAAATTCGAAATAGCATGGCCTACATGGACAGGCTAAAGATAGGTGTAACCGCGGTAGTTTGGTGACGTGCCTGCCCGGCGAGTCAATAGTCGCGGGTTCGGATACCGCCAGGAGAATAGTAGAAGGTTGTCTATAGAGTCTAAGCAGTCGGAGCACCTAAAAGCCGGTTCACACGACTACTGTAGCTACCATGAGTTATCTACATTCCACTTAGTCAACCGAGTATAAAAAATGTTAAAAAACAGAACTGTATTTTTTTTAAACATCTGTCCTGTATTCTAGTCGTAGAGGGGTTGGCTACTTCCCCCCTAGCATGTTATAGATTTTCAAATAAATCCTTACGCCACATGGTAAAATGACATTCGTTCCTTTTGACAACACGCACTCAAGATACCTTGTAAATTGGAGGGGGTGGGCGGGGGCTTTCTGGAGCACTTAGACCTCTTTAGATCCATAGTGCCAACCCGCATTTAACCTGACCACCACTTGCAGACAGAGAACAAGAGCACCACGGTAGAGATATGGAGGGGGCTACCCATCCAACCCCCGTTCGGGCCCAACGTTGCTTAACTTCGGTGATCTGACGGGAACCGGTGTATCAACGTGGCTAGGCCTTTGCCCACTCAAGATACCTTAGTGAAAACAAACAGAATTCCAGGTACGACTTCAGTAAAGTAGTAAGACGTGATTGTATGCAGCGATTTCAGTCAGGAAAGACCATAAAAGTAATTGAGGGCGGGAGGGAGAGGGGTCACGAATTGAATCGACTTGGCCGTACCTTTTAACCCTGATCTTCCTCAAGGAAAGTTTGCAAGGGAGGGGGATGTGATGACGTAAGGACGTCGGGGAAATGCGGGTCGAGCTCTTGGTGGGCGTGAACGGGGGCTAGTAGGGGGACCGGGTAGGCTGGATATTAATAAAGTGGTATGTCCAAACATCCCGTCCGCCTCCCTTCGGAGCCCTTTTCCCTGCGGGTCGAGCATCGACCATGTCTCTTGTTTGTCGCCGTTGACTCATCCATTCATTGGTGAAGGTGAGCGGGACGCGAAGGTACCGTAAGGTCAAAGGGCAGAACGTGGCAAAGAATTCCCTTTACGAGTAATCAATCACTAGCCAACGCATCAGATGTCGCAGAATAAATTTCGGATGTTAGTGCTCCAGTGCCAAAGTTGTAATGCACTCCTTTACATAAGAATTAAAACAAGCTCCACTCGCACTTTGCCATAGAATTTCTGTAGAAATGTCTAATTCCGTGGACGAGTGGTGTTTGATTGAAATCGTGTTCCTTTGACTACGCAACACTTAAACCGTTCAACTTATTAAGATGTTAATCCAAAGGTAAACCCATTACAGCCATGCCCTAGGCGGGATTCGAATCCGCCAAACCTTTGGGTTGCCGGGCCGAAACTTGACCAATTTGGCCTCTGCGGCCGGCGGTGGTGGCTTGGCTTCCCGGTCGCAAGGCTCGGGTTTGAATTTCACCCCCTCCCACACACCCTTACGGTGGCATGCAGGATATTACTTAGATTTAGACTTGTTAGATTTAGTCATATAAAGTGGCTCAAGGTTGATTCCCCTTCTCCTGTGTGCGTTACATATTGATGTGGATGGTGCAAGAATACTAATAAGCCGTGTTATTTTTAGATGAGGCTAAATTCATTCTTCTTGATTCTCAATAGACTGCCTCGATGTTTCCTCTCTAAATTTTTTGTCCATGTCCAATTGATACCCTTGTGCGTGTCGAGTTTAAAGTGCGGGGTAAATCCACCCGAAGTAGAATGAGAAAATAGATTTTATGCTCAAAATTAAGAATATTGTAGCGACGTACTAATTTACTGCCACAACTTAGTTTTTTACTCTAGAAAATCAGTTTAGAGGAACGTGGATTTTTAAGTAACAAGAAGAAAGCTTTTGACCCAAATGGGTAATAATTCCAATGAAGGCTATTTTATTGCTAATAAGGCTACATTATTTTAAGGTTATTTTACGCGCATGATTGAGATGCGACCATTGTAGATTCAAACTAATGCCACAGTTCGGTTACGGTATTACACAACGCTTGATAACACTGCATAAATAGGGGGGCTATAAAAGAATATAGCTCCATAGCTATTTGAAAGTTATCACCTAAGAGAGGGAGCACATTCTTCTATTATTCCATTTTTCATGCATGCATTTGTTTTTAATGAACAAATATAACGTTTGAATTATTAAATAAAAATGATTGGAAATCACCAGATGTCCAAGATTCGTTCCCCAATCCAATTACAGCTATTTGCACGCACGCACACTCTCTTGAATATGCTTCAAAGGTTACGCTCGTGTTTATGAAATATATATCAATGAACCCTCACGAATAATTGAAAATGCTGAAGTAATGACTGGAATAATTAGGTATGATGGGGTCGTGGTGGCTTAGTGGGTAGATCACTGAGCTACTGACCGGACGGTCCCGGGTAAGAGCCTTTCTGGACACCCCCATCTAAAGTCCTCGCGATTCGATTTTCTGCGAGTCAGAACTTCATAGGAAATCACTGTGAGCATACATTGAAAAATCGTGTGAGCATTTATACAAATATGTATCATTAGTGGTCTAAAATGGAGAAATTCGCCATTAATTTCAGTATGAAAGCTATTTTTTGCTAATAACGATTACTTGGCACTGGTTAGTTATTTATTTATAGATAAATTGCCGAGTCATATATAGTCTGGGACCTGAATGAGAAGGGTTACCATTATACATATGCCGAAATCGGGGAAGTCCGTTGATAATTGGTCTTTGGGTATTTTTAGCGAGCAAACAAACCCAGCCTCGGCTTAATATAAATGTTGAAGTTTCTTGAGGCATTTGGAAATATTTTCGAAGTTTCAAGCAATCCCGGATAATTTACCCTGCCTAAAAAGAGCACTCTTGTCACAATGCTTCAATGGATCCTAGAGTCAAATTTCCATCAAGTGACTTGCGGATAATCACCGATGAAAATAGTGTATACTTCATATGGTAATCAGATGATTGGTATAATTTGGCGATATGAAAACCTTAAGGTAATATTTCGATGAACAGGCGAAGATTCGCATATATTTTCCAACATTATATGTGCATATGTAGTCAACATATCAACTAGAATTAAGTTAATACAACTCCCACCTTTTACCTCTATAGTACGGTTTTAGAGTTCTTTCGTTTATTTTTTTTTATTTTGGAGAAAATTCATCATAAAAAGGAGGAATTTTAAGCCTGAAATTGTGTATTTCTACCAGTCTGTTTCACGAATTGCATTCCAGAATATGCATCTTGCATGCACATGCAAGTGCGGTTTCAAGTTATGATCCAAGTGCCTGACAATGAAGTTGGAAAACATCTCTTATTTAAGAAGAGCTCTTATTTTAAAAGTCTTTTGTATCGTCTGTAATTATTTGCGAAATACGATTTTGGTACCGTGACGCGACTCAATCGTTTCTACAGCAGAAACGTGGCTGTCACGTAATAACAACTGCAACACAATGCTTAAATAAAAAATAGAATAGGATAATTATATCAAAGAATGAATCAGTCTGTTCCAGCAGTGGCCGAGGGCTACCTCAAAAAGGGCCATGAAATTGCCATTCGGGCCCATCTAAGCACTTTTTCACCCTGTTTCAGCATGAGAGCATGCCCTGAACAGATAGTCAAAAACGACAGACATACCATTTCTAGAACCCGTTTTAATAATTATAAATAATTTTTCCAGGTTTTTGTTTTGGTGACTACCTGTAACTCATCGACAAAGATAATATTTGAGACTTAGTATATCTTCGTAAAGCATCATCTTTGATTATCTAATGTGAAAAAAATCAGAGCCTTTTTATACGTATTGAAGAATTAATTTCACTTTTCATTATTCACTCCATGCACAGTGAAAAAATCTACGAATAATACATCCAGATATTCTCTTTATTTCTCCGACAATCGCATCTCACGAAGAGTGGACAGTTGTTTCTATTACTGAAAATAACGTGGGGGACTGTATTATTCCATGAAAATTTTATCGAAAAGCATGAATCATAAGGTATGTCATATGTAAAGTCTTACCCTTGCTCTGTTTAATATATGATGCTAGTCATTCTGAGCGTATTTTTTCAAAATTATTCAATATCTATTAGCATCAGGTAAAATTAGGAATATTTCTGTTTTCGAGTGGTGTTTATCAGAGGATTCTCTTGTGATATTCAAAATTTTTGGTTGAAAACGATAGGAAAAAGTGGCAGGTGAAAATTATTAATCTTCGATGGACTATTGCCTGATTGCCTATTAGCACCATAGGTGCTAACGTGAATTATAAATGTTTCCTGTTTTATAAGTGAATGTAATGTAATTTCCTCTGTAATAAGTGGATTATAGAAACGTGAACGAATAAGAAATAAATACAGCATCAAGAGGAACACTCGCGATTTGAAAAAGTATCTCTGAAGGAAAAGTGTTGGAACAGTTTTCAGGGAGATCAGGTTATGTCAGAATGAATCTGAATTGAAAGAAATGATCGAGATTATGAAGAGGAAAAAAATATGAATGAAAAAATGAAATAATCCTGATAAAACGGGCTTACTTAGTTCAAATCATGCTTGCGACACGTGCAACTAAAAATATCTTTATTAAGAGTACCGCAATTTTTTTCTGATAATGACCATCCATAGCTCATTCGCGAAGCCGAGCTAAAAGCTACGAGCTTCGTCGGACGAGAGGCAAATGTTGCGGGACGTTTCAGAGACATCTATATATAGGGGGCTTGCTGTAAAATGAGAGAGCATATTCTTCGTATCAAGGTAAGAGCATCAAATGATACTGAGACCCGTCATGATGCGTGACTTGGCGATGGAGAGCCAGCAATAAATATGCATCCATCAATGGAAAGTGAGGGCAAGAGACATTCTTCTTTTGCATGAAGGTGGAGACCACAGTGTTCGGTATGATGAGTCTCGTTTCACTATAGGCGTGATAACAGTTACGTAAAGTTAGGATAGCAGTGTGGAAGAAAATAAACAGCCTCATACCGAGGCACTTCAGCCAACCTTAAGAAAATGCTGAGACGATGATGACGAAACAACGGAAATGTGCTGGGACGCGATGGTGTCTTGAAGGCAGCCGTGGAAGGAATAATTGATGAAAGGGATTCCGAGAAAAGACGAAAATTGACATACATGGAGACAGTTTTGAAGCATCTAAAATAATAGAACTAAATTTCCTCAGAGAAAAAAATCTAACTTGGTGTCTTGATGGCAGCCGTGGAAGGAATAATTGATGAAAGGGATTCCGAGAAAAGACGACAATTGACATGCATGGAGACAGTTTTGAAGCATCTAAAATAATAGAACTGAATTTCCTCAGAGAGAAAAATCTTACTTGGTCGGGACCGTCGGGTCTCGGAACCCTGAACCCCTTAATTTCCGGCCAGGTTTTCTTGTCCTTTGAGGCATCTGAAAACCGTCCTGGGAGAAGAAAGCCTTGATAGCTCAATTGGTAGAGTACCTGGACGGAAATTAGGGAGTTCCGGGTTCGAGTCCCGGTAAAGGAGGATATTTTCCCTGTAGAAATATTGCTGTTGTGCATTTTCAGCGGGTGACTTCGCTAAGGTCTTTTACGGCTAGCTCACAATCCTTAAATTAGCAAGGTACTGAGTCTATATGATTATTTTCTCTGAAAGAAAAATCAAACGGAGTGAACACATGTTCACTCCGTTGTGAACGGAGTGATATAATTCAGTGACTTTTCGGACAGATCGGTAACTTTTTTCAGTGCTGTGTGGAGAGCGCTTCAAGTTCAGTACCTACTCCGTCCGTCCGATGGGACATTAACCCGTGGATGCTTTGGCCCCTTTCGTGAAGAGCAAGATTATGCCGACGCCGAGTTTCTCTCCCACGTACCTCTTTGGCTTCCAATATTTCTTCTTCTTTCAGAATACCCAACTATCCAAAATGGTGCAATGGACCTTGTCTAAGAGTAATGGCAAAAAGAATAAAAGTCGAATACGGTTTCATGCGATTCGACTGCTGCGGTTATATCGGGTCTAAACTACGCTTAATCCTAAGACAGACATCAATGCTCGAGGCAGGATTCGAATTTACGGACTATGGGTTGCCAGAACGGCACATTACCGCCTGGAATCGGCGTTCAGAACACAAGCAATGTCGAGGTAATCAATTTTAGGAAATTATTAAAAGAAAAAGAAAAAAAACATCCGACTGGCATAATTGTATGAATGAAATTTATATGCTGCGTGCTGTTGGGAGGTTCAGGAAATAGTGAGAAAATATTAGCAGTTTTTCCTTTGCAATTATAATGGCCTATTGACTGTCACGTGGAGAGAATTTCAAATACCCACTCTGTCCTTCGGATGGGACTCCTCTCTGCGAGCTGGCTGTCACCATGATTTCCTCTTCATTTACTTCACAATTCCCTCTAAATCCTCCTTTTACCAAACTACCAATTTAATGGCGAAAAGGACCAGCAGCAGTCAGTTTCATCACTTCAGGACTGCATGAGAGTTCAGAGTTGTAAATGAGAGGAAGTCGGTCGTAATAACGAGATGGGTGGCACTCTATATCTATCTATCTATATCTACGACATACCCTGCAAGCCACCTCGAGGGTGTGTGGCAGGGGGTGCATCCACACCAGGAACAATGACACAACAATCAAAAATGAACAATACAAAACAAACACTACACCTTTAAAAGTAATTAGAGGAAAAAGAAAAAAAGCTACCAAATCCCAATCCCGCAGGACACACCCACGAATGCACGCCTTGAAACCAGACATCAACATCATAGATACTCATGCATGCAAAAAAAAAGCAATGCATACGAGTCCTTGATTTGAACATGCAGGAAATTAAAAAAAAATACTATCGACCTATTCTGAATATTACCTCTATAGTTAGTACCGATTTACGCGATGTCTAACGTTCTGATCTCGAATCGTACGTGAAAAAAATGACATTTTACACCTGTCCGTTCTGCAACCTATCTCCTTACTTTTATTATAAATATCGAGCCTGCCATAATAAGTTGGAGTCAGCAATACATGATTAACGTCTTTTAATGAAATGTCCCTCCTTAAATTTTCTCAGAAGATTAAGTCTAAATTCAGCCTGCGTTGTTGCAAGCGATTCCCATCCCAATTCGGCTAACATACCAGACACACTGCTTTTCCTATCGTAACACCCTTTTACATATCTCGCCGCTCTTCGTTGTACTCGATCTAATTCGTAAATTAAGCCTGCTTCATAAGGGTCCCATACACTCGCAGCATATTCTAAGTGTGGTCTAGCAATTGAAAATTAGCAACGTTCCTTCACCCTCTCCTCACTTTTCCCTAATATTATTTTAATAAACCCCATGTTTCTATTTCTATCGTTGAGTTTGATCATGGTGTTGAATGGATGCAGCAAGGACAGTATGCTAAGCTGTGTTATCAGTAGTAGTAGGTGTTACCAGAATGGATGGATACGAATGAATTCAAGGTGGAGGAAAAGACAACCGTCATTTCTAAGACAATCATATTGAGGATCACATGATGCAATTCAGATTTGTGATGAGGATAGGACTATTGCTTTTAAGACTTGGTTCCGTGCAAGAAAACATAAGAGCAGAATCCGAGGACAATCTCTGGAGCTATGTGCTCAGAGAAGCATTAAGGACTATCTTAATTTCATTGATTATATGTAAACAAAGTAATTAGAAATGTATAGGCAGCAAGTATATTGTGCACATGATTAAAGCGCTGAGTTTCCAATTAAACAATTAAATCGGCATTAACTATGATGAGGTTAAGGAATTCCACGTAGTCAAGCCAGACACCGTCAACTTCGGCATTAACTAGTTTTAAATGTCTTCTTCGCATAATAATGCTAACTATGGAGATAATATGAAAGATCTGGTGTGTTTCCGGCATATAATGCTGGTGAACTCTTCATAATACTGGTGAATGGCAGAATTATCGAAACGTCAGCATTAGCCGTTTCCCTGACCCCGTGGAGAACCCGTGAAGACTTCACTATGGAGAGATTACTCAAAAATGGCCAGTTTCTTCAAAGAATATTTTCAGCTACTCTTCCCTCAATAAAACAAAATTAAAAGCCATCGAGCTAAAGTTGAAATACGAATGCAGTTTCAGTTATATTTGGCATACTGGAAGGGAATTGATCAAAGGGACGGAAGAACTCAAACTCATTGTACTCCGGTGCCACATCGAACGATTGGGCAAGCACCTTTGGCAGGGAGAAAACTGGACTTGCTGACGAGGAGGAGCCGAGGAAAAAGATGGACGAATGGAAGGAGATGTAATTGTACAAAAATGTGAAAGCGAAATATTTGCTAAATGAAATCGTATTTAAAAGCACTCCCTTGCTGAGAAACAGATGCTAAGGAGGTTGGCTCGCGACTGCTTGAGTCAAGCGACTGCTTGACTCTATATGTGGATCCAAAGGTCGCGGGTTGAATTCCTGCCTCGGGCATGGATGTTATGCTTGTCTTAGGTTTAGGAACTTTAGGTTAGGCGGTGCAATCAAGAGTACTGCAATCAGGTGGGCGAACCGGTTTCCAATCTCGAGGGCAGATTCGAATACCGGCAGTTTCAGTGATTTTCCATTGGCACACCGGTCCCCTCGTGAGTTCTTTGTGGAGAACAATTCGAGTGCAGTGCTCTGTCCGTCAGATGGGACATTAGAGCCTAGACCCGTTGGCGGCCTTCGTTAAGAGTAGGCCAATGCCGGCTCTGGGCTTCTTTCCGCCTTTCTTCCTCCTCTCTCAAATTGCTACCTCTTCCAGAGTATATAACTATCTTGAATAACGCAAATGACGTCAAACATTGTAAATGAAACAACTTTGTACTTTCCACTTTCAGCTTTATATATTCCCCGATCGATTTCGACAACTCAGCGTCATTTTCAAGGGGGGCCAACTGACCAAACATTTCAAACCAAGGTATTGTATAGTTACACTGAGGAGTGGGGGAAGGACTCAAACTGAGGGGGAGGGAGAGTTTAGGATGGGAGCGAGGGGGGTAGTAGTGTGAGTGAGGGGGAGAGGGAGTTGGGTACCGTCAAGGACAGCAGTGAGGGCACAATTAGTGGTGAGGGTATTGTGGCGGGAATTAGGGTAGGCGAGCAAGTGAGATTTTAAAACTGTTAAAAACATCTGCGAGGATTTAAAATTGGATAAGTTGTTTAAAATACATACATCAGGTGAAATGGAATGTCTTAAAATTTCTATGATTTCTAAATAATTTAACTTACAACTTTTTTCCCATGAATGCAAAATTTTTACGTTGAATTCACTTTTATGGCCAGTCTCAAGGAGATGTTTGGCGAAGTATGGTTTGCAATCGCTATGGTTGACACGTAGTTTATGCTCGTTGATTCGGGTTTTAAACTTCCTACCCATTTGTCCCACATACACTCCGTTGCACTCACCACAATGAAGAGCATACACTCCACTTTTGTCTAACAAATCCACTGGGTCTTTAGAATTAAAAAACACTTTCCCTACGGTTGTCGGAGAGTAAAAACACACTCGATACTTGTCCTTTGGAATATGTGAGCAAATTCTGTAGGAAATATGGCCGAGAAAGGGTAATTTACACCACCTAGTGGTTTTATCGCTGTGTACATCTTGAAGGGAAGTTGAAGATTTCACTGTATTTTGGTAAACTTTTTTATTTAGCAATTTGTGGATCAGGTGAGAGCTGTAACCGTTATTATTACCTATAGTTAGAATGGTATTTAATTCTTTTTCGAAGCTGGCAGTATCGAGAGGAATAGACACTAGTCTGTGAATCATAGATTTTAACGCTGCTAGTTTATGAGTAAAATGGTGTTGGGAATCCGCTGGGATAATTATATCTGAGAAAGTTTCTTTCCTATAAATCGAGAAGAGGTGCTTTCTATCCTGTTGGGAGATTGTTAAATCAAGGAAATTAATGCAGCTCCCTCCGAATTCCATAGTGAATTTGAGGGAGGGATGGAGTGAGTTTAAAATATCTAAGAATGAGTCAAGCTCTCTTTTGCTCCCCGTCCACAGGCATAGGATATCGTCAACGTATCTAAAATAATAAAATATGTTCTTTGGTAACGGGTGTCCGGAGTTAAAAAGATTAGATTCCGTGGCGTTCATAAAGATTTCGGCCAATATGGATGAGAGGGGGGAACCCATGGATAGGCCGTGGTTCTGTCTGCAAAAATTTCCGTTGAAATGGAAGTAATTTTGTTCCATACAAACATTCAATAATTTTTCAAAATCGCTTATTATGTTGGCTTGGACCGATGAATGCCTGAGTAGTTCTAAAGTTAAGGTCACGGCTGCTTTGGCTGGGACTGAGGTGAAAAGGTTGCGAATATCAAATGACACCAATTTCCCGTTAGCTGGGGGAGTAGTGATACTTAACTGGTTGGCTAATTCAATAGAATTCTTGATACTGTGTGTATATTTAAAGTCGGTGAAGCTCCTGATGAGGACATTTAACTTAGAAGAAAGAAAATGTGAGGGGGCAGTGAAGTGGGAGACCACTGGACGTATTGGGGTGTTTGGTTTGTGGATTTTGGGAAGTCTATACATCTTCGGTGGCAAGGGGTTCATTTTTATCAAATGCAGTTTCTCACTGGGTGAAAGTAATGAGGAGCAACCATTTAACGTTGATTTTAAGTTATCTTGGAATATTTTGGTTGGGTCCTTGTTTAGTCTTTCAAAATTGCTGGATGATATGAAATCATTGCATTTACTTAGATAGTCAGTTTTGTTAAGTACTACTGTTGCCCTTGTCAGCCTTGGTAGAAATAAGATTGTTGCGGTCTGCTGTTTTCCTCATGTTGGAGAGTAAATGATGATCACTTTAATCACGGGGAAGAATGTTCGTATGTAAGTTATTGGAGATGGTTTCTGCTATTACATGCTTATTTCCGGGGGATTCCCGACAAAGAGCCACTTCACAGTCAGCTAGGAGGTTAGTTACATGCTTTTTGTTAATAACAGTCACGGGCGAGAATTTGTACCCTGTGTTTAAGAGATCCATCTCTGGGTCGGAGAACGAATGATTGGAAAGATTAATGAGTCTTGGATGAAAAGGCACTACCGGAGGGGGTACCTGCTTCATATTGGCAGGAGGTATGTTTAACGTTCGCAACTTCCACAAAGTATCGCCTTCATCCATTAATGCAAATGACGTCACCTACCGATTGGCATTAGAAATGACGATAGCCATTAAACCTGTGCGATACATTGCCGGGTTCGACCATATCCTCCTCCCGAAAAATATAATTTAGTCTTTTCTTTGGTTAAACAAATAGTTTCAGGTTTCACTATGTGGAACTCTTTAATCTATTGTAAAGGTAAAGAAAACCTGAAATAGTATTATCCACACGCCACCAACCAAGGTTTCAACAGATAACCGTCATTTTCATATTCATGTATCCATCTTGGTCGGCAGTGTTCATAAATCACGTGGATAATACTATTGCAAGCTTTCCTATCTTTTTCAATTTGTTGGGTTGTTGAAATGAAATATTCAGGGAAGTGTACAATATCAAAGTTATTTTATTAATACGTATTAGCAATTTACAATACCTATTATTTATTTGCTTAATTAATGCTAACTTACACATCTTCATATGACAATAGTACTGTCATCGTCGTTGTTTATTTACGACGTCTCAATGGGGAGTGTTCTTCTTTCGTTACGCTAAAAGATTTTTGTTTTAACTTAAATTAGAAAAAAAAAGTTTTTTCGACGTAAACTAGGCATACTATTTTCGACGTTTGTAAATAATTCTATTCACTGATACCTTATTAATTGCTGTAGGATTTTAGAAAAGTTGAGAATATGGGGTTTTCGACAAACGAAATAATATACATGATAACTATTATAAAGAGCTAAGAGTTAGTGAGAAATGGAGGAAAAAGTTTTTTTTTGCTGTTTCCGTCGCTATTGTAATTCAAAATTATGAGAGGTAAAAGATAAGATCGTAGATCCAAAGATCCGCCAGGAATCTCTCGTCACCGGAGGACTTTCTTTGACGCCGAATAGTAATTTATATTCTCCCAGAAAGAGAGTTGTCGCGATTCATGGTATGGAACGGAATATCTCCCACCACATCGCTCTCACATCTTCACCGAGTCTTTTGCGTTGAAAATCGCAGCTCGTTTTCTCGCCGCGGTCCTTGTTATCCTCCTCCCGCCAACCCCTCTCCGAGTGGAGCATTCCATCCAAAGGAGGAGCGTTAATAAGTCCTTCTTCAATCAGCATTCCTGGGACCGCGATTCTCTTGGCCTCAGCGGTGTTTTTCCTCATTGGCAATCTCGACGCGTGTATGGCCGAGAGGGAACCTGGGAGGTGTGAAGTGAGGAGAGGGGAAGGCAGTGAAACGGGCCAATGTTCAACGAGAGGTAAGGCCAAGGGCGGAGGCGACTACTTCCTCTTTCAAAACTCTCTCTCTCACTCTCCTCGCCTCTCCTCTACCGTCCAATTTCCCCAACTGCATGGCTCGTTTCTTCGCGACGCCTCGTTTCTTTTGGTCCCGAGCGGTGTCCACATGCCACAGTTAGCGGGGAGGATCTTTCCTTGCACGCGAGTGACGACCTAAGTGTACCGTCAAGCCTCTATCCCCCCTGGTGTAAATGCTTGACCATTCCGGCACCATTGTTATGTGTATCAACCAAGTCAAATGTGGTTTGCGGTTGACTGGTCGTGAAAACGATGAATTTATATGTTCACTGAATACCATACCGGACCTGGGGGACGTGCTTGAGCCAAGGAGGTTGAAATGTACAGGAGTCATTTTCATGATAGCCAATAGGTAAAAATGGAGCTACAAAAGGGACGATTGGGGTGGATTAAACCTCGCCTACTCCGTACAAAATTTATATGGGCTCTAATGGAGACACTTTTGTATTGAAATATAAATAACAATATAATCAGCGGCGTCAGTTAAGGTTTCTCCTAAGTCCCTTTGAGGGAGGTGTTAATGCATTGATTCCCCTGGAAGTCAATTTTATTACTAAAACTGGTTCGAATTTAACCTGTTTAAACTATATATTTGGGGTTTGTAGGCGAGTTTGCACACTTTTGTCTAATTATTTGACGATTATTAAAATTGAATTTAATTATTCATCTTGATTCTGTCTACCCTCTCTACCCGTTTAGTATTACGCGTGCATAAACAACTTCATTCGTTTGAGATTCGCGAAGAGCAAACTATGTAACTACCGAGATGGCCGTTGGTCTCTCTAATCAGCTCTAATGACCACAATGGTGGTAAATGAAGTAAATACAGGCACCAATGCTATATTTCTCCCTGGCCAGATATGGATTGCAGATGACTGTTCGTGAAAACGAAGTATTTATGTGTTGACCGAATACAATACCGGATGTGGTTGTATATTTCAGAAATCAAATTTTTCATTGTATGAGTTTCGCTCAGATAGGCCATCGTCGGGTAAGAGTTAAAATTTTCAGTTTTTGACACGTAAAAACAGTCTCATGCATGCCTGCATCTTTAAAATTGGGGTTCGAATAATATTTGCATTTAACCTTTTTATAATTTTAGCATTTTTTCCTGAGCTTATCAATAGCTGAAAATAGAGGAAATTTATGCAATTTGTCCAAGAATGGGATTGATATAGAAATTAACTATTTTTACGTCTTAACAGCAAACACCATAGATGGCTTTTTTCGCAAATCTCATTTCAGTATGAGTGGTAGAAATAGTTAATCAACTTCGTGCATCAGTAGCAATGTAGATAGCTACTAAGGTTCCCTAGGTGATGATCTCGCAGCTATGACTTGTTTTACCGATCCATTGCTTCTCCTCCTTTCTGTGATAACTTCGTGAGACAATAGTTTGGAGCACAAAAAATTAGTTCTTCTCTAGCCTTCTTCGTTGATTGAAGGTCAGCAGATGTGGCCGTGCTTTTATATTACCAATTTCAATCAAAACATTTATTTTTTTTCACTTTCGGAATACGTTGTTGATTAGCATTTGCGGGCAATCTTGCCTTATCAGTTCCAATTGATAATTAAAGGATCAAGATAAAGAATGAATATGGAATCCAAGACTATGGCAAATAGTCCACTAAAAGCGCACTTAAGATTCCAAATTTGATTGAAATCCAGCCGGAAAAGCCAAGCTGGGCACTTGAGTCATTTGACGCTAATGTGATCTGTGAGGTATGATTCATCATCACAAGTCACCAATCCTAAGATTAGTTTGAGCAGATTTCCATTCGATTCTTCTCTCGGCTAAACTCTTCATATCAGCACCATTATTCTCTTTTAAATCCTTCGCACTGCTTCATATATTTCATTCGATATCTTCCTTTTCGTGATGAAAATTACTATATTATACACTGTGGCGAAGTAAATTAATTTTTAGGTTCATACAATGGTGCAGATGCGTTGAAGGTTATAGAGAACGCTATATGACGATTAACCTTCACGAGCTAGGGATGTATTCGAAAATGTGAAGATCCAATATCCAGGCAGATCCAATATTCTGGCAATCGGTTTCTCGACCTTAATGGTTCATGATTTACTAAAGATTTGTCGACATTTTAAATAGCCGTTGATGCATTTACCCCAAATATATCATGGCTACAATGCTCCCAAACAATGAAAGAATTGTTCAACCGAATGAGTCGCCATTGGGCGGTGATCCATTCACTCTCAAGGCGATGACCTCATACCGATCCTTAACGGTTCCCTGACGTTACGTTTTCCTTCATGGAAGTAATGATTCAAATTGCTGCTAAAAATATAATCGCCGCGAGCGAAGGACGCCGTCGGTCAAATTCCAGCTCTTTGACAAAACCGGCTTTTAAGTCTGAAAGCTCCGCCGCTAAGGATATAATTATCAGAACCGATGGTGCGGGAAATTGAGGGTAATACAAGGGTGATTTTCTTCGCGTTCATCGAAAACTGTATCAAATCATCTGAAGCCCCAGTGAGAAATAAATATTGAAAGTAAAAGTTCCTCCATCCTCCAGAATTTTGACTCCAAGAGACGTTAAGCGTGAGGTCTTCCTGCGAAAATAATCCCTTAAAAAAGCTTTAATCAGCTCGATAGAGAATACTGACGTGCGATATTTTTTTGGATCTCCAGGCTAAATTAGATACATATTATTTTTAAATGAGGTACTCAAGTATTTTTTTTTGGAATAGACACGTTAACATTTATTTTTGGTTGCCAATTGGTAGCATTATAGATATGTAAAATGATGTCACGTTACGCACTGTGATGATGACCAGAGTTTCACGAAGAATGCCTATGCCTAAAGTGGGATTCGAACCCACTACCTTTGAGTTATCAGGCCGAGGCTCTGTTGACCTGACTACTGGGGCCATATTTTTGTGTTTTGTTCCAAAAATTAATATTTACTGCTCTATTTTAATATTGTTTACGTCATATTCGTGCTTCTTAAACGGGAAGTAACCATCATAAACCAGATTTCTTCGAAGAGAATAGGCTCTGATGGCTAGGATTTTCGGGGTGTGTGAGTGTGTGTGGATATTAATGGAGAAGGATTACTGGAGGGAATAACCCATGAAAAAGTGTCAAACTTTGAAGAGATGAACCCTAGATTGAATAGTTTACATTTTGGTGCATGCTTTGAATTACAGGATGGTTTGATCGTGACAATTCTGGTGTTGTTATCCATTTGAGATTCTGAAATTGGTATACCCCTTGCTCAAGTAAGCCTTACGATTGATGAATCTTCGATCTCCAGGTTTGGAGGCTCAAGTATAATGTCAGATTTTACATAATTCCGTCATTGCATCACGAAACTGTGATTCAAATAAACATTCTAATCTGATACTCCATAAAATTTGACGGGCCATTCACGATGCGATCGCTCATTTCCCACATGTCGTGTGTTCCTCGTGTATTCATAACATTTTTAGACGTAAGTTTATCGCTCTATTTAAGTAGATACCTGAATACTTAACTTTTGTAGCGCATCATAATGTTCACGACGCATACATTGATAACTAAGAAACTAAAACCTGAACTTTTCGGTCATCAACCATCAGCCGGAGGAAACGACGACCGATTTTAACCCATATCCGGTGACATTGGCCTGTCTCTACCAGCAGTGATCCCATTTTTCCCCATTGTTTGTTTTCAAGTACCGTAACGAGCAGCGGGGCGAAAGATAAAGCTCTTTTCTGTCTCCAGCACGTATTTCCTGCTTCCCACCGAAGTGAAAATGGTGTGAGAGTAATGCGGGAAAAGATGTTCCGAGGAAACCAAATCTTGGGAGAATCCCTAATGCCAAGATAGGAAGACTTTTGAGCTTATTCAAACGTGTCTTATGTTAATCATTTAGTCCACAGCCGTCTTTCCTAAATCTTGTCTAGAACTCGTCCTACCAGTAACATTTTTTTTTATTTTACAGACTTTATTGCCTTTGACATTATTTTATAAAAAGGCAGTTGGTACGCTTCATGGATATTCAGTTATACAAGTAACTCACAAAATAGGCTAGTACCAGAGAGATCGTTGATATTATTCGGAGGACTTCCTTGTAATATGCACTCAAGTTGCCGCCATGCCCTATAGTTTTACTGTGAACTTGTTGAGGGCGATCTGAGTTTCAAACACTTTACTGACTGAACTCTCGATCACAGCGTATTCCGAGGGAACATTTGAACACTATGGGGGAAATAAGCGCCCTTAGAAACATTTTATATTCTAATTTAACTAATTATAAGTAATGAAAATGATAATTTGTAATTAATTTGTAATTGATAAAGTGATTTCCCGTTTTTCTGGAACGGAATGGCAAAATAATCAGTGGCTGAGTATTTATCGTGTGACAACCAACGAATGAGGTCAAAAACTTTCAACCAATAATTAGGTTGAAAATCAGTAATCAGAATGTGAATTTCACATTATTTTAAGAACTTTAATAAATTGCATGTTTTCTATGTATCTGGATGCCAGCAAAAATTTATATAATATGATATGCATTGCTCATATATTTGATATTTCAGTGCACAATCTCATTTTCTCAGATCCTGATGTAATAATGTTTCAATCAGAGTACCTCTGGATTTTAGGGAAGTATTCCAATACTTATATGTTAGATCAAACTCCAAAAAAGAAACATTTAAATAAATTCTGTAACTCATTTGTTAACATGAAAAATATAAATATAATACTCCCATAAAATTTATCGTTATTATTTGAATATGTAACAGGAAAACAAACGTTAAATCATACGCTACTGATATGGTAGCTGTTGATGCGAATTTCAAAAAGAAGGAATGGAAACGATGCAGCCAATTATTCAGAGCTGGATCATTCTATTTCTTGGTAATTCATAACCTAGTCGATGACCTAAAGTTTTGGGCATGACGATTGAAAACGATGTCTTCAAGCGTGCAAAGGAATAACTTCCTCATTCGACGAATAAAAAAATACTCATTTGTGAAATGCAATTAGTGTTGGTGAACATATTTTGGTGACGTATCAAATTATGTAGATGGAAAGTTTTTCAAGCCTTTTGTGTTCAATATCGTGCTTCCAGAATAGCTCTTCTTTCTATGCGATTTTATTTTTTGAACGAATCCTTAGAACATGTTTTCGATGAAAATGTATCATGAAGTACTTGATGATTAGCGTAATTTTATTGATTTAATTTAAGAATGATCAAAGGTGTATCCAGTTCACCTAATTCATCACTTATAATTTGTCGAAGAGTTTCGAAGGAGCTGTGTCTACGTCTTCTCATAAAGATTTCCATGCAAGAGGGAGGATGTTTTGCAGGGGTTGAATAATCACCTGAAATTCATTACATACATGCAGCTGATAGGTACATCGATCGTGGGTACAACACAGCTTAATTGGAGAAACATGTTTGCTATGCACCGTGTCACGTGAAACCAAATTATTAATATGTAAATAGCAAAATAATAATTATAAACGGGTTAGGTATTAGTTAAAATGCATTTATTTATATATCCATAAAGTATGCAAGGGTGCTTAGTACGAGGTAGTTGTGAAAACTGCATAATTACAGCTCTTTGCAACTACCTATCCGGTTAATATGTTGTCTATTATAATCCCTTTTCGTTTATGCAAAGAGTGAAATTTTAAATCTATCTGTACGGTTGCCTATCCCTCTACTATTCTTATGATCGAAATCAGCGCGATGCTCAGTTCTTCTTATTATATTTCTGACGTCATTGGCGAACAGATCAAATTGAAAATAACATAGAATATTTAGTCTCAATTTTAACCAATTGTCTGATAGCGATTCTCATCCGAGTTTGTATAGTTAACATACAAAATACACAATTATCATAACGACCTTTCACAAATCTCGCCGATTTCCTTTGTACACGTTCTAGTTTCTTGATCAAACTTTCCTCAAACGGATCCCGTCCACTAGTGACATATTATAAATTAAACCTCAGAAGGGACTGGTAGCATATCTCCTTTACGTTCTCACCACATTTACCCAGACTCTATTTACGGATCTTATTCGACTGTTGGCTAGTCCCATAATTTCCCATTACATGTCATTAATGTGTTTTCCCCTCTCAATGACTCCTTCTTTAGCGACACCTAAAGGTACTGCGTTCGCTATTTCATTTCTTTTGGGTTGCTGCAGTCAGAAGTTGGAGGTGGAGCATTCCAGAAGTTCATCTCGGCGCCTCTCTTTGAATTTAATTCAAGCTGCCATCTGCCTATGACTGAAATGGGATGTATTTTTGTTGCATTCACGTCGATGTGACTGTACGTGTCAAGTCTTAACTGGGGAAGGGCTACGAATGGATTACTCACGTCGTTATATTTAGCGCTTCATGACGGGAGACGGCGCGTCTCCTTTCCTTGAAAAAGTTGAGAGTCGGGGAATGGAGACGGGTTCAACGGGGGAGGCGCGACCACCCCACGGAGAAAATTCTCTCCTGGTGAAATAATTCACCGCGCTGTCATCCCTCTGCTCTCCCCATCGCAGGAACTCTATGCACATTCCTCCTTTTGGGCTCCCGACGGTGCAGTCTTCTCTTTGAAGCCTGCCGTTTAATTCCAGACTTGACGGGCGCATTTTCCTCCAACGCACCTTCCCTCGCAGGCTCTCGACGATCATTGCAAATTCAAAATTTATCAAAACCTGGGCGAGCATCAGGTTTTGAACTTCGTCGTGGATAAGTTACGAGAAAATTACTTATCGTATTTGGTAGATAAATAAAATACAGAAGAACTGAGGAAAGCAGCACGATTAGTTATTAGCTTTAAGATAAAAACGATAGAGATTCAAATTCAACATTTATCAAATCCTGCGCTTGTATCAGGCTCTGAACTTCGTCGCGGATAAGATGCAAGAATAATTACTTACCGTAATAGTTAGATAGTTAAGATACTGAGGAAAGCAGCACGATTGGATATTGGTTTCGAGATAAAGAGGAAAGAGGCTTAGACTTTAACTTTTGTTTTATTTAACCTTATATGTTTATAGAGGCTCGTTTTCATATAGATTCCTTCAATTACAGAATGTAATATGTGACTTTTAGGAAATATTGGTTTGAGAATCTCAAGAGCCTCGAAGTAGATTACGGTTAATGGAATCAAATCGATGAAGTAGGAGGGTAACACAGTAAAAGTAATATTCCTAATGAAATACAATAGTAATACTCCGCACTTAATTTTTAATACTAATCGTACCGGGTTTCGGCAACTCAGTGCCATTTTCTAGGTCCTACCTGTATATAAAGGTAATAATACCTAATTAAAGGAACCTTTTGTCTTTCTCTCTTTTCCTCATACATTTTCTCATACCCTTTCCCTCCCCACTCATCTTTACCCCTCTTACTTCTACCCTTCATTTGTTTCCTCGACCTGCCTTGCCCCCTCAGTCAGTTCTCTCCTCTCCTTCGAGAAAGGTGGTAGTGGCCACCGAAATATCGGAAAACTATCTTTGTAAGTGTCTTTTATTTATGTGCTTTAGCCTTTTGTCACGCCTGTGACCAGCTTTATTAATATGATAACTATATATAAAGGCAATATAAGACCTATCTATAAAGCTAGGAGCTAGAAACTGTCACTGAGTTGCCGAAACCCGGGTCGGTTATGGTTAAAAATTAAGGGTGGAGTATTACTATCGTATTTCAGTATGAATTCGCAAACTTCCACAAATTGACGCCTGAGATGACTTCTTATAGTAAAAGTGATACTTTACCCGCAGTGCTTTCCACGCAGCACTCAATACTGGAATGGTTTACCAATGAAAAACATCTTCCTTGCCAGTATTTGACTAAGGGCCCTGAGATGGGAGGCCAGTACTCTAACCGCTACTCCAACCTGATCCACTTGGACACATGGAGTGTATAGTTACGATCTCAATCACTCAACGCCCTGTCGGAAGCATGGCTTTTTACGAATCTACAACTTATTAACATCTTTACGGTCTTGCTCTCAACGATGGTGACGCTGAAAAATGAAATTTGAATATCAGAAAAAATTGGCTTTTAGTACAGACTTGAAAGAGTATAATTATGTATTTGATTGATAATTCAAGATGACTGAAAGTGCTTCATCACCTTTCGCCAGAGCTCTCGGCTATTGATACAGACTCAGCGGCTCACTTTTGCCCCAAGTGGAGGGTCATTCAGAAGTAAACCCCACGATAGGCTGCGCAAATGAAATACTGCAGCGTTAAGTAGGGCATCTTTTTTAGTCTCATCGTTTCCTCAGCTCACCGGTAATGACAAATTTCCTTGTAAGTCGCGAAAGAAATTTTAATTTGCATATGATCCTAGATGCTTATAAATTGACGTTAAGCAAAAATGGAGTGTATTGCCCCGTTTCTTTGGGTACCAGAAAAAAATAAATGCAACCACTACCGTAGAATCTTTTGTTGTTAATGCCATAAAATTATGGAACTCCCTACCCACGAGCCTAACATATACGCAATCGAAACTTTCTCTTAAAGAAAAACCCTGGGAATATCTATTCAAAACGTTGTATATTCTTGGGTGTTTTCAAGTCTGTTTCCGCTCTAACAGGCGCTTCAGACCGGGAGGAAAGGTATTAAGATGGGATGGAAGAGATGGGGGAGGGTCAAATTAAATCTTTCCCACCTTTGTATATACTTGTAAAATATAATATGTAATGTAGAACATTTTCACTTCTGTATATATATAATACTTTATGTAATTGCTTATTGTCGTGTTAAATGCTGACTGGTGTACAAGTTTAATTTGTTTTGTTTTTCTAAGGTGGCATTGCCACAGAAAATATATAAAATGTATAATTAAAATATACTTAGAAACAGTAACTTTTTGGATAGTACTGTCGTCATCGTTGAGAGAAAAGTGAAAACTACCAGCGTATTTTGATTTGATCTTTATTACAGAGCCTTAAAAAGCTAGTATATTTATAAAATAGTTCACAACTGTTTAAATATCATATTTTGGTTATTTAAAACTTCTTGAATAACTGTCGTTTAAGGAAGGAAATATTCTTGCAAACCGAAGTAACATGTATTGAGTCAATATATGGCCTTTAAAAATATTTTATTACTAACGATTTTCGAAGTAAATAATTTCGTGACTTAGATAAATGCATAGGGCAATAGGACCATCAGTAAGAATTGCATAAAAAAGATTACGATCTTAGGGATTACCAAAAACTCTGATGGGAGAAATAATTCACTTTATACTTATTTCACGAAGGTATTTTAACCCAACCGGTTTCGACGTTAGCACGTCATCATCAGGGGTACAATCGCCCATTGATTGTACCCCTGATGATGACGTGCTAACGTCGAAACCGGTTGGGTTAAAATAAATTCGTGGAATAAGTACAAAGCGAATTATTTCTCCCATCATGCCGTCATTCCACAAAGTAGAGCCTGCAACAGTTGAAGTTTGACCAAAATCTCTATTTTTGGTAATCCCTACTAAACTCAGTAGGAACATATGGAGCATTATAAAATACACTCTTAAAACCCAGATTGTAAAACTCGAGAAAAGATATGAAAATGCGGCTGGATGGCTTTTCAGTGGAAAGGAATCCGCGCATCAATTCTCTCCAAGAACGAAGGCTAATATCAACAACTTAATTTCCTAGTAATCATCCGCGCAATCAGCTGGACTTAAAGCCCCATCCAAATTATCAAACAATCGATTGCATAGCGGGAAGGGTTACTGGGGACTTACCAGTTTATAAATATTAGGTTGGACATGATACATTGATTCTTTGACTAACCTATTGAGACTCAACAATGCCCCGAGCGTATCGCTTATTCCAACAATGGAGGATTATTCGAGCAGGGTAGTCAATTTGTAATTAAAGCGTTCAGGAAAAGCGGCTGAGGGATTGAATGAACCCTCGCACAGGCACACACACCAACAGGCCTGTACACCTCTTTTTTATGCAAGGCGGATTGACTCGGAGAATCAAATTGCACAGTTTGTAAAACGTTGAAACTGCATAAAAAGCATGCAAATATTAAAGGGTTTATTTTCAGAGGCGGTCGTTCCTGCATTAGGGGAATTATCCCATGCAGTACGTTGCATTTTACACCATGAACTTATCCGCGAATCAGACTGCTCAATTTCAAGCCTCGCGTAAAACGACCTTTATTTTGTTATTGTATTTCATCCTTTTTCGATTCTTCGAGGTCTCCCAGTGAATGATGGTAGGAAGAGTTGTAGAAGGGAAACTCCCGGGAATCAGTGGGAGGAGGAAATAAAAAGGCAGAGGTGTATTTATATACAGAAAGACATATATGTATTTGTGTGTATATCTGCGCATAAAAATATAGAAAGTGAGTGAGAGAGGAGGTTGCGTATACGTGGCTCAATTTTTCCTGGTCTCGTTCGAGGGCGCGAGTTTTCCTGCTACGAGGGTTCTGACCAATCAGCTCGCCCCGTCGTCTCTCTCCCTCTCTCTCTCTCTCTCTCTCCTCCTCCTCCTCTTCTCCCCCGCCCGCCCTCCCAACTTTCCTCCCTTCGCCCCCCTCCCTCTCCGCCCTCGCCGCACAGCTCCCCATTGAGCGGGGGAAGTAACCTACGCATCGCCTCCATTCCCACTCGGGCAATGATCCCGCTCGTCTGCCGAAACGGCTGCCGCTGACGAGTACAGCAACGAGAGGGAGAAGAGAACAGAATCGGGAGTATGTATCGCGTGAATATGTCCTCGGGCGACCAATCAAATTAACCTTCGATTGGAAGGTAACTTGTCTCATAGCAGGATAGATTCCGCATACACCCAGAGTACCTCCTCTTTAAGCCACCTCTGGTTCGAGTACTGGCCGGTCCTTTCCAAAGGCCCGGGTTCGAATCTCGGCATCGTGAGGGATTTTTCATCGGTAGACCGGTCCCCCCTTGAGTCCCGTGTGGAGAAAACTTCGAATACAGTACGCAATCCGTTGGATGGGCCATTAAATTCGTGGTTCCCTTGGCGCCTTTCGAGTAGGCTTATGCCAACGGTGCCGGGATTCTCTCTAAGAATTCTCCCCTCCCTGTACACATTCCACCTCCACCAATTTCCCACTTATCCCGAAAGTCGTAAATGGTTTTAGCTGTTGGCCTCCCACGAATAACTACTTCAATAGACCATCTCAACGGTGTATGGAAAGAGACGAATTATCACAAAATATGAATTCAAAGGTAATTCTTCCTATTGCGTTGTCTACTAACTGCGGTTGGCGATCATGTTGGTTTTCCATATCTATCGACATAATACCCTGTAAGCCATCATAGAGGTGAATCTTGGCCAGGGGGAGAATCTTCACCATACATGGCCTACCTATCATGCTTATCGAGGTAATTACATTTTAGTCGAACTATGACCATTTAAAAACGATTCAAGGAGCAGAGCAAGCATGCTTAAACGTGCCGTAAGGTGGATTAGTAATAAGTCTTTATACCAAAATGTAACTATCTAGGTCAACTATTGATAAACTTTTAATTATATATTGAATATAATCTCGGCTATTCAGAATCCTATTAGTACTAGAAAAGAAAGACATCTTAAAACCCTCGGTTCGACAGTCTATTTCCCTAATTTTATGATTTTCGTTCAGTCTACCAAAGCAAGTAGGAGTTCACAAATAGTGTTTAACGTCATCAGTAAAAACATCGTCTTGGACTTTACGTAAGAGATCAAGTCTATATTTTAACCTTTTGTAGTCTTGGAGGTACAAGCTCTGAATTAATCAATGGGTGATGTGTGGTACCTCTTCCGTAATTTTCTGAGCGAAGAAATAGCTGGACTTCCTGCCCTTTGCCTACCCGCTATAATCCCCTAGATTATGTTTTGGAGCAACCTACATTTCTCGCCTTTCACGATGTGACCCAGATATTGAGGTCCCGTTCCCTTTTTTCGATTTTGAATATTACTCCCTGTGGGTGTCTATATTCTGTGCAGTAAAAATATGATATTATTTTTTTGCCTAATTCACGAAATACGAAGCACTTTACTGTACACCCACATATCAAACGATTCTAATCTGTCATGGTTTCCTCTTTTAGAGTCCAACACTCCACTCCATCAAACTACACGGAAAAGGTGTGGCATTCCTGACTTTTTGATCTTAAGGCAGGTCTTATTTCTGACGAAATTAGTGAAAGTCATATCTTCACTAAACTAGTACGCGCCTGCTATATTCTGTTCAGGATTTGTTATCCCTAATGTGCTTCACTATTGACGATTACTACCAGATATTCGTATTGTTTCACATCTATTTTCGCTGCTACTAATAATGAAATTATTGCGTAATAAGAGTTTTAGATATGCATCCACCAGGTGCGTTAAATTAAATTATTAGCATTTTCGTCGTAATAAAATGATCATTAATAGCCTAGGTATTTGTTAAAATACATTAGTTATAATTATGCATGTAAGGATGCAGTTAGCTTAGGTGAGTAGACTTTAGAATATATTTACAATGCACTACTGATTAATCAACCCACTTCACACCAATCTATGCGGTAATTATGCTGCCTGTTATCGGTCTATCATTGTTCGTGTGAAGAAATAAATTTTTAATTTAGCCAAATGGCTAAATTGAAAATTTATTCTTTATTCCTAACTCTAATTTTATTCTCCTGTTCGTATAGAGCGAAGTAAACGGACGCTCTTAAAATGTTTATAACCTCTTTGCTTAAGAGATCAGCTTCATATTTAAATAAAAGATTCAGTTTATATATTAACCTAAGACTTGAGATCTCCATAATACTGTGATGGCGTAAAAAGCCTTCACGACCTTTAGCTAGTGGTTATCGGCTTGATTAGCAAGAATAAGCGCTCAAGACGAAAAAGGGGCCCGGTTGGTGTAGTGGTCAGAGTAATTGCGCCTCATCCCGAGGGCCCTGGCTCGAAATCCGGCTGTGGAAGATATTTTTCAATTCGTGGAAGAAATTTTTCATTGGTAAATCGGCTCCTACGTGAGTGTTTTGTCGAAAACATTCGGGTAGAGCAACCCGTCCGTCGAAAGGGACATTAAGCCTTAAGGCGCCTTTTCGTTAAGAACAGGCTAATACCTTTGCAGGGTTTTTCTTCAGCCGTCCTCCTTTCCCTTCCGTGCCCATTCCTGTACCATTCATCCCGGTCTAAAGCGTCTATAAGGGCCGGTAGAGACTTGAAACAATGATGATGATTAAAAAACTTTTGTGTGGCCTGAGCGCGTGTGGATTTCGCTGTCTGGGCAAAACTCGTCGTTTTTTCTGTTTGCGCCCCAAAGTGATTATGCGATGCCCGCACCAATATCCACGCCTCTGTTTAACATGCCATTCTCTCCTTTGTTTCGCAACTCAGCCGTTGTTACGTCACCGGCATGTCGTCCCAGCAGAATTTTGACGTCGGTAAAGATGGCTGATCTAAACGAAGTTTGAACCAGCGCACAGTGGTCGGAAATCGAAAATACCTGGCCAAAATTCAAAAGGTGATTTTTTCAAGTCAGGAAGCTGAAACTTAGCATAAATATTCTCAAAAGACCTGTGCATCCGATAATCCAAGGCAATTTCCTTAGTACTCAACAATTAACAATTTGCATGAGGTCAAAAATGCACAAATTTCGCAAAAACTGTCTACCCTCAATTTTCTCACGAAATCTTCAAAATCAAGCCCTTACTGAACCTTTATGGGTGATTATTTGGAATAAAAGGTGATGGAATTAGATAATACAGCTTTTTATCTTTGTTTTAATGTAGTCTACTTACATTTTTGTTATTATTTACCAAAGATATTAAACAAAATGGCGGACCCTCATTTTTGGTCAATTTTTTTAATATATGTAGAGAAAAAGTAAATTGCATCGCCGAGCATCATGGAGTAACTTATATGGGGAAACTCTACTAAGCTTCCATAGTGCGAATCCGATGAGTTATGCTGCGACCGTTTGCGACGCCGAATTTCACATCAGTTTTTCGATCGCGCAGTCGAGTCTGGTCCAACCCGCCTGCAACGGGGCGGCAAGTGTGTGGAATGGATTGTAGCCGCATCCACTCCGCTATGGAGATTTTCGAGACACAAACATTGAAAAGAGCCTCCATCTATTACATTTTGATGAAAATCACGTGTAAATCGCGGTAAAAATTACGCATTTTATTAAGTGGAGTAACGTCTAGGAGATACTGAAAGACTGCTTTCTTCGAGTGCACCACGGTCGTTTCTCCTCTTACCATCTTGACATCGCCTACTGACGAATACGTACACTTTTAACGGAGACAGCATGCGTATCACACAGGATTATTGTCCATTCGAGGCCACCGAACCACAGCTGGTGTTGCCTGGCTGCAACTCCCCCGCCCCCTGCACTCTGGTTGGGTGTTAGGCGAAGGGTCGTTTTATGGCACCAAGGAGCTTTTTACGCGTTTTTTTGCGGATATTTTTGGGATAACGTTTTCTAGTCTCCAATGAAATGCACTAGAGCGTTCAGTTTCACTTTTGCAGTGGTGTAAATCATAAACTTTTTGAAACTTCAGCTCGGATTTCACTCGTGTTGGTGTCAGTATTAGATCTTTTGAAATTCTCTCTACAACTCCTAGTGGTGCGGATACTTTGCTAAACATTTCAAGATTTCTCGCTTATTCAAGGTTTGTGTACTCTATTAGGATTGCTTATAGAGTATATGATTTGATATTGTCATATATACATCGCCTCCGTGGCATACATTTTTATTAATGGTTTGCGCATTCGTTTCTTTCCGAAACAATTATTATTTCATTTATGTGATGGTGCAGTTAGAATGAGACAATGTATTTAAGGAAAATTTACAGATAAGCATACTATTGACTAAATTTCAGCCACCTATGTGGTTATTACGTAGCAATTAAAATAACTCCTAACGGGGAGGGAGGAATTTCAAAATCGAACCATCTAGCTATCAATAATCTTATGATAATATCGACACCAGCAGATAAGTTGAAATTCGAATCGAGACTTAAGTATGAGGACATTATCGACCTGGCCAAAGACGCTACACGTGTATCTCTGTGAATTCGAATACTCCTCTCATTTCTAGTGACGGAGTGAATGTAACACAGGGCAATGATTTTATCAGGGTTTTTGGCCTAAATAAGGAATTTCATGCTTAAAGCATTACATTCCACGCTCAATCGTCCCCAAATCATTACATGTACAATCTGCATGAAAGCGTATATTAGCATAGCTCTAACGATAGTTACTATTTCCTTTATGATGACCAAATTAAAAACGGTAAAATGCTTGTGGAAGAAGTGGAGAATGAGACAAGGAAAAATAAAAAATAAGGGAAAAGGGAAAATATAATTACCTACAGACAAATAGAAAAAATGTGATTCGCAATAAAAAATTTATTTAAATAATTACTCTAATGTCTATTCTTTAAATGGTTCATTTGTAATGACGTTTATGGTGTTATTTTATCATTCAATCGCTTCGAATAGCAAAATATAAATATTATTGCAGAATCCTTAATGTAATGTGAATTCGCTTTTTCGAATATTCTTTTCTTTTGGAATGTGCATAAAATTGTACTCGCCTATATCCTCTTTAAGCTAATAGTTTCGGCTTTCTTTTAGGGGTTGATGGTGTTAATGATTGAAAAAATGCTTCTATGGTAATCACATGTTTACAAATGTATAAAATACTAATAGGAGTGAAAAATGCGTCATTTAGTATGAAGACAAAGTACTTGTTAAATTGTCTCAACGAAAGGAATTTGGAGGAATATCGATTACAGATAGAGCGGTGCATATATTTGAAGTGTTAAATAGAGGGTATTCTAATCTGAGAGGAGAAATAGCATCGAAATGGGCGAATTCAATAAGGGTGCGGGAGAATAGGTAAAAAAGAGTGGGTGCACATCGTCAGAACCGATCTTAACTGGTGTAATACCAATTAATAATTATACATTATAATTTTTCCTATAATTGTCTCCGGTATCATCAGCGGTAGAATTTCGGCAAGAAAAAAAAATAACATTCACCTTGACAGGGATTAAGCTCCTTTGGGAAGAAATCCAGTGGGAAGAAGGACGCATTCGTAGCTAAACTGGACAAAAACACCTGTAGCACATTCGGAGGTTCCAGTTTCGTATCCCGGTTAAGGTGAATGATTTTTTACTCAGTGGAAATTCTGCTGTTGTGCATATCAGCTTGTAACTCTGCTAAGGATTTTCGCCGCTATTATAGTTCCTATATCTTGAATATGGCATCATCAGAGTCATCTTCTTGGCAGACGACCTACCTCACTGATCCCTGCATTAAGTCATAGCGACGGCACGCAATGTTAAATGTACCTAGATGTAGAAGTACATTGCCGCTTTTCTTGCCTTTGATAGCAATGATTATGGCCGTTAATACCATCGTCTGACGTGAGGCGTGATTGTTCTGATGATGGCACGATATTTTTTCCGATACCTCCCCGGCATTGGAAGAGAATGTCGGTTTCATCCCATTTTGGCCTCAAACGATTTCAGACCCATGTGAGGGAATCAAAACTTCCTGGTTGGTGTGCGGGGAAATGAATCCCGTTATTTCCTCGTCGGGCGCAAACAGAGAGACAATCACACAGCGCGCAACCAAGTCGCCCGGTGGGCTCTCATGGGAAAAGTTTTTCCTCGACTGTTGGATATTGTCAGGGGATTCAATCATGCAACCAATCAGGGTTCCTAGTATTCCTGGATGCTGCAATAACATGACACAAGCGTCGGTACCGAGCGGTCGGTGGGAGAGATTCATTTAGAGATCCGTCTCTACAAACGTCCGACGAAAAGCAAATGCAAATCTCTACAAAGTGGTTTGCGAGGATGTTCTTCCAATCGTCGTGGTCCAAAATCTGTTTAGCACGCATACGAATCCATTGAAAAGTTCGAAGAATGCAGTGTAACTACGCCCTATGTGAAAAACTTGAAAATTTCAGCAGTAAATTGGGCCATCAGTTGAATTCTATAGTTACGGTTGAAATTTCCCACAGTAAATTGGGCTAACTGTTGAAATCCAACTGCTTTTTCGCAAAGGGCGCTGTCACCCTTGATCGCTTAGCAATGGAAAATATGGCAACTGTCAATCTAATTGTGAATTTGAATAAGGTAATTAAAAGATGTATATCTTTTCCTTAAAATATAAGGGTGGATTGCAAGAACGAGGCTCAAACCGTGGTTTAGACGGCGTCTTCATGAGCCGCGGCCTGGACGCGATCTTCCTTCCGCTTGCATAAACAAGGTTTCGTCGCAGTCTATGAAAACCGCGGCCTGTCGTTGTTGATTATGTGGCAACGCTGACTACTGTCATTTGTTTCCCGAAAAGCAATTGTAAGCTCCTTAGCGACGTAAATAAACACCGTGAACTTCAGTTTGGATGCGTGTGAGAGTATCTAGTGAAAATGTGCAGTGGACGAAACGAAAACTTTTCGCTGGAAGAGAAGCTGCTCCTGATTTCTATTATATCAGAGTATGTAATACTAGAGAGTAAGGCGTATTACGCGACCACGTTGGATAGGGAAAAGGAGGAATTGAAAGATATTTGTGGAAAGTATAATGCCAACAACCCAAAAGTGTAATGCATTTCAATGAACTGGACTTTTATGCAAGGAAAGAAAACTTTTTAAAAGAAGCGAAGAATTTGTTTGTGAAGTGACTTATTATCAAGGCAGTTAAGTTATTATTTTTGTGGCTGTAACCAGTTTATTCCTTATTTTTGTAGTTATATTTTTTGATTGTACGTCTTGTGATTATGTATGTGTCGAGTGAACATTAAACGCCAAAAAAATGAATAAATAACCTTATTTTCAACCTATTATTTGTACGCAGATTGAATAATATCCCTTTATATTGACGTATGTCTGGGCAGGAAATTTTAATATGCGTGTAGTCTAGAGAATCAATGTCAGGGAAGTGGTTCCTAATAAAATTATGTATCTAATAAATGGATTAGTTCTGTGTTAACTCCACGCATTTTCCGAAAAGCACTAGCGAAAATATTTAGAGGTTTTCCCCATAGGTTAACAGCTAAGAATGAGTAATTTCACTAAATTTGGAGCACGATATTTAATCATCAATCAACTGTACAAACGCAACCTATTTATCGTTATTTTTTCTTAACGTTACTTCACATTTAAAATGTAATTCATGCCCACCCTGATAAGAGAGAAAATCCAGCTATCACATCATGTAATTCTGCGGCAATTAAGGGGAATTTGGTAATATTTAGGTCCAATGAGCACAATGAGCTTCGCGTACATTCATTAAGCACCTAAAAGCCGTTGATTCATGAACACCAATCTGATCCCCTAAAGCCTTAAAACAAAACTTGCAGTGACGAAAGACCTTAATTACATAAGCAATTGAATAATTGGTGGCACTTGGAATACCCAGCGGTCCGTCGAAAGTCTGATATGATAGTTCGTTTCTCCCAATAGCTGATGAGTTACTTCTTTATTAAATCTTTACCTCTGTTCAAACTCTGAATCGATGTATGATAAAAATAGATCTCTTCGGTCCCTAATTAATCTGTTTATCTTTATCGGTGGAACGTCAGCATCCTCAATATCTGTAATTTCTTCTATTTCCTCCGCCTCGCGAACGTCAAAAAGTGCCGGCCGGCCATGTTTGGTGTCTCTCGCGAACGCAGACCGCGGTTTAAACCTACCCAGCAGGAGGTTCGAGAATTGGCGGCTTTTGAACCGCGGTTTAGACGGCGTCTGACGTAAAACTCGTTCATGCAAGCAAAAAACCGCGGTTTCGGCCATTTTCCCTAACCACCGTCTAAACCGCGGTTTAAACCTCGTTCTTGCAATCCACCCTAAGTGTTTTAATTTTGATATTTTAATCGAGAATTAACGTTATTTAACCTATACGCATATGCATACATCCTAAATTAATCTATTTTTATCGATGGTATGGGTGATAAATGATCATGTAGTCGACGTACCCTACAAAATTAATAGTATGCCTTTGCCATAATTCGAACATACACATCGAAATGACAAATCAAAAGTTCAAGATAAATCGATCAGTTTCACAAACCAATCTCTTTGATGCCCTTCCGTTTCAATCATCGAAGCACTTCAATGAGATCTGCAAGAGGCTCAGAGTAAGCGCTCCAAATGTAACCACCCAAAGGTAGACACTTCTGGACGTTAATTCTCGATTAAAACGCTCCTTCAAAAAGCTGGTGTAAGGACGTATTCAGAACTTTGTTTACCTTGGATACGATCTAATGTCCTTAAAGGTTCTTAAATGTATGGCATGGCAACTATAAACGCCGGTAATAACGATCGGTTTATCGTCCTTTTTACCGATACCAATTTGTATAAACTCAGTTTTCTCTCAATGCTGCTTATTTTTTCTCAATTATAGCCAAAGCCCTCAGAAACGCTTTTCCCTTTTCTAGTTTTAGTTTTCTTCACGCCTAAGGTGTAATGACTGCTTAGAGTTGCCATCAAGTGAAACTGTGTGGTGTCTCAAAGCGGTTGGTGCTTGAAACGTAGAAACGACCTAACCTGACATTAATCTTTAAATGAAAGTCAAATGGTTTTCAATGGAAGCCCACGTGAATATGGCTTTTTTATCTGAGTTTTATTTTTCGAACAACTCGAATAACAGAAAGTAGAAGAATTCAGAGAGCAGGAGACTTTATATTTATCATTTCCATTTTGGTTAGCGCTGAAGTAGGCTGGATAGTATTCAATGGGAAGAAAGCGAAACAATCAGAAAGGAGTAGGCGTGTAAGGGTATGGGAAGGAAGTTTCTGGAGGAAATTAAAAGGGGCCATGAGTAGGTGGACGAAGGAGGAAATATGAGGAAACTGTATTCCACAGACCGAAAAAGACGGGAAAACGTTAGGTTAGCTGGGTCTGTGAGATGAAGAATACGCTTTTAAACCTCATTTGTCACGTTTATACATTTGCGCTCTTTCCACTGTTTCTGGCACGAATTTTAAAAATGCATTCAGTTATTTATCTCATCACTCAAAGTTCTACCGCGTGCAAAAACAACTTCATCCGTACGAGTACCGCTAATAGCAAGCCCATAAGTCCGTGCCTACCAAGATGGCCGCTGGCTTCTCGAATCAGATGCATTGCCTCCTCCGGTATATTTTTAACTGCTTGATTGTTTGTGAGGGATATTCAGGTACTCCAGCGGGTCAAACTCTGCATTCCTGCCAACCATTCGATGGACGATTCGGCCATGGAATCGTCGGCAGTAATGAAGAGTTTGACCCAGCAAAGTACTCAAACAGCCTCCACAAACATCATGCGTCGGGAAGGCATTTTATCTTTAATTGTTCCCATTGCTGGCAATCATAGTAAGCGCCAGTAGTGGGACGGAACCGGCTGAAGTCACAAATTCACTACAACAACTAGGGTTGCTCTTTTACATTATGTAAGGTATTAGGGCAGCACTGAGATGCGATGGTATTCAAATGGCGATGTTGCGTCGTTACGTGGGAAGGTGGTGGAAACGAGGTGAAAGAGAAAAAAATGATATTTGAATTCAAAACCTTGAACCTTATTCAGGAGAGACTCTATTGTTTGGCTTCGAAAATTTCAAGGTCAGGACGTATTGACAAATTCCTGTTTTGCATCCCTTTTTTACGATGCAGTTACGTCATAGTTCAAGAATCGGGGTGTTTTTGAATGAGATTAATTAACAGCTCAAGTACCTGGGTGGGATTATGAATTAGTAATTAGCGTCGTCGCTATATCGCCAAAATCGCAATATCGTCTAAACCACAGTAGAAGCGAAATGCTCGCGGTAACCGTTCAAATGACTCGCACCAACAATTGCGATATAAGATTTGAAGAACAGGTCAGAAATTGAATAATATCGGTCGTGTTATCGCTGTCATAAACTCAATAAGAACAATGCGATCGCGCGCGTTACGATGATCCACGTATTGATCACGCAATGCGGCAGAAACATTAATGGGGAACTTGCATGATTTTTTTTTATTTAACAGGCGGACAGAAAATTATTTTCTCGATTCAACAAAGAAAACTGCATGTAAATCTGAGTTTTCCTTCGCGAGATATTGAATGCTAAATATAGCGAAATTTTAAAGCGCGCCGAAAACTCCCTCCCCCCCCAAGCCACTGCTGAAGAATACCCGATGACGTCAACAGTGCCTAAACAATCGCCCGAAGCAGTCTACCGCTGGGCTAATTGTAAGAGCGCACCAACACGGGTGATTCAAGCGAGCCTATTCAACCCAAAAGTGAGCCCACCTCTGATTTTTAATTGAGTAGGTAATCACTTAATGGTATACAGTTGATATTTCACGTCAATAATGAGTAATATGTAGGCAAGATAGTTTAAATCTCGAAAGTTCATCTTACTTTTGCAGTGCCCGCTCCATACATCGACCCAACTCCCTAGCATTGTAATTAGCCAGCGAGATGAGTTCGAGGCATAAGTATTGTTTAACACTTGGCTGTAAAAATACCTCAACCAAGAAGCCTAATAAGCTATTTATTAGGTTGCTTACAAACGCAAGAAGAAACGTATGTATGTACAATGTCAATAAGTGACTGACTAACCCAGACTTCTATCAAAGGTGAGGTGTAAGTGTCCAACTCAAGAGCCCGACGTATCTCTTTCTCCCGTGGAGAAAGTGCGCATCTCGACAGTGATTTGTTGATTACTTCCAAAACATTCATTGCTCTGCGAATCGTCAGAAACAATTTTTCGGCCCTGAGTGGTGTTTTAGTAATTTTATTGGCAAATTAGGTGACAGATAGTATTGTTACTCGATACGAGTTACAAGTTAGAGTCAAGATAGTTTAATTTCCGAATCCTTTTACGTGCCAGATGAGTTGAAATGTACTCACTGTGCGATGTGTTTCTTTGAGAACGCGTTTATTAGGTCTGATGCTCTCAAGTTAATAAAACAATGCCTTTACAAGGTAGATATATTTTGCTATTGATTTGGTGCCGAAGTTTTTTTTATCTTAATGCAATTACATCGATCTGTAACGTTACGTAGCGGCGTAGTGCAGTGCTCATCATAATCTCTTTAGCATGACATGAGGCAAGTATAAGACCCAGGGTCATTGTGTCTTTTTATATGTATGTAATCGAGACTTGAGAATGTTTTTATGTTTCGGTGGTGTAGTTATAGTGTTGATGTTCATGAGAATTACATTCAGGTAATGCTAAACTATACTCTGCCACAAATGTTGTTTGTGGCCGACATAGGTATTTAATTAAAGGGCTACAAAGTACATTTGAAAAAATTCAGGTCTTTGAATTATTATAGCCATTTACAAACTTTATGCTGGAATGTGATATGGTGATGATTAAAGAACACTGTTTAGCTTATACTAATGCCTTTCCATATATTGGGGTGTCGGACGGTAATGATTTTTTAAATCAATAAGCGGGTTCATTTGTGTTGAGTGTTTTGAATAGCAGGTGCTACTTTTCCTTATTCCACTACCATTTAATGTATGGGATAGAATTATGGGATCATGCCCCAATGCATTTATTCAGCAAAGAAGGACGATCAAGATCAGGTTTTATGTTTTAAAATTGCACTTTAAATTCCTAAATGAATTTACTGAAGGTAAAAATATTGACATTTCCTTCTGATATTGATGTTAGTGTTGTTTTTCTTGACAAAGACTATTACAATGTATTTTGCTGAATGTCCGATGATAATAACTAAATCATAGCACTTAAACCGGTGAATGTTGGTAGAGAGGTAAATGTGAGCATAAGGGTTATACCTTTCAAAATTCAGTGATACTTCTGGCGAAAATAAAGATATGTAATAAGATAAGTAATGCTTCAACTTCCTTTTACCTGACATCCAACAGCATGACGTGGATAAACGTGCTTCGTACTATTGGTTTTAAAAACAAGACAACTATTCTTGTTATAACGTAATTAATTATTACCGGTATACTATTTAGTTTCATTGAAGAAAATAAATCGTACGCTGGGAAGTCCATTCCCTATAATGAACTTCATACGGACTATTAAATCAAGGGTAAGTCATTCCCGATAAGGCCAATCCTCTACATTTGTGCCTCGCTCCGATAAACTAACCTTCATTCTCCGCATTAATAAGTATTATAAACAAAGGATTCAAAGTAAATATCTCTCATTTATTCTCGTTGTATTCATAAAAATCGAAACTTTGAGGCAAACGACGGTAACATCATGCCGCTGGCTTTAAATGTACACATGTCCACGATGTCACACAAGTATTATCGAAAGCAAATAACGAAAAAATCACTCGCATAACCTCATTGAGCTACATCACTTCTTGTCCAAAGGTTTGTTTGCAAAATTACCGAAGCAAAACAGCTGTAGCCATCATCATTTTAAGGTACGAGACTTTCCATTGGTCCTCACGAAGTTCATCAGCTTCGCCTTACAAATTTTTCATAACGAGAATTTTCTCCCATCCGGTCAGGAGAAAAAGTTTTCTTTTTTTTCCGCCGACGTATAGCAATCATTTGTCATAACAAATGCCATGAGGGTCATGGCATCAATTTCAGGAATATTGTCCGAACGAGCGGCAACGTAATCATCCATTTTTTTACCTGAAATATTCGAGGTAAAAAGTCAATTTAATATCCCGAAAGTGCATTTTTAATATCCCAAGTAATAATCGTGGCACAATAACAATAGGAAAACTTACCCAACAATAACAGCACACGAACAAGTGACGGTGAGCGACTAAATCCTCCACCAAAGCAATGTTTACAGCATGCGTTGGTGTTTTTCCCGACTCAGACGGCAGATTAGGCACGGATGACGTCACACCTAGCTTCGGCAGAGCTCGGGTGTCTTCGCGCAGTGGTCGGCTCAGAGAAATTTTGCTTGATTTTTTAAGTCAATTTTTTATTTCTTCTGATGATGAATGGAGATAATTTAGGTATTTTTGCGAGCTAATATTTCCGTTTTACCTGTTCAAAATAGTTTTAATAGCAATCGTCGACCCATGCAAGTTCCCCATTGTTCACAAATTTTCACAGTGCAAATTCCATAAATATTCACCGTAGATGAATTTCGCATGTGAAAAGTTGACCTTTTGTATGTTAACACGATCAACCCGACGGATGCGAATGCGCGTCCGAGGTGCTTTGCCAAGATACCGAAGGACGCGCATTCGCGTCTTTTAGTGACCTCTCTGATGACCTCACTGAAGACCTCTATTAAGACCTCTCTCGAGGACTCGAACTCGCATCTTTAATAAATAATTGAGTTTTGTTATTCAAAAAAAGTTTTAACTAATTTTAAATTTCATTTAAGTGACTAGCCAAATTAATGTGGCAGAAAAACCTTTCCGTTTTTCATGATTGCACACTAGAAATTATCCGGGTTGAATGTGTATGTGATCAAAAATATTTCTGAGGACAATTAGTTTTCCCGCCACCCGAATGTGATACATTCACTCGCAAGTAAATTCCATGCTGCGTGAACCTTAGGTACGTTTTATTAAATAAGAGTAATTTTCCAGAGAAGAGACGAAGCTGATTCTCTAAGGGCGCTTAACTAAACAGCTCCGTGACTCCACTCACGTGCGCAAAATATGGATTCCGGTGAAAGAGCTCCGCGTTATATTTGATAACAGCGACGCGCCTAGTTGGAGCATTATAAGCTGTGAGCGTCGAGTTACATTCGCGAAACAACATTTTCCTCCTCGGGCGCGGAAATCATGAAAATCTCCTGAAGGTGGTATATTCACGAGCAACAAATTAAAATAAATGAAGGCGCTACTATGGCGTAAATTTAATTTAATTTTCAGCATCCTGATCACACCAGGTCTTTGAAGCCTCTAATCTTTTCTGATCAGGTTTTCCGATGGTCTGTACCTCTGATCTATTCCATCACACTCCAATAAACAGCTGAGTAGTAATAGAAGGAGTTATTTGAAAGTGGGTGACCGACAGCTTAGGTCATTTGCGCCATTAATATCGGTGGAGTAAAATCGGATACGGGTAGGGATCTTTCGAGGAACAGAGAAATGGTGGAGAAAATCCCGGCGTCATTATTGGCTTGCTCTTAACGAAAGGAGCCAAGGGGACCACGGCTTAACGTCCCATCCTCCAGACGGAGTACTAAACACGAAAATCTCTCGACTCGGTACTCAGGCAGGGGCCGGCTTAACATGAAAAACATCTTCCACTGCCGTGATTCGAGCTCTCGGGATGGAAGGTCATTACTATGACCACTCATCTCATCTGTGTTATCAAGTCTGTTTCCACACTTATAGGCGCTTCGGACCAGGAGGAAAGGTACAAGGATGGGAGCGTCCCATCCTACGAATTGATAACTGTACTCGAATATTCTCCATAAGACACCAGATTAGGGACCGGAATACCAATGAAAAATATATTCCACTGTCGGGACTCAAACCCGGACCCTCCCGGTGAGCAGTCAGTACTCTAATCAGTACACCAACTCAGCCATATAAACCAAACCAGGCAACTCCTAAGTAAATTTGTTCTTTCCTTGTTTTATTGCTCCTAAAGTAAGTGGTAACGATTCCATTGGTTCTTAACATTCTCCTTGTAACCCAAACTTTATCTTCCATTACTCTCTTTTGCATGGAGAAGAAGTATCTTAAAATTGTATTCCTGGATTACTTGCTCTATCTTATGCAATGAGACCCGTAGGTCCTTAGCTAAGTTAGATTGGAAAGCTAAGATGATGGCGCCATCTGTGACGCGTTTGATGTTCTTTCGAATGCCCATTCCTTCCAGTACTACGGTCAGAAATCTACTACATAAACGCTGTATGGTAGCATCAGTATAAAAGTGAGGCAACTTATCTCTGTAAGTTGAGAAAATTAAAAAATTAAAACTTAGGTACACTCTCAGTGGCCATTTTGTCACCTGCCTGCTTACATTGTTGTCATTGTTGTCGTGTCATGGTTGGTATTTATGTTAATACCTATCCAGTTAGGTTATTTTCAATGATTATGAGACAGTTGTTCTCATCTCATCATTTTTTACCTCCTTCCCCTGCTTATCCGAGACATTCGGTGAAATTTTTTATCGTGACACCCGCAGCCAGAAAATCGTAAAAAAAACCTCGCTTAGTGTGAAGACTTCCGAGACAGAAGTGTGCCATCTTCTCCAGGTTGGTGATAGAATCAAACCCATAAGTAGGGAGAAAAAAGAAGCTGAATCGAGATCTTTCCTAAATTCCAAGGAAATACATTTCACTTCAACCAGTATTGCCGGAGGACGGGGGATTTCCCCGAAATAACTTTCTTAAATTCATCTCAACGGGTTTAAAAGGTTACCTCGACAAAAAAGCTTAAAATTCTTAAGACGGAAAAGAACAAGCGTTTATCTACTGCACATATTCCACAGATATTTTTAAGGAAATTATATTCAAGCATAAGGATATTTATAAATGGAATCCTGCAAGGTCAGTCATCTCTTAAAATAATAGGAGAAATTAAAAACCACGGACCACAGAGGGAAGTATGGTATTGTATTTAAATAACAATAAAGAAATAAAATTTAAAAAAAACAATAAAGAAAAAATTATAGATTTTTGCAACGTAGATTTCCATTGCAAAGCTATCCCAAGTTCATGAACATTTAGCATAATGCATTTTAATAATTACTGCATATATTTTTGGGGTATTAAGTACCAATGCAGTAAAACCGAAAGTCTTTTCTTTCTATGCTACAAGTGCTGCGAGTAAAGAAATCTTATAAATCTGGTTTCAAGGCTATTTTTCAAATCCCCATTCATTACAGGATCACTAAAAATACTTTTAAGAATTAAAACTAGGAGCGAAAGAAACTTATCCATATTCGTGTGCGCAATTATTTTTTTATTACTCTGGATCATATATTGTCGACACCTGAGATGCAGATGTCTACAATTTGAGCATCAGTTGGTAAACTGGATGAATTCACCACTCATAATGCAAAATCATATCTAGGTGATTTTAATTGCAACAAGTGTCAAAACACCGACAAACTTTCAGATTGTTTTGTTGCAAAATAACCAGAAAGTTTTGGCTGTAAACAAAGGTCTGTATCATACATTTTGAGGGTCATAGGAGGGCATTCTCATCATGCGAATAAACTACCCAATCCAAGAATTTTACGAAGGAATTTTCGGCGAGATTAATGTTGAGCAGATTAGTACAACTACTAAATAATAGAGAATCAGGTTTACCATGAGAATTCCTATCAAGCTAATGTTTGGCAATCTTATCTTTTAGGGGTAGAGATAATTATGCCTGGTATGACTGAAATCAATTAAAATGTATTCACCAAATAAAAAAACAAACTGCTGCTACATACACCACTTTTTTATGTAGTAGGTATACATAAATGTCTTTTACCGGTAACCTAAGTTCATCGAGTAAACGGCAAGAGAGTGTTCTTTAACCGAAATCGAGAAATCACTTTTTTGAGTTTTGCTGGAAAATATTAGTAGCTTGTTGAGTTAATTGTCAGATGGTTTCAGTCAGTGGCGCACCCACGGGGTGTGGGAGGGGGGGGGGGGGGCAAAGGGGCCCTGCCCCCCCCCCCCCCACTTAGCTCTCTACGAAACCCAAATTAATCTTTAATTGACAAGCCACAGTCACATGGTAGTAGCCATTGGAAAAATAGGAAAAACTTGTTTCATAATTTTACTCGAGTCTGACTACACCAAAGATAAAAGAAAGGTTCTTTTATTTGTGCTGTGACACAATAATTTTAGCAAAGGCCTAAGATTATGCCTATTTTTGTCTGTAGATCTGATATGGCTACTTATGGGATGTTGTAATAACTAATATGGAGTAGTACTAATATTCAAAATGTACTGATAAAAATAATATTTTGGTTACACTTTGCAAAAGAGCGGGCTGGTGGCGGGCTATAAGTATTTCTGGGTGCGCCACTAGTTTCAGTATTATAATTCAGTCTTAATTTATTTCAAAAAGCATGAAATATTGTCAAAAGAAGGCTGCAAAATGGTTATAAAAAAGTTAATATATTTTTGAGAGATAGAGCGCGCAAAATTTAACGTGAAACTCTAACGGGTATACAAAAGTTATTTTTGCTGTGACCTGTTAATTTATCAATTGTCATCTCAATGCATACATTTTTGTGATATGTGAATATTCTTATTTATATTTATTTATTCATTCATTTATTTATTATCATCCCTATTTTGGAGATGATTTCCAGGAATTTTTATTTCCTCAATTAGTGTCTCTCTTCTCTCTCTCTTTCTCCTTACTCTTTATTTTCTCGTTCTCTCCGTTTCGTATACGATGCCAATTGCATTTACATTCAGAACGATGACGATCGTGGGCGAGCCGTAACTTCCTGGTCTCATTAAGAATCTTAAACTTCATTTCGCTCGGATCCTAATTAGACTACGGGGATCGTTTCCCAGAAGGAATCCCATTCTGGTTACTTTTTGATCAAGCAAACAAGATTAGGGAAATTGCTTGCAGGGAAATTTTCTCCCAGGCTTATACTCTCGCAGTGTGCCATGTGCTGCTTCAGTCCTCTATAAATTCAGCAATTCCCGTAAGATGAGATTTTTCCACTGCAATGACTTTGAATTTGACTTTTTCTTTATTTTACCTGAGTGGAATAAGACGTAGCCGTCCTCTCCACCCCCCACCCAGGGCTCATACATGTTACAGAGCTACATTCACACATTAGTCAACTCTTTTGCATTAAGGTCATTATAACATCAATATAAAAGATATTTTATCACATTTTAGTTTTTATCACAAGTGCTTATCATATAAAATTGTTACACAACAAACAAAAAAAAACAAAAAAACAGTGCCTCAAGATTGTAGGGGCATCTCCTTTTGGCATAGAGTCCCTGCGGCTGGGTCTTCTCCCAGATGCAGTGACTTTTGCGCAAGCAGGGCTCTAGACGCACCGGATTCACTTTGAGAAATCATGAAATGTTTATGAAATAGTAAATCAAAGTTATAAAAGACAAAAATATTTCAATTGCAAAGGTGGTAAAAAAAAGTAGTATCAAAATGAGTACATTGGTTACAAAAGCGAATCTGCCCTTTCAGTAAAAAATAATTCAATTAAAATATTCCAAATATAAAAAACTTTAAAAGTGAGGGTAAAAATAAAAAATTATTTGAAAAACTAAGTGAGAAGTAAAAACATAGCGTATCAAGGATTACAAACGGTGGTGAAATAAACAATGCCATTGAGTGATGAATAAGAATTAAATATATTTTTTTAAATGATGGCATTGGTCACTAAAACTAAACTGATCTTTGTATTTATGCTTATTTTATTTATTCACTTTATCTCCCTTGGTATCAATATAGTTCCGTCAGGCATTCCTGACCGCAGGACATATATATAATAATTACTTTAATACTAAAACATTCTTCTTAAAATTTTGTTTGATTCGCTGCCTAGGACCATCAATAAAATGGACAATAAGAAAAATACATCATTAACACAAATTTTTAACTTAAATTATTCAGAAACCGTTTTTTATAGCACCGTTATATAAGAGTAAGGATTAACAACCCAAACATTACAAAAATATGCATGTACTATTTTAAGAACATGTTCTTATAATTTTTAGTTATGTTCCTGATACTTATAATGAACTTTTTTTATTTGTTTTTTTGTGTTGTTGAAATGTTTCGTTTCCCTGGTTGGTTTGTAGGTTGTTGAATGGTAGAGGTGGATTGTTGTAGGGCTAAGTAGGGAGAAGGGAAGAATTTAAATTAGGTTTTGGTCATCTGTATCTGTTTGTTCCCGTGGATTGCAAAATCGACCAAAAGTGGTTCAACATGTGTAGTGCATATTTTAAATAAGTAATTTAGCATTTTTTGATGTTCATGGAACTGCTATAGAAAAAGCAAAAGAAACAGCAAGTGCTCAGCAGTTGGTTGCCCAACTAGTGAGACCACAAGTGAGTAAATATCTTGCGAAACACGTCATGCGACAATGCCATGCTGTGTGAAACAGGATGTATTATTCTGAAATAATGAATTCGGAGCCGAGTTGGTGTAGAGGCTAGAGTATTGGACCTCTCATCAGGAGGCTACGGGTTCGAATCCTGACAGTGGAAACGTGAAAACACAGACGATAATGGATATTTTAGGGGCTGCCCATTTATGCTCTCCTCATAGCTTCAAGGGCTCTGTTCTCTTAAATAGTCAATTCCACCTTTGCAATTTGATCTTGTACAGTATCAGAAAGATTATTTACACAAAATCTTTCAGTTCTCTTACATTTAGTGGCAGAGGGTGTATTGGATTATTTTTACTATTACTATTGTTAATGAAAATTCTTGGATTCGCGCATCCGTTATAGGCCACAATTTAGCATTTTTAACTTTTGCGAAGACTCATCTTATTCTTAGCTCCATCGTCGCAAATAATGGGAATAATCTCCTCCGGCATACGATATGCGCGGAAGATTTCTCAGATGGACTTAGAGCACTCGGGTGAGACTCGAATCACAAACGGGTGGATGAGAGAAGATTGACCGGTGGGAGAAGACTGGACATGTGTAGGAATTGGAGGGTGAATGTGATCGATGGCTAACTCACGACGAGGAATGCCTAAGGCCTGAGAGACAAAAGGAGTGGAGTGAAGCAATGCACAAGTGAGGCCGGGAGAAAATTAGTATGCAGGAATGGGCCAGTATGGTTGAGGCCAATGAAGAAAGAAAGATTCCGGAACTCTAGACTAATCTCTTTACACGGTGAATACATGAATGACGTTATGGAAGCTAGAATTATATAAGCAAGGACGAGGAAGGATATGGAAAGTTAGTTTTGATGGTATGAAGAGATTTAGAAAATTCGCTAACCTGAAGAGAGGGCGCTAGCCTAACCTAACAAACTAACCTAACTGGCGCTGGGAAGGAACCGTCAGGGGAAAGCAAATCAAATAGAGTACGTAAACTCAATCAAAGATTACCCTAACTTTAACCAACCATGTTCCTTGTCTAATCTCCCATCAGTCTACTCTGTCTCAAATCTCAAAATACACAATCCCTCAAATACTCTGTGCTCTTTCTCAGGGCCTTCCGACCTCCACTTCTTTGTGGAGTGTCTTCCTAACAAAATTACTCCCATCTCCTCTCTAATTCTTCTCTAATATCCATATCAGCGCAGTCATGTTTCCTGAGCCGTCTTCCAGAACTCCAGCCATTTCACGCGGTCTGCCGTTTCTAATCCTGTCCCGCCTCGTCTTCTCCAATACCTGTCTCACCATTCTGATATTTGCCCCCAGTTTCTTCTTGAGTTCTGTCGGCATACCTCGCAGCCTCATATCATGAGTTATCCGTGACTTGAAGATATACATCTCATCCTTCAATCTCATTTCCCACCTGGTATCTTTATTTCAGGCCATCCATTCCGCTCAAATCCTGTGGTTTAGCTCCATTTATATCCTTGCGCTTTCGGTGTCATGAGGGTGAAGGTACCACGACTCTTTTTCCTTTCTATTTGATTTTCTATTAGGAAAGGTGACCGTAAAATGAAGTTATTTTTGCCCTAAAGGATGGGTGGTTATTACAGGTTTACTAAGGAATTTAGGAACGGAATATGGGCGCAGAGAAACTCGATGTCGGCATGAACCTAACGATAGGAACCAAGGGGCCCGCAGTTTAGCGTCTCGTCCGGCGGACGAAGTACTGAACCTAAAGTGCTCTCCATTCTCCGCTCTAGTAGGAACTAGTTTACCTCATGAAAACATCATCCACTGCCGAGGTATGGCCCTGGGTCTTCGGGATGGAACGTCAGAAGTACAGGCACAAAATCAACCCGATTACTATTCTTATAGACTACTTTTCCCAAACTTAGTTCTCTATAACCATATCGTCCATGGGATTGTTTGTAGATGTAGAGGATAATGCGCGCAGGAATGGAGGCCATTCAAGATAAAAACAATCATAATTTCTTGCAATTTATATCAAAGGACGTTTGATGGTGACACGTGATGTTGAATCATTTCAGTGTATTAACTGCATGCACTAGATGGCAGTATTGAATGTGAAATGACATCTTCGGATTTTACTGCATTTCAAGTAAACTGCTCGTTAAAAAACAAACTATTATTTCAACCAAAGAAAAATCCTGATGGATTATATTTGTAATAATAGGACTCCAAGAGTTGCATTAACGCAAGATTTTAATTGTTTCAACATCGGAAATGAAACATTTCTCGACGGCATTTTATTTGCCGAGGAGCTAACTCAAAATCAAAATCAATAGAGGTAAAAGATTACCTTTAATAATCTAGTGGATAGCATGTTCAGGTTCACAATCTGCTAAAGCATTATAAAAGCACTAATACAGCTTTTTCACTAGATCTACTAAAATAGTGTTATGAAGAATGGGAAATCTCCTAATTTTGGATAAGATTGAAAATCTTTATTTCGCACAAGAAAAACTCAAAAAAGATTGTTATAAATTACTCAACATTCAGTGTATCATTCTACATTTATTAAGTTTAATATTCACCCTGCCGATGACAATCAACTATTCATTACCCTAAAATCTTAATATTATTATAAAAACACAGTCACCTAGAAGGAAAACCACCTATATTTATGGTATTGCAGAAGTTTTGAGTCCAGCCTTATTGGGACAAAATATATTGGAGCAATTTTGCGCTCTCGTTATTTTCTATATTTGAGAAAAGAAATAGTGAAGAATGAAAACAGGCATAAATCTTTTGGCCGGAGTTATCTTAAGAATATTTTTTGATACTATTCTACATCAATAGTGGCACAGTTGTCGTACGTTTATGTTGACTTAAAATCTCAATTACTTTCAAAGCATTTTTGCCTAACTCACCTCCTCTTTCAGCAGCGAAAACTTTCCTCGAGGAGGTAGATTTGACGTGAGACAACGATGAATTTATCGGGTAGTTTCACTGAAGGAAGCGTTGGGAAATTGCTTATCTCTATTTCACTACCATCTTTATCAGTGTACAGGAAGATATTCTCCACCAGGAAAAGCGCATTCAACAGACAAAAAGGTAGCACTTGTGAGTCAGTTGTTGATACACTTCTTTACGTGGAATCGCGACAGGTATTAACGTATTTTTATACGTCCATGCTCTTCGCAGGTAATAATTTTGACCATATAGGGGTACACAATTGACGAACGTGCCATTTTCGAGCTACTAAATTACCAAGTATAAAATATTTACCGATAGAATAAGTCTCGCTAAATATCTGAAATGTATGATTTAACTGTGAAAAAAATCATGGACGCCGACGTTGACGGATGCTAATATTAAAGAATGTAATGAAACGGAAAGGACTGCCTACGAGTCCATCTGTAATTTATCTAAAAATTGGCTAAAATTAATGCAGTGATATGAAAGTATATAATGTAAAAAAATTACTTTATTAATGTGTCCTGTGTGAAGAAAAATGCTGCACTTCCGCCGCTCTGTCCTCACCGCTCAAAAAGTCTATTTTTATTGGTCAAGGAGACTGAGAAATAAGTATATCCAAAACTGTCCTCATCGTGAATTTATTTTCGTGGGCAAGGGGATCAAGAAATATTCTTGAAGGAATTTTTCCTGTGGTTCATTCCACGCGACGCCATAGGCGTGGTCATCGTACCCTTCCCGACTTCCTCCGTAACTTCTGGCTCTCACCCCTCCTTTGTCATCTACTTTTCCTCCACCCACAAACCGATATGCCCCTCCGGGCTTAATCAGTTTTTCATGGGGCCAACGGTTGGATATCCAAAGTTTTCCTCCTTTCGCTCGCTCTCATCGCTCGATTTCAACATCCTCAGACCAAGCCAGACGGTGCGCACATCATTTCAGACTTAAATTTCATGAAGTTTCATTGCACTCGTATGAAGTAAGGTATTGGCGTGGTAGGAAACATTTTCTGATACAGAGTTGTATTTAACCGTCTGAGCAGCCATGTTGTTATTCTAAAACTACCAACTCAGAGCGAGGCTTCCTTCCACGCCAAAAATTATTTAAAGTTCAAATTGAATCGAGTCAAAGTACCCTTGAAACTGAATGGAGAATGCCGAAACCGGAAGGGTTTCATATTTAAATATTAAGTGTGTGAAAAATACATCGTTTAAGTTTTTCTTTCAGTTATTTAAAGTTGATAATGGTGTTATTAGTTGTGGTCTCATAACAACTCAATAACAATCAACGTAATCAGGTTTATGCAGCTTTTAATCGAATGGTATGTGCTGTGAGGCATATTACCAATCTTAAGGTGATGAACTTGGAGCTCCGTCTTGTTTTCAGAGCAATAGAGCATTAAAAGTTTGGTTTCCCTAACTTTACTATTGAGGCAGCCCTTTTAACCCGCCCATTCCCTGTAAGAATATAGAAACCATTTCTCCTGTTGTGAACTGCAATTAGTGTATTGAAGGTTGCTCAAGGACTTGATGTGGTTGTTAGTTTAATGCTCCCATATCCCTAGGGCCATGGTTTGAATCTCGGCGGTAACTTATTTTCTTTAGTGGTATACTGGATCCTTCTTGAGTGGTGTGTAGAAGGCTTTTCGAGTACTGTAGGTACTCCGGCTGTCAAATGGGACGTTAAAACAGTGGATCTATTGGCACCTTTCCTCAAGAGCAGGATGATTCCAATGCCGGTTATGGTTGCCACCTCGCCTATATTGATATACGTTCCGGCATTAGACCAATTTACCCACCCATTCTTTGTGGCAAAAATGACTCTAGCTAACTATCGTCTCCCATAATCAAAACTACGGCTATGAAATTTTACAGAAAGGAGGCACCGTGGACATAAAATCTAATCACAGTCAATAGGCTTTTCGAGTTAATGCTCCAAAAACCTACCCACGTCACAAAATATGCATTTGAAATCAAGAATGCGGGATACCGTGGTAGTTTGCATTTAGCCCGGCTATCAAAAAAGGAACCTTACATTAAAGAGATTCAGATATGACATAGAAAGACGTTCCGATATAGGGTTCAGATATGCCATAACCCGGAACGTGTTTTAGACCCTGATCGCCTAAAGCCCTGCTATAAATTTTATTTAACCTCTGGGTCGTTTAATATAAATAATCGTCCAGTATTTAGGCATAAGCATATATGTTACAATGGTAGTGAGTGTATTTGTAACTATTTTTTTGCTTTCATAATCAGAAACAGATGTGCGAAATTGCCTCAGATTTCGGCGCACCGTCAAAAACCTAAAAGAATCGCATGTGCTGGGAAGCAGACCAACTGGTGCGATAACCGAAGTCTCTCTCTGAAGCTATCTCACTATTCACTTCTACTAACTTAACTTCATTCAGTAATTGTCACTTATGGGCGAAACGCAACTTATTTTCATATTGGTCATGTCCTCTCTTCTACTTTCCACTTCCCATTCGCTACATTTATGCCCTGCCGTCTCTTCAAGTTGTGAACGCTTCTGCAGTGTAACAAACTTTACCTACTCCTTCGCCACAATCACTGGAAAACCTTTGTAAGATGTTGTACCCTATTTCCATTGATCAGTGCTATTAAATGCCCATTGATCAAGCTTGTTGATGTCCACGCTGGTACATTAATAACGCCTAATTCTTGCACCACAAATTGAAAATTTTATTTTTTCGAATGTCCACTGATAAGGGCAGTATACAGTTTACTTACCTTCCTCGCTCATTTGTTTATTCTTGCGTACTCACTGGCGAGTTTGATTTCATCTTGGTGTTACGCATAATGAACGATGCATACCATAATCCTTTCATGATTATTTGCATGTACTTATATAAATTTACAGACAAGTAAATTTCCATCCCTTTAACTTAGGGCTCCATCCGTGTAGTTTTCCGCTACGAATTTCTTAATAAACTGTTTGTGATATTTTATGGATGCCTGCGTCATAATTGTGACGGCATACCAAGTTTCAGTCACCGGCCCTCTTTTCTTTTAATGGCTCAAATAACTAGGTACTTTTTTGAACGCGAAGCTTATTTAAATAGATTAAATCTGCGGCGATGAGATAAATTTATACCGATAATTTTAACTATGATGACATATTTTTTGCCATACCTCTTAAGTTAGTTGATAAGGGGGCATACAAGGCTAATTTACTCCGATTGTATTTCCTCCAGTAGGAGCGATAAAAATTAATGAAACAAGGAAAAGGATAAATTCTGATATGGGCAAGAAATAAAAACATCGACGCAAATCGGTGTCGCCACACTCTTTCAAAATACGCATGCACTTTCTCCTCTTTTTCCTCCAATTGCTTAATCAATGCCTTAATCACTTGATACAATATGGTATGATATGTATATGATATTGTAATCAAACTATCAAACGTGAAAAATCGCCGAAATCACATCTACTGTAAGTTTTTGGTGAAATATCTTTTATGAAACTTTATCAGCGATGGAAGTTATTTCTAGGGTGTTGTCATACATTTGCCAAATTTGTCTAAATTCTCAGGGTAGAGGGCACTCCATGGTGGAAGACATAACAGCTGCTGGGAGATCATGATGGCTGAAAGTTTTTTTATTACATTATTTTGATTTATTTTTCAATCTTACGAACATTGCATATAACTCGTTTGCGGTGGTGCAAAGAAAAGATTGTTTATGTAACAGAACGAAACCATAATTTTTCTTCAAATGGAAATGCCTACATCAACGATAAATGTAGCAAATTCGTAAAAGTATTTTTATTAGAGATGGGTCGGATAGCAGATTTCTTGAATTTGAATATCGAATTCGAACATTAAATCATGACTCGAATATCTCGAATTTCGAATACCTCTAATACTAGAATTGAAATTGAAATGCTGAATGCTATTGTGCATACTACTTTGTTGCATGTTGATGGTAAAATCTACAAGTTGATTAAATTTTATGAAAATATTTCTGATTTTTAAATGTCAAATATATAATAAAATAGTTTTTCTACCAATAAATGTTGAGTACATAAACTGTTATAAGCCTTAATAAGTGAGCATAAATTGTAAACACTTCATCTTCTGCCCAGTTTTGAATTAATATGATGTAGTTCATTAACACGCCATATATAGCGTAATTAGCATAATTATTCGAGATCTCGAATATCGTATACTTTATAGTATTCGAGGAATTCAAGTATTCGCGGGTAGTATTCGCAAATATCTAATTTTTATGCCATACATCTGTTTCGTCTGGAATAAAAAGTTTCCTTTTTAATATTTAAGAAAAGTTTTAAACCTACCCATACAACCAGTTAGGCCTTTTCATTCATGGGGCTACCATCTGGAAGCGTTTTCCCACTTCGGCGTGGCAAAAATGTTTTAAATTGATAGTTTTTTTAAATAAGGACTTTGTGACGTATGAGTGAACACTACCGTTATCAGCTTCATATGAATTTAAAATGGCGTGAGGCTCAAATTAATAATAGTTGAAGCTCCATAATGTTTTCGCTTAAAAAATCTCCATGTCTTTATAAACATACTTAGAACATTATCTTTAGTTTATTTTTGTTTATTGGTAATGAATAATTTGTCTTGATCGCTTATTTATGATTATGTTGGTAGGTGGAATTTAAGTCTTGCATTCACCAGTTGAGAGACAAGAAGATGTAACGGAACGTTTTTTGTTACCCTCATATCTCTCTGGCCGTGATAATGAGCTTAATCAGCTGCCTTCGAGTTGAAATGAGGAGGTACTGATAATGTCACTCAAAGGAAGTAAACATTCTCCTTGATCAATGAATTTTCGATAAGCTTCGCGCAATTTTCCTGGAATGGAGGTTATATTTCTACGAATTACCTGAGGTTTCCACCGTAAATGATTTCAAGAACAGTTCTTCTTATTCTTGAACATATCACCGTCGATTCTTTTGACCCAGTTACTTAATAGACGGTGCAGGCTGGCACTCTGGCTTACTGCGCAGTTGCAATGTGAAACTTTTGGCAATCACCAGACATTTTATGGAAAAAAAACAAAATACAGATCTTTTAAATGATCTTTTCTTGGTATTATTTTAAATACGGATAGTTAAAAAATTTTATGTTTTGATATTTTATAATAAGAAGTTTTATATGACTTATAAATGCCTTATTTATAGTATGAAGGTTCATATTTTAGAAAAACTCCAGTTACCAAAGGAAACCCAAATTGCAAATACAAAAACAAAAGAATTTTTTCACGGAGAGCGACAGGTAGCTAAAAAGTCTTTTAAGACATTCCGATTACCATTGGCATTCATATTGCATATTAAAATTTATTGAAACTTGTTATATTGAAATTTATTATTCAAGTCCGAAGTACCCATTACCCATTATAAATGGCTGAAACCATAGTAGTCGAACGTCAATAGACCACAACGTTCAACCCTAAGGTCAGTCTGATTTGTGAGGAAAGAGCTCATCAAATACAAAAACCAAGGACGTGCAGAATCCGCACATTAGGTTGAAGGAGGGGGGTCAGTTCCTTTCCCTGTGAAGAATGTCATTGTCAGGAAGATCTGGTGCCCAGAAAAGCACTCAGTTTTCATCCACCTGGAAGAGACGAAGGCCTCTTCTGGATCCGAATCAAGGACCTTAGATCAGTAAACAAACGCTATACTCGATGGGCCACCACGCAGTCGATGCCCTTAAAAGCAAGGAGCCAACGATGTGATGTGTGGAATAACACGTATTTGTATGATCGACATCTACGCAATACCCTGCGAGCCATCACGAGGGTGTGTGGCAGGGGGTGAAGATCACCAAACATGCGCTATTAACATGCAACTAGGATATTTACATCTACATCTACATAATACCCTGCAAGCCACCACAAGGGTGTGTGGCAGGGGGTGATTGCTCACCAAACGTGCACTACATATCATGCATAAAAAAGGGATAGTATTAATATAGTAGTCAGAACTACACTATTAAAAAAAGATAGAAATTTCAAAGAAAACATGCAAAAACATTCTGTTAGTAGGGTTAGCTTTAAGTACTCATACCAACATGCAGCTACCAATGCTATTCATTGCTACTCTCCGATAGGACATATTTACCGTTATTCGTATCTCTAATTGTGCGAGGGAAAAAGGACATTTTGAATCGGTCAGTTCGGCAATCAATTTCTCTAACTTTATGATTATGGTCCAGTCTGCCATAGTAAGTTGGGGTTCGTAAAATATTTTTAACATCATCACTGAAAATATTGCCTTGGAATTTGTGGAAGAGATTAAGTCTAAATTTCAACCTGCGATCTGACAATGATTCCCATTTCAATTCATTTAATAGACTGGTTACGCTAATATAATTATCGTATCGTCCCTTTACAAATCTTGCCGATCTTCGCTGCACATAATTTGCTGCAATATATTTAATTGAGACATGCTAGATAATAGGGTCACATGCAGCTAGATGATTAGCACATACATAACAAGAAAGGAATTATTGGATGTTATTGCGTATATCATGCACTAGAGACTAGCAATATTTCACCTAATTATCCCTTTGCTACGCTACCTATTGTTCTCTCTTATGTTACGCGGGAAAAATGAAATTTTAAATCTATCGGTACGACAATCTATCTCTCTAGGCGAGAAAAATGACATTTTACATTTATCGGTACGAACATCTATCTCTCTAATCTTGCTAATCTGCCAAGCCAAGCTATCTTGCTAACCTATCATAATACGCAGGGGTTCTTAATATTTATCCAACGTCATATGTGAAAAAATCAGTTTAGAATTTACTTAAAATGTTTCACCTAAATTTTAACCTGCATTCTGATAGTAATTTCCATCCTAATTCTTCTATTACACTCGTAACACTTATACAATTATCATAACGGCCATTAACAAATCTAGACATATAATAAGTTATTATATCTTTTAATATGCATATTTTCTTATTTTATTTTACTAAAAGTTAATGCCTCTGTGCTAAAAGAGCTTTTAGAGCTCTCTTTCTCTAGGATTGCAAGGGAATACATCATAATATTTCAGTTCAGTAATTAACCGTCAATCGATCGTGAAATTTTGTAAGTCATTTCTAAGTGTTGCTGCCCTGGGATACGCGACAGTGTAATTGTGCTTCCTACAATCTGAGAAATTTTCATCCTGTTTCTTTGGTCAACAAATGAAACGTCAAATGAGGCTAAGTGGGGTTTAATAGATTTAGATGAAGGGCTATCAACTTTATGCTAAGATTAAAAAGTACAATTACAAGTGCGCGTGATAAAACCAGGAATGGATTCGAGGTGTATAAAAAGAATCAATAACGAAATAACTGTAAGTGGGGGATAAGTGGTCGACTTTGGCGACAGTCTTTGCCTGCCGATCAATAGTTCAGAGGTTGATTGATAATTAATACGCTATTTGAAAAACAAGAAGGGAAAATTGAAAAAAATGGCTTAAAGGAAAATCTTAATTTTTTTTTTAAAATAATTGGACCTCGCCGACGCTAAAATGTTTTACTAAGACTCGAACGCATTGACTCGGCTACGTGGTCGATTACCCGTGATCGTAGCCCTTTCGTGCTAATACTCGTAAGCCTTTGGGGCATCCACGAAGAGCGGATCGAGCAGTCCCGAGATGGATAGCAGTTGCTATTCGGTTGACAAGGTCATCTTCCTCCTCGAGATAGGCCTTCGCAACAATAATAAACATACCTATGTGATCAATTTGCTATTCTGTTCATAAGAGTTGTACTTATGATTCACTTCAAATCGGGAATTAGTAGTAAAAGCACCTTGTAATTATCAATTTTTGCTGTCCAAATATCTTTCTTATGCTGAAGACGGACCAGATTTTTTACTTTCCACTAGGGGCTATCAAGAATAAGGAAATCTCTTAAATACTGATGGCGGAAAATGTAAACTAACCAAATTGTCGCGCATATCTGATACAAGTGGTAAGTTTCTTTTCATTTTTTCCATAAATTTTGATTTTTATGGATATTGTTTGTGATTATAATGTAATTTATTATTGAAAAACGTACAGTTTCTATCAGAGATGATCAGAAAGGTTCATCAGATGGTTCACCTTACCGGCATGTTAGGAATCTACGGATATATGAGTAGGGGCGGTTTAATCGCTCAAAGAATATACGATTATGGCTGCTTTTAGTTTTGAAGAGGTGGTGTTTTTCTTGTTTAACGAAGGTAGGTTTTAGCTTTTTCTCTTAATTAATCTACAAATAATTTAATATTAATCTTGTTTTTGACTTGTTCAGGCTGATGTCAATCCTAATGTGCTTAATTAAGTACTGGTGAAATATAATTTGTAATGATGCTACGTTGACATGACACTTTACACAATTACACTAAAATCCGCAATTTTCGACGTTTGTAGGCGATAGCACGCGATGCGAATTCGGTACGTACAATGTGCGCCGTATATGGCGGCGCCCATCTGTTTCTATAGTGGGACTGGTTGCGATGACCCATCTCGTAGGAGCAATCTTATAGATCATCTATCCACCCTGGCCGGTTGCTGGCCAGGTCATTCGATATATCGATCGTTTTTTCCGCTCATATCTCTAAATAGTATTCGAATACATGTCGACCGTGGGTAAACCGACTTTTTTCCATGCAGAGAGCAGTGGAATCGCGCTCTTCCTTCTGAATATACTTCTCTTCTTTGATGCGATAAGCATGATTAATCATCAACAGAAAAATTTATCATGTGTTCCATTACCAGACTTACTTGAATGATTATGGTCCTTCATTTCGACCCATTGCCTCTTTGTAATTGGCCAGAGTATGGAGCTCTAGGAAATAATTATATTTGCCACTTAAACCGAAATGGAAATACAGGAAAAATTCTTTGTGATACATATCTCTGCCATACACGTCCATTGCTTCATTGCTTTTTAGTAATCATGGTAAGATATGGTAGAAATTCCTGCAGAAGTGTATTAAAACAACATCGAGGGAAGCCTAACAACCGACCCGACGCTTACTACGCATCTATTAGTAAAGGTAAGGGATAATAAGCGAAGGGAGACTTGGAAGTAAGTAGCATAATTGAATTGAGTTTTATCGTTAAAGGGACAATAAAATATTCAATTTCCGCCAAAACTGAAGAGTTTCTACAAATATAAATTTGCTGCTATTAGAGCTGGTATTAGACCTTCTCGTGTTTTGTCTATTCACAGTGCTGAGAGATTTCCGAGATCTGATATGTAAGTTCATCTCATATGATTATGCATATCTTCACATAAGTGATTAGTTTAAATTTGTTTTCCTTCCATACACAACGGTTAAGGGGTTGGGAAAATTCCAAAGACGTACGTTACATTTCTCACCCTAAGTCTGCAGTTTCTGTTATATGGGGTCTACCTCAAAGAATTTATTTGGCGTATTATATTTCATACTAATTACTATGGGGGATATTAGTTAGCAAAAGAAAGGAGTAGTAACTCTTAAATTGAAAATATTTATCTGATCTGCGACTTGTAATCATTGAGCTTGTGCTATGCTTTGGTCGTGAGGTTTTTTTTTACTTTCATGACTCAAAAGGGGACAACCACATTGTATCCTGCTGGCTGCTTTGCTACTTAAGTCTTCTTTAAGTCGGAAATTTATCTGATTCCCGATGTAAATCTTATATTGAAGCTTTTCACCATTGAAACGTTTGCTTTACTTCCTTGTATCTTTCGCACTAGTTGAGAAAAGAGCTCTGTTTTCAAATGATAAATTCGTTGGATGCGATTAGCGTCATTTGCTGCTGTCATTTTGTATCCTGTTGGCTGCTTTGCTAATTAAGTCTTTCTTACGTCGGAAATTTTCTGATTCCCGATATAAAGCTTTAATTGAAGCTTTTCACCATTTAAACGTTTGCTTTACTTCCTTGTATCTTTCGCACTAGTTGAGAAAAGAGCTTTGTTTTTAAATGATAAAATCGTTGGCTGAGATTAACGTCATTTGCTGCGTGATTTCCTTAAGCGTTTATGAACTCGCACATCTTCCTTTATGTCGTACCGAGTTTCCAAATTGTGTAATGTGGACTAAGTTAGTATTGTAAGAAGGTATTGGGTGTTTCACTCGGAAAACTTATAGGCAAAACCAATTTCCATCAGGAAATCCTAAGTTGCTGTCCCTAAAACGTATGTGCGTGGAATAACATTACTGCATGTGGTGGAAAATATTGCAATAATGGTGCAATACTGTTATTTTTCCGGCATTATGGATGAAGGAGCATTATGACTTGAGAAAAAAATTTTATTTTTCGGTGCGATCGCATTTTTTCTGCCTGATTCCACACTAACTCTCATCGACTTAATGATGGCAACTTTATTTTTCCTGCATTAAGGTCGTGCGTTCCCTCAAGCATGCTTCGTACACTTCGTCACCGTGATAAGATTTTTCTGCGTAACAAGCACTTTCTGGGGCATAACTTTCCGTAATTGGGAAATTTATTTTCACTTTTGCATATATATTTCAGAGCCTTTATGCGTTTTTCTTTTTGTCATTCCACGAATTAGTCCACTAAGTGGTTGGAAAATTATTTTTGAACATTTTTGAGATGCATAAATGTTTCAAAATTTGCATTGTGTGTAATATAAGTGTGAATTAAATTACCACCTTGAAAGCAGATAGTTTAAAGAGATCGGTCAAATAAAAGTCTCCGTCAATTGCAGAGGGGCGGCGTAAAATGGAACGGTATTCCGGAAATTATATGGCGAATAATGCCTTTTTACAAGATTTGCAGTTTTTTCTGAGTAAATATTTTGCAATGTATTGATTGATAAGTTTGAGATAAGAAGTTAATCTTTACGAGTGAATGACATGATTAGGGATTGCTTTCACAAAGGTCGAAGTTTTAGATTGCTCGTTTCCTTGACATCTCAAAAAGAGTTTATGCCAATCAAAATAACGACTTTTAATACGATGCCACTCGATATATACTGACGCACGTTTTTATCGGCCTCTCGATATAGCTGTTGAATGGACTGAATATCTAACTCCTAGAAAATATATGCTTTACAGAAATTTATTGATTGATTTTGCTACAGCACTTTTTTTGAAATGGGGTTCGGGTTGGTGTGGTGGCCGGATTATTAGCTCGATCCATAAGTCCCGGGCTCGGATTCTTTTCGTGACAGATTTGTTCATTTTCATTGGCATTTATTGGTCCCTACTTAATAATAAATGTGGTGTGGAGAGCGCTGTTAAGCATTTTATCCCACAGTTTGAACGTTAAACCGTGGACCCTTTGGCGCCTTTCGTTAAAGGTGTGAATACCAGGTTTTTTTCCACCCTACCTCCGTTCCCTGAAAATTTTCAGCCTCAAACCAATTACAACCTTTGTAAATGGCTCGAATAACCTTTGCTGCCGGTAATTTACCATAAATATATAAATACATACTGCCAGAGAGCGGAAGGTACATCATTAGAACAGAAAAAAGCAACAAATCAAAACAGAGCAATCATCGTACAGAGCGATATAAGAATTCAATTTCCCAAACACTACACACAACTACCACGCAAATAAAGGATAATTCTTTCAAATATGTTGCACACCATACTTCATCATTAATTAACATAGATTTTTTCAAGTAAAAGTCAACTTCACGGCTGGTAACCTACCACTATCTGCCACACGCCCTTTAGTACCGGCGCGATGGTTCGCAGAGTTTAATTGTATGTATAGAAACTTTTTATAATTGAGGCCAAATACAGGACTCAAACGTCAACTCTCTCTATCTCCCCCCCCCCTCTCTCTCTCTATCTCCCTCTCTCTCTCGCAGTGTACTGTATTTCCGGTTGAAACTACTTTTCTTCTTCCGTTGACACCCAAGAGCTCGCATGTATGTCCATGTATGCCTGGCATAATCGTCATCCTAAATTCTTTATGAAGACTTCCGTAGTGAAATTTTGGATTGGAATTCCTTCCGAGGTATATCGCGAGTGGGTCCGTAATGCACCGACAAGATTAGAGAGATAGATTGTCGTACCGATTACCATACGGTTACCCTCGTACCATAAGAGAGTGCGATAGCCAGAATAGCAAAGGGTTAGGAAGGTAAAAAATGGCTAGAGCAGTCTGTAGTGCATGATGGATGTTTAAGCATTACTGACTTACTCATGATAGGGAAATACTGATAAATATATTTAGGAAAAGTAGTCCTGCATGACATAGTTGCATGTAAGAATGCATGTTTGGTGATCTTTACCCCCTGACACACACCGTCGTGGTGACATGCAGGGTGTTACATAGACGTAGGCAAAGTAGCAATGTTGGCATACGCGAGGGATACTCCGGGAGATATTCCAATAAACATCTGAAATCATCTGACTCGCAATTTCGTCCGACTAGTCCATACGCTTCGCGGCGTATAGTCAAGGATGGCCATGGAAACTGTGATGACATTTGAAACGAGTGATGTCATCGGAGTGATTCCAAGGCCCTCCTCGGCTTTGGTTGAGACTGGGATTCCTCGCATTCTTAGACCAATGAGGGCAAACACAAATCCTTTGCCATGTTGCCACGTTTCAGAATTAGTGTCGTAGGCCATCGGGCGAATCGTGATCGTTGTCGAGAATTAAGTGCTTCAGTTAAACGATCGCCTCGTGCCTTAAACAATGCCCAGAAAAGTTCAGGAAAATATTACATGAACTTACCCAGCACCCTGCAAGATACCTCGTGGTATTTGGCAGAGGATAAATTATTGCCAAACATACATGTTGTACATGCATTACTAGATAAATGTACTTAACATGAGAAACTATTAACCACCCATGCACCAGGCAAGTGTAAATAAATGATTACTATTGGAAGTGATATTACTACTTTAGTTCTCCGTTGTGGAAACAGTTTGTATCCCAGTGGCTTTGTATAACGAAAATGGGTAGATACCATTGCTGGGAAACGTGTAAATTTTTTATCCTCTAATACAGAAGTTAAACCTTTCAAACACCTTAATCCCTTTACATGTCAGTATTTCGCAAAACGTCCTAGGTTTTTGAAACGATATGTGTCATCATCATCATCATGGGTCAACAATCCTAGCATTGGTTTGACGCAGCCCTCCACTCGATTCGTCTATCATGGTATGTGTCAACGGTCTAAACTAGTCGTGTTGAAATAAAAATACAACGAAAGTCATTATGTAAGTAGTATATACTTTAGGTAGTAGTTCACCCAAAAACATCTTGTTACTAGCGCTTATCGAAGGACAAATTCATTTTTTCCCTACATATTTTATTTTCCTCTTCAAGTAAGGCTATAAAGTATAATTAATATTATAAATTTTATTTCGAGTCACAAACTAAAAATATTCGTCTGACTCAGCTAATATTGGCGTAGGACAGGTCCGCTTCTGCTATTACTTCAGCAAAATCCATTACGGATATAAGAGACTACTAGCAGACCTGCTGCCTGCATTGCAGGCAGTCTCTGCCTGGTGTGCTCTTGAGGTGAACTTTGTGTTTTTACTTTATCTTTGCGCTACTCAAGTGGGAGCAGCGGGAAATGTGGGTGTGAACATGTTTCCCAAAAATGAAAACAATTTTGGGTTAGTTTTTGAAACATAAGTAAACATTTTGGAGTAAAAAATCATATTTTTCATTCCTCTGTGAATTGCTCACTGTAGTAGACTGAGGAGAGTACATACCATGTTTGAAATACAGTCACTCCGACGATCGGTTAGTCATTGCTGCAAAGATGAAGGCAAAAATTCCGCCTTCTATCACATCGAGAGAGTCACAGGACCTTAAGATAATTATATCTATCTTTTAGGTGGAGATATAAGTGATTGTTTTATTTTAAATGATAAAAAACGGAATGGTTTGGGTGTAGGACAGCGATTGATAATTTTAAAATGGTGGGTGTGTTTGCGATTTGACCTGCTAATTTAGCAACAAATATTAATGCATAATAAACGGTATATAACCTACTTTCAACTATTATAAATGTACTTCAAAACGCCTTGCTTTGAAATTCACATTTCATACACAAGATCGGGGCCGGTAGGCAAAAATTGTTTTATTTCACTATCTGCACATCGAAAACGTCAATTAATATCTTCATGCTTACAAAAATGATTGATGAAACTAATTACACTTTCTTCAACTTCTTCAATCCATTTTTTGTCCCTTTACCAAAAGTAAACACATTTACTTAGCAACGTAAATAAAATTGCATAGCAACTGGATTCCCATGTTAAAAGATAGGGAAAACACAATTTTTTCATGCTTAAATTTTCACACTTTTCGGTCAAATGACGACAGTAAAAATATACCTAAGCAATGCGACCAGCTTTCGTCTTTCAAATGACACCACTCCCACTTCAATCCGACCGGTGCCTTAGGAGATTACCTCAAATTAATGAACCAACCTCGAGCGCTGCAACAGACAACTGCCTTCCACGAACCACGTTTTTTTGCATTTTTCTCTGCACCACAAACTGCTGGAAACCCGAAACTGCTACCAAATCATTCTGGCAGAGAATGCACTCTCAATGCACCAAACCTCACTCTTTTAGCTCAAAACTTGGGTGAGAACAAAACAAAACGGATACAAAATGACTGACTGACACGCTATAAAATTAATATATACAGATTAATTAAATGAGATTGGCAATTTTCCACAAAAAAAATTGCCAATCTCATTTAATTATGTTATTCCACCATATAACGCCTGAAACGTCTCTTTTTATACAGATTAACTTCGTAAATTCCACTCAGTATTCATTGTATTTATTATTTACAAAGTTACTTGTCTTTTTTTCACACAATGAAAAAGTTCCATGTGGTGAAACATAAGACCATTCGTATCGTCTAAATATCTCTGCAGTTCTGAATTCGCGGCGTAGGGTGGGTACTGAGCCTCTTGGGAATCACTTCCAATAGTAATGCTCATTTTTGTGTGCTGTGGCTGAGGCAATTGTAATATACCCTTTAAGAACTAAGCGCACTTCTAAGATCATCATCATAGGTTAACAATCATTAGATTGGTATGACGCAGCTCTCTTCTCAATTCCCCTATCAACCAGCCCATTCATATTTCTTCTTACATCTAAACATAATTCACTGTTTTATCTATGTATCGTATACAAGGCCTTTCTTTCCAATATTTTGCAGTAACTTTTTCTCTGGCGAGTGTCTTTATCAGGCCATTATGTTTCAAGATATTACCTATTAAGTTGTCCCGTCTTTCCTTTAAAGTTTAAGTAGTTTTCTCTTTTCTCCCATCATTCCATTTCATCATTCATCTGTAGCGCCATATTTCGAATGTTTCCACCCTTGACTTTTCTGCTTCTGTCATCATCCATGCCTCACTGCTATAATAAAGCGCTCGTAAGATGTATGTTCTGATGGCTTGTTTCATTACTTCCCCATTTTTATTTCCAGCCACGGCAGTTTCTTCGTTTCGTATGATACCCTCTTCGCCTGAGCTATTATATAACTACTTCCAGCTTCGTCCATAGCTGGTCACTCGGCTTCCCAGATATCAAGGCTCAATCCCTTCCTCTAGTTTTCTTTTCCCGAGTTAAAAATTGGTATTAGATATTCTATTCTACTAAATACTATCACCTAAGATAGAATTCCAAATATGAACGAAATATTTGGTATTTTACGAAGCATACTTTTTTTCTCCTGCTCACACCAATCGAGCAGTTGAATCTCAGTGCCATTCTTGCCGATCCTCTACGTTATCTATTAAAGTCGTGTTGGAATGATTAATTTCAACACCTAGCGAGCTCTATGATTGTAAACCTTCAAACTGTATTCTTTTATCGTTAGTTTACAGCGTTGAGGTAAATTTTGGCAGAAACATTTGAGGATTTAAAAATATTTTATCTCCTGGCATGTCTCTCTTCTCCAAGGGTGGTCTTCTGCATTTAATAAGGTTTCCTATATAATTAGCGAATTCAAAATTCTCGACTAGCCGTGAAAACTTTTGCGGCGTTACCCGATGAAATTGCACAATAGTAGATATTTAACAGAGAAAAAAATCCTGAATTCCCTCTCAAAATCTCCAGAAATTTACAATCTGATTACTTCTACGTCAGCCAATTGACTAGTCGCAATAGTTAATTTTAACTCCCCATGAGCTGTATCATTGGAGACACTCAAGCTATGCTCATCCCTTATTAAACTCCAGCCAGGTACATTTTCAGAGAGTTGGAAGAAGAGTTACTCTCTAAATATTTACTCTCCAAGGACTCCCGTTTCAAATGTCTGTGAGTAAGTCTCTTCTTTCTCCAGGCGCGAGGCTAAGTAGGAGGAGCTACTTATTCTCCTAATCTCCCCAACTGAAGACGACTGATTAATTTTATCATCATGATTGTCTCGTATCGTGGGGAAAAGGAAAAAGTCCTCATCCAGGACTATCGTCCTTGCCTGCCGTCACCTCACGACGTATTATGCCTCTCACATATTCGGAGACGTTCTTGTAAACCCATTCTCCCACTGTGTTGCGTGCGGTATTCCGTAATTTCTCCAAAGAGGAAGGTTTTTGGTGCTGTTATTCTACCATCGAGAGACCAAAGACGACGCAGTAGGGGGGATTACAGGGATTCCCCTGCTATCCCGGCTCAGGACTCTTTCTAGTTATCACTAGTTCCCCTCCTCGGCTCCTTTGCCTCGTGCCCCGCGCAAAAAAGGCTCTTGTGACGCAAGGTTGTCGAGCGTAAAAAAACAATGGCGCCGAGGGTGCTGAGACGCAGAAACCGTTCGGGGAGGAAAACCGCATTTCCGAGAACTTTGGTGCTCGTGAAGTTCGCGGGATGGGTGAAGGGAGGGGGGAGAATTAAACTATCACAGACGAAAACGGAGACCTGATTCCCACGAAAGTCTTGGGTTCGTGTTTACAACCTCAGGCATCCGTGGTCTCAAGCTAATTTGTTTACGTTCGCGCTACGCTGCCGACCGCGCGCGCAGCCGCGAAATAATGCGGACCGGTGCGTGCTCGATGACGCAGTTTAGGTTTGTGAGGGTTAAAAGAGGGGAGAGGAGGTTAATTCTCGGAGGGAAGAGGTGAGAGGTGACGACACCATTTCCCCATTAAAACGGCAACGTATGGGAGTCACGCCGATACATTTGCAACGGGATTATGTTTTCCGCATCCTAAATGGTGAACGTTTAACCACGGCATCCAACTTAATCAACAAAAAAATTCAGTGGTGAGCAAAAGGTTAATCTGCGTTGAGGGATTGGAAATCCGCGCCTGTGGACTTTTTCACGTCCACACCTGCTGTAGCTTTGACGAACAATCGCATTCTCTTCGCCTCGACTCCTCACAAATAAAACATTATTTGTGTACTAATTTTGAGGTTTAATTACGGAGGGAAAAGCTGTACAAAATTGTTACTTTCTCGTCTCTGCTTTTAACTTTGATAGACAAAAATCCTCAGATACAACTCTTTGGATATCAAACGATCTATGTGTCTTAATTGTCTCTAATGATTTATTTCTCTTAACAAGAGCTAAGAGCGTCAATTTGAAATTAATATGCTCCGGTTGGCTGATGACATCGCAATTGTAGCAGAAAGTTGATAGGACTTGCAAGCATCCCAGAACACTATGGGCCAAGTACTTCAAGAATATAATATGAGCATCAGTAAGAAGAAAACTAAAATCCTAGTGCGTGGAAGAGAGATGCTAAGGGCGGATATTACAATTTGAGGAGTGACATTAGAACAAGTGGAGAAATTCATCACTCTCGGCAGCACTATAACTTGGGATGGAAGAAGCTCGACCGGCATCAAGCGAAGAATAGTACAAGCTAAGGAAGCGTTTATGAAGAAGAGACAACTACCATGCTTAAAGAACCTACGGCTGCAAGCAAGGAGGCACTTCATTAAAACATTCGTATTGAGCGTAGCACTCCATGGATCAGAGACATAAAACATCGGGAAAGCAGACCAGCGAAGAATTGAAACCTTCGAAACATGGTGTTCGAGGAGAATGCTGAAGATTAAATGGACAGATAAAGCGAGGAACGAAGAGTTAGAAGAGCAAAAGGAGAAAGGACAATATGGAGAACCCTACGGCAAAGAAGAACCAGATGGACTGGACATACATTGAGACACAATCGATTAGTTAGAAGCGTCATATAATAGAAAATTGAAGGGAAGGTCCCGCGAGGAAGACCAAGGGACAAATATATAGGTCAAATTAAGGACGTAAAAGAGAAATGCTATCCGGGGCGTGAGGGAACTAACACTGAATAGGGCAGAAGGGAGGGCTGCAGTAAACCACTCCTAGGATTGAAATACTGATTACGAGCGAGGAATAATAATACAACCATCTTTATACAATAGGCTGGATGAATCAATTTGCCCCCTCATCACCCAACCCAGCGTAATTCATCAGGATAACACATGCGGAATTCTAAGTAAGCCGAATTTAGTGAGAACAGTTATGTCAATTTATAATAGGTTTATCATATTATTGTTCCGCATCACTTCCTAGTTATTTTGCGTTTGGTACTATTTGGATATTAAGTTTATACTATTTTAATGAATCTTAAAAATGTTAAACATTGAATGCAGTGAACACGGTGTATAATTGATCACTTAATAGTTATTATGACCTACGATCTGCTAATGATTACCAACCTAATTCCTCTTTTAATTCTGATTCACTACTAAACCTATCGTAACACCTTTTAACAAAGCCAGCTGCTCTACGCTACACACTGTCTAGCTCTCTGATCAAACCGAATTAAATTCAGGCTACCGGCTAGTATTTAAGCGGTGGGAGATGTGCTAACTCCTTTGTCTCAAAAAGATGGAATGTGGGACCCACGATAATTCTTTGCGGGGTTTACTACTGCCTACCTATACCAGATAGGCCCGATGGGTATTAAAGTCCCCAACTCTGGGGCTGTTTCCCAGGGTTTGATGTTACAGAGAGTAGAAATAGTAATGGATGGGTGCCTCGAGAACCCAGGTCATAATGCACCACCTGTTATCCGGTAATATCTCTTTTAGATAGATATATCGATTATCGTGATTCTATTGTCTTATTACCCAAGACATTTCTCCAGTAATTCAACGGAGTTACTTAATAATAGGTTGAAGTACTACTTTATTCAGTTATAATGCAGATCACCCGGACTATTTTTTCAAGAAAAAACCTCAGAGCTATCAACATCTATCCTTTGTCCTTGGCATTCTTAGAGCAATATTTTTCTGCGAAGGAGGTTTTGTCTGATATATCTCTTCGGATGGAGACCTTAGGGGTAGTTTAATGTTAAGACCTAATGAAAGGAATAAGAGGATTATATGGGCATGTATGTAGAAAGTTTAGGTGTTGCAAGACCAGAGGGAAAGGAATGTAAGGTGTCTCTGAGTGGTAACATTTGGGTTGAGGATGAGAATTTTCGAAAATGAATGGGAAAAAGTTGAAAAAAATTAGTCATAGAAAGATACGGAGGAAAAAATGACATATGACGAGAGCGAGGGGAGCATGATGCGGTGGGATTAATGAGGAATAAGCAAAAGAGATGGAAACAAAATGACAAAAATACTGAGCTCGGAAATAGAATATAAAGAAGAAGAGATAAATATAAGTGAAGGAGCTGGAAAGGAGGGTGCCGTCTAATATTAAAACTTCGGCGAGATTTTTGATGGAGGAAGAAAGTGGGGGCAATTAGTAGAAAAGTTGAGGAGTTTTCCAGAAGAGAAAAAGATGAACGTTCCCAATGACGAGAGATAAGACAGGAAGGCTGCTATTATAATAGGGAGGTATACAGGAAAGACAAAATAAACACGTTGAGAAACCTGGGAAAGAGATTAAACCGGTTACGTCAAACATAGACAGGAGATAAGACTGTTTGGAATGGAGTGAGGCGAGGAAAATTAGGAAGAGAGATATTACAAGAGCCGAGGGAAATAACAAGAAAGGCTGTCGGCATAAACAATATCTTCGTAGAATTGCTCAAGATTTTGGAAAAAAATGCAATACTGCCAATGTGTTTTCATTTACTTTGCAAACGTGGTAATTCAAGTACAATATTTATTTTTTTACTTGTACTTAAATCCAACGGTTGGAGAGACATTAGAATAGATAAAAATTGGAACAGAATTGGGGAACTGAGTAAAACAATTATGTTTGCAATGAGCAGGCATGAGTTCAGCAGTCATGCAGGGTCTTCAATCAACAATGACCGTGTAAGATACACATTGCACAGTGTGTAGGTTTGTAATGTGGATAAATCACAAAATTATGTAGGCATTTAATATTCGTATTTCTACCGGTTATGGTAGATATCGATGGAGTACTCCAACTTCTTCTTCGAATTTTATGTTTTTCGCCGGTTATATTTATTAATTTCTCCGGTTATGGTAGATATCGATGGAGTACTCCAACTTCTCCTTCGAATTTTATGTTTTTCTCCGGTTATATTTAGTAATTTCTCCGGTTATGGTAGATATCGATGGAGTACTCCAACTTCTCCTTCGAATCTTATTCCACTCTTATTTTGGTTTATTACATCCCTACACTGTTACTTTATTTTGAACTAGCATACTGTTCACCTCTTTTGATTCCATCAAAATGCCCGTTGTATTCCATATACGCTTTCACCTACAACACCTACAGGCTCTGCCTCCTAATTTCCTCTATCGACTATCTTTCTTGTCCCATCATCCTCAGAGTGAATAGTGATTGGTAATTTTCCACTCGCTGACAGATCATCCACCAAAATTTCTACTCAATGAAACGAAGTCACTTAATCAACGGTAAAAGTCCAACTTCGATCCAAGCACTTTGATCGATTACACCCTCTCTAAACACAGTTTATTTCATTATTATACCTTGCTTCTCTCCACGCCATTCATCAGTCCATCTCCACTCAAAACCCCAAAAATTATCCCTACTTTGATAAAAAAAACCCAATGCGCGTTCCTTCTCAGTAATCAGGCAAGGATATCCCCATCACCTCCTTCCTTTCCCGGCCACGCCCGACTTCCGAGTCATAATTTCGACATGGCAGAGAAAGGCAAATGTTCGGAGTATTCCTGGTTGGTTATTCGGGGGAGGCAATCGGCCCCTGAGATCGACTGTGTCATTTAGGATAGATGGGTTATTGAAAGAGGGTAGTAGCTGTTTTAAGGGGAAGTGTGAAGAGAAACCCGACGTCGGCATTAGCGTTGGTGACTCGGGTTCTTTTTGGAGAGCAATGCGAGTGCAGTACTCTGTACGTCGGATGAGACACTAAATCCTGTATCCCATGGCGCCTATCGTTAAGAGCAGGCTGATTCTCACTCCGCGTTTCTCTCCACCCTTCCTCTTCTCTGTGAAAAATTCCACCTCATCCAATAAACAAACTAAAAGATAATAAGTCATCATTCCTTTTGGACAAGATGGAAAATTAATTTTTAAATTTTCACTAATCAGAAGGTGTATACATACTAATTCAGTTATATTCATACTATATATGTATACATACATAATATATATGTAATAATACTACATATATATACATAATAATAATATATATACATAATAATACATATATAATACATATATATATACATAATATATATGTATACATACTAATTCCACTAATTCAGAAGGTGTATACATACACTATTATAATAATAAAGTACATGAAAATTCGTAACTTACCAAAGACAGTAATTATTTAGAGAAGTAATGATATTTATCTAAATATCTAACTTCCAAGAATAAAGTTGCTTGCGATATTCACCAATTCGCAACGCTGTTAAGAAAGTTTGCAGCATTGAAAAAGTAAACACAATTAGAACTACATAGAAACTACTAGAAATAGAACACAACTAGAAAATAATCATTGCTATGCAGGATTTCAATCCAATGAAGAATAAGCAGTGAAATACGGGTATACGGAAACACGGTATACGCACGCGGACTGCACCCAACACCAACTTCAAATTACGGCTCCAGTTCGGCACTTCTGGAAACCCCAGCCTAATTAGTGTGGTTGCTGCAACTAGACTCAATCGAATGAGTTCGGACCTTATTGGCTATTTGTTCCGGTCAGGACAAATTTCATTAAGTTTGTTCAACCAAATTCTGACAACCAAACCAAATTCGGTACCCAGATACAAACAATTTTTTTGCGTGTGGTTAGTAGATTCACTCTTGACCCTTATCTTGTGAATGAACGGCGGGTATTAATCCTCACCTAGGGGAACATTATGCTTGTTGATAATAACGACGGTAACTTATTCGTATTCAGATCATTGATGAAAATATTCTAATAAAATCATTTGTAGCAGAAAATTATCTTTGACACCTATGTGTCCATTGAAAATAAGTTCTTCGGAATTCCTTGGTAGGCTCATAATTTTTCATCTCTCCTACGTACTTGAGTAAATAATTCAATAAAAGCATCGAAATAATCCCCTTTGCTCGTTCTCACAAAGTTTCAATTTGACTGATGAAAGGGTTTTGAGTGTGGAGAGAAAAGGAATAAAACATGTTTGAGCATCTCTCATGGGTCACGGGATGCATTTCACTTCAAGCGTGCATTTAGAACTGAATCTGGGAAGAAATAGTCCGTTGACTCAGAGATGAGCTTGCCAGACAGTGATGGGTTCGAGAATTCAACGAATAAAACCTTAAGACACTCCCAGGGAAGAAATTATTCATTTCCCGGAACTACCACCGTGCTCGCGTTCGCTGCGAGCGGGATATAGGAAGCCCTTTGATCTCTCTGTGAGGCACAGATCAGAAAACTTTCGGTGTATCACATCACATCAATGGTGCAGTCACTCTGGTTGGACACTTAGTCTAGCTCTGTCTCTGAGTCATATAAGCTGGCTGTGTTTAGATCGGTTTGCCAGCGCCATTCGCGGATTATGACTTGTACGGCGCTTAGAATAGTAATTAGACTGATCAATAGCGCCGTTCTCCTCCACCAACTTACTTCAATCAACCATACAACCAATCAACCTAGTTTTAAGTGACTATAATGTGCGAAGGCAGTAGCTTTTCCTACGTTAAGCATATAAATCACGCATAGATTGCGTTTTCTGCAAAATATTAGCGATTCTTGGTACCTAGTGGTCATTCGAAAGAGGCGACCGATAGCTTCGGATGTTTATATTGTTTACGATAGGTGCAATGAATTATTGTTTAGAATAGGAGCAATGAGGGAATGGGTAGAGCTGGGAATATTTAATTCAATGGAGGAAGAGTGGGAAGAATCCCCTCCTCGGCTGATCTTAATCTGATCTTAAAAAAATGCGAAATGGTCCATGGTTTAACGTCCCCTCCGTCGGACCGAATACTGTGCATGAAGTGCTCTACATACACCACTCAAGTGGTGACCGGTTTACCGAAGAAAATTTTCTGTCACAGCTGGTATTCGCACTCGAACTCTTGTAATTGGAAGTCAATACTCTAGACTCAAAATCTCTCTTCAAATTCAGAAGAAATTATTCCCTAAGATAATGCAATTAATTATCATCCAAGTGAAAAAAAATACTTCAGATTATGGAGATGTTCAACTTTGATCGTGATATAACCATAATAGAATAATGTAAACGCCGTAATTCTCTGATTGTACACATTCTTCGACTGAACAGATGTCATCTCCTGTGCCTGTTCTAAACAGTGGCGTTTCCCAAATTAATATGGTAATTTAAACGAAGCAGTTAGGGAAAATATCCTATCATCATATTTTATTAGCTATATAATTATGCCATGAAAATCGATGAAAATTTAAAAAAATGTATATTACCTACCTCTTTAAAAATTCCCAATCAAAACAGTGGATTAATTTGAAATCAGGCGTTATGCGGTCAATTACATTCTATGATGCAGGATCACCCTCGCTCCGGAAAAAAACCCTCAACTGAGGGAAAAGGGGAATCAAACCACTCAAAGTTCAAAACATTCCCGGAAAACCCAAATCCGGATTTCTGGAAACTCTCGAGTTCCCGAGAAAGCAACATAAGGATCAAAGTTTCCGCGGGTATCTCTGCTTACATCCTGGCCCTGCTTTTGTGTCGGATTTTTAAGTATCCTTCTATTTGTAAACTACAGAGAATTTCCCCAGGCTTTGATGTCTACCATGCCGGTATTTCCTTGTCGGACAGCTATAATTCAATATTTTCAATACCCAATTAGTTTCATGGCAGCTTTCATTTTCCATTATTTCCATCCATGATGAGCTGTGGTCCTGGAAAAAATGTGTCTCGACCGACCTAACTCCAATTCAATTTCTTCCTTCGTCATACTTAAACCCAGACACATAGCATGAATAGAGACGTTATAAGTGATTAAAGAACTGCAAATGCAAATGATTTTGATCCGTTTTTCGACTCCCATCAAAAGTTTTCTCTAGAATCTCGAAATTCACTTTACGGACGTTTACCAAGATTTTTTAAAATATCTTTGCGGTAATTTTTTTCAGTGAGTTCAGAGTTCGGAGAAGGTGATTGTGGAAATTAGGAGAAAAGAGTTTGAGTGGATGGAGCGGTAGATGAGGGGTGATATGTTTTGAAGGAAGAGATGGGGAGGAGGAGAATTGCTTGTTTGGTTGGAAAAAATGATGGTGGGAGTCAGGAACAATGCGGCGCAAAAGGGGAGAGTCATATCGTCATATGAAAGGCAGGTGTATATTTTCGCATGGTAGCTTTTATAAATATTTCATGACTACCTAAAACTTACCTGTTCGTAGATCGCTAGTAATAATATTTTGCATGCCTCGCCAATGTTTATGTCGATCGTAGCAAATATCAAGAGGTTAAAACTTTGATAAAGATTAAATGGATCGACCGAGTGACAAACGAAGAAGTCTTAAGAAGAGTGGGAGAAAAGAGAAGCCTGCTGAAAACTCTAAGAAGAAGACGGGATAACTTAATCGGCCATATCTTAAGACACGATGTCCTGATGAAGACAATCGTTGAAGGACAAGTGGATGGGAAGAATGGCAAAGGAAGGCCTCGAGTGAGATACGTGGAACAAGTGATGAAGGATGTGAAAGAGAATAAATACGTAAATATGAAGAGATTAGCCGATAGAAGAACTCAGTGGGGAGCTGCGTCAAACCAATCTGAGGATTGATGACTACTGTTGATAATGATGACGAAAAATTTGATGCTGTTTGACGCTTGATCTTCCATTTTTGAATGATGTAGGAAAAAACGATGTTAAGATAGAGTTAGATCACTAGAAACTCAGCTAAATTTAGGAATATTGTTGAAGTTATAGTGCATTCACCTAGAAATTGTTACGCCTTTGGTTTCAGCGAGTTTCTTTGAATGGCGCTGAACAAATCGTTAAAACCATATGGAATTAATATTTTTGAAGAATCATTATGCATATTTAATCAATAAATATTATCTCTTTGATGTAGTTTTACCCATTTATTTTTAGATATATTATTTTGTGACATTCATGTGAATTTAAATCACCGAGGAAGATCAAGAGCTTGGATGCATTTCTTTTTTTCTAAATATATTTCCGGCATATAGACACAACATCCATTGCGTTTCTTGAGTTCATTGACGAGCAGTTTTAATTTTTTCTTACTATTTTATCGAAACAAATATTATTGTCTTTTTTAGTGCCACATGCACAGTTGTTATCGTGGATAATGGTTGATGGTGGCCAGAAAATGTCTCGTGAAAAGAAATGATGAGGTTGATTTCATATTCAAACTTTTATATTCCGCAAAATAATGTAGCTCCACTAAATAATGGTATTTTACCTTAAAGACTGCCTTTTGATGGTGATGCCTAAACTCTGAAAATTAGTTGCTACCAGTTAATCATTGAGTGGAATTAAACAGTTGCGTTTGCATAATTTCCACGCAGTTGAAGCCCGTAAAATTGAGGAGATTGTTTGATGGCGTTGAGGGAAGAGCTCTCTTTTCACGAGACTAAATCACCCTCATGAGTTAGTGGGTGAAAGCAGTTCCTTCCAGTGAGCTCTCTGCGGTTACCTTGAATTCCTACCACCCGGAAAATCGTACCGTCTCTTTTCAGATACGTAGGGGAAGCACCCTGCTTGAATCCGAGAAGCCTCTGAACCCCCCCTGCTCGACTACATTGTGTTTCAGAAAAAATAAGTAAATGTTACATTAATGAACATTCCTTATTGTGAGTATTATTCTCATCTGGGGACGGTGCGGATGGAGAATAAAATTATTTCTGAACGCTGAGATGTACTTGCGAATAGCTACAACCATTCACGATTTTTCATCTGGTAATTATTCCTCCCACTCTCATTTCAAGGGAAAAGTTTCTTCTTCCCTGTTTCGTTGCTGTTGTTGCTTATGTCTTTGGGGAAGGTGACCGACAGCTAAGGTCATTTTCACCATTAGGGATCGGTGGGTATTTGGGAAGAATGGGGTCGTTTACCATATTTTTAATTTGCGAATCTGATAGAGTTTGTGAAGTAAAAAGACCCGTATTTTTCCATTTATTCAATTCATTGCTACACATTTTTTAAAATTTAATTCTAACTGCCATGTATCACACCATTTTTCAATTGCTTGTAGGTCATTATTTAAATATTTTTTTATCTACATCTAGATGTCCCATAATCCTTCCCAAGCACCCCCATTATGGCTTCACTGTCACCCTTGGGTACCTATGTCGCATCCAGTACCTTCTAATCTCCTAATCTTTAACGTATGTGGCTAATTTTATTTAGACATATTCTTGCATACAGTGTAAAAAGTAGTTTTTGTGCCTGAACCGCATGATGTTCATAGTAATCTCTTATTGAGTACTAGTCATCATCATCATTAGGTAACAATCTTAAGATTTGTTTTGCGCAGCTTTCCGCTGGATTCTGCTATTATTCACGTACTCCTTCTCTTTCATAAGTGAGTAATTTGGGTCAATATATGCTTGCTCGAAGTGAATAATGTTGGTGATTGTATCAACCATTGCCACACGCCCTCTACGGTTTTTGCAGGGTATTTTGTGTAGGTATATTGTACATACATACATGAACCTATCACGCAGCGTATTTTCTCAGAGTACTTGTCGGAGGCCCTTCCTCGTAGATGATCGCCACTTTCTTTGAGGCAGTATCCTCCTGAATTCGTTCTTTCGGGCTGAAAAGCTGAAAGACAGCATGGAGGTCTTACTGCTTATGCATCGTACGTGAGAATAATTTAGTGTCTACGGCAGGGAATGGACAGGGAAGACCACAGAGGTACAATGGAGAGACTGAGTGGAGGCCCTTTTGGAGCCCGAGCGCCGCGCCAGTTGATTCCCAGTCGACGGGTCTCTTGGCGCTCTGTCGCTTTACGTCTCGCTTCGGCATTCACAAGAGAAATAAGCAGAGAGATATGTATTTGATATTTGATTTATTTCCTCTGGGCCAGATGAAAACACTGGCGTTAACTCCTCCCTCAGTCCAGGGTGACTGTGTTTGAAATCGTCGGGATTATCTCGAATAGGTAACCAAGGAGTCACGTGGTATAAGCACGAATGATTCACAAATGTAGTGTGTCTGAATCGCTCACTAAAATGTCATTAATTGTTTTCACTTGAGTTTTTCTCATCTGTGGCGACTTTAGAACCAAATTAATCCCAACGGTTTCAAACACAACCCTCCTTAGTTCTAAAATAAACAATTTTCAGTAAGATATTTAAAACATGTTACATTTGCACCATTACACGATATAATTTCTGCATGAAGCAAAATTTTTGGACAGAAAAAAATTTCTCTTTACCTCTAAAGACGTATTAAGAGAGAAAGACAGGGAGATTGATTGAATTATGTCTTTCACATGAGTAGGGTAGGACGATCTCGTCCCATACTCATGGCTGTATAGTGGTATCACAGCATTTTATCGATTTTGTTTCATTCTGAAGGGATTGCTAATTATTTTACCGCACAATGCCGTTCAAAAAACGTGCTTAATCGACTTTTCGCCCACTATACGATAAAAGATGATTTTGGGTTAAAGTTATAAACTTTTAAATTGAGTATTCAACTGCAAATGTTCAAGTTCCGCGGTTGGTCTTCCCGCATGGAGGATCTGGTGGTGTACAAGCTTCGAACTCGAGGAAAGGTCTCACAATCAGATTAGAGGCTTCGGGAGCTAGTACCCCTCTAATGAGGTCTGACCGTCAGCTCTCCCAGCGGAAGCGACATTAACCTTTTTATATTTTCATGCTGCGGTATAGCATTGACTTGGTCCTCACTGCTCCACTGTGCACAGTGAATACTCCTGTTATACATAGAAAATGTAACACAAAACCATAACCGCCTATCAGATTCCGAAAAACTATCAGCATTTTTCTCTGATTTGGCATTACATCAGTGACTGAATTCCAATCTATATAAACTGTAACATTATATTCTATATTATAATTGGAAATTAATTGTTTTACAATGGCATGAATGAACTTTTAGCTAATTTGAAGTTATAGCATGCTGAAATCACTTTTTTAGAACCCTGGGTGAAGAGAACATTATTTTCCTATCGCACCCAAGTTCAATAAAATAAAATATATAAAATTTGATCACATTTGCATGGTTTTATGTTCATTTTTTCACTTTAGATCTTTGATTAATATCATTTATTTGTGCACATTTCATCAATAGTATTACAGAATTTCTTTCGCGTTATTTGCTTGCGTTTGCTCTTACTTGTCATCACTGTAACATCTTGTGACTGTGATAATTTGTCATCAACTTGACATAGTGCATGTTTTATGCTCAATATTTCACTTTAAATCTTTGAGCAATATAATTTCCTTATACACGTTTTATCAACAGTATTATTATTTATCACAGAATTGCTTTGGCGTTATTTGTTTGTATTTACTCTTACTTGTCATCACCGTTACACTTTTTGTCGCAGGTTACAGTAGAAAAAAAACGTTGAGGGAGAGAGGGAGGAAGTGAAATGGAAAAGTGAAGAGGATGAAAAAGAGGAAGAGAGATAGGAGGAAAAAGAAAGAGATGAAGAGAAAGAGGAGGAAAAAGATAGAGAGGAAGAGAGAGAAACAGATAAATAGAGAGAGAGGAAGCGGTGGAGAGAAAGAGAGAAATAGGAAGAGGAGAAGAAAAAGATCGCCCTTGCATCTCAGTTTCCCTCGAAGGTAACGAAAGCGGAGACGAAAGAGCGGTTAAAGGGAAATTACTCGTGTAGGGGTTGCCGAATGGGAGATTGTGGATGGTGTTTCCACGAATCGGATTCATGTAGAATGGGGATCTGTCTAAATAGAAGCTTGCGGGCCGAATCGAGGAGGACGGAAAAGAGATCTCCCTTCCATGGTACGTGCGCCGGAGCCGAGGAGGTATGGAGTGCTCCTGAAGTGGGTGCGGGAGGCTGCGGAGACGGCGTGCGGGCGGGGAGAGGTTCCGCATAAAATCGATACGCGTCGGAGTTTCCCGTAAGCTACCGAACTGCTGAAAACGCGGCGGTTGGCTCCTTTCCCGGTTCCGTCCCCCGGGAACCCCATGTCATGAGCGCGCACCCACGAACACCTACACACAACTACCTCCTCTACCTCTCCCTCATCTCCTTCTACCTCCTCCTCCCCTGACTGCCTTCGCTATCCTCCACTTCCTCCTTCCCCTCATTTCCTTCTCAATCTTCTCTCTCTCTCTCGTTTCCCGCGAGTCTGCGGCAAGGCGTAAAAGAGATTTGAAAAAATTAACTGGAATTCGCATCCGTTAGGAAGTCTAGGTGAATCGAGAAAATGGTGCAAATATCGCTTGATAGGAAAGAAGTTAAAAATGCTGGTGCTCTTAAAATCAACCAGGAAATGTTCATTGTCGTTTTCACAAAACGATGTACGTGAAAAATTCTATTCGATGATGTGGTTGGGGTGGTGGCTAGAGTTCTGGCTTCCTGTCTTGAGGGCCCAGGTGTGAATCCCTTTAGTGGCAGAGACTTTTCATCGTTGTTCTGGTCTCCACTTACTTACTTACTTACTTACTTGAGTTTTATTTTACCTGGGCGGGATAGGACGTTGCCGTCCTCTCCACTCCCCGCCCAAGGCATAAAAGATACATTATTGGTTATAACATTATTGGTTCAAGTAGGTACAGTGAAAAAATGTATAGTTAAACACATTGTAAAATGTAAAAAAAAACAAAATAGTACAAAACATTTTGCCTTATACAAATCAAAAATATTACAGGTATAATGTAATCAGTAAACGTCTGATCCACCATCTGTCATGTAATTAGTAAAATAAAATATATATATATATATATATGAAAAATATTTTTATAAAATAATGATAAACATAAGAAGAAAATGATAAAAGATGAAAAATCAAAAGTATATAGATGGATTTTCATGAGATGTAAGTTCCCAGTAGTAATTTGTGGAGCCTCTTTCTCGAGTAATTCGTTTTTAACTTCTTTGGCGATGCGTTATACGCCCGTGGAAATGAAGCAGCAAAGGATCCCGCCATCCTGGATGATCGGTGACAGGGGATTTGGATCGTCGAGGCCGCGTTCCTTGTGTTTCTGCCGTGGATCGTCTCGAGCGATTGTAGCCTGGATGAAATGTATCCAGGAGATCCACTTGGGTGCTGTGTGGAGAATACTTTGAGTGAAGTGCCTTCCGTCGGATAGGACGTTAAGCCTTGGACACCTTCTTGACCTTAGAACCTTTCATGAAGGTTAGACCTGACTGACGGTGGGTTTCTCTCCACCCTTTCTCCGCTCCCTGAAAAAATTCGACCTCTAACCAATTTCTCACCGATCCAAAATGGCGCGAGTGACCCATGCAATTGATATCTCCTGAACGAATAACAGGCAAAAAAAAACTACGATTCGAGAGAATTTTTCTATTCTCGATAGAAATGCAATCATCCGATGACGTGTGACACACGTGACGAAACACGTGTGTTATCACTTCTTATTTTTCCGAAAATACAAGTTATGTAAATCGATTAAGAAGAAACCATTTCTAAAGTCGCCATTGGAAATAACATTACATAAGTGTTTTCAAGTCTATTTCCGCAGTAATAGGCGCTTCAGATCTGGAGGAAAGGAATATCGATGGGGATGGAAGGGAAAGGAGATATACCAGAGATCGGAAGTAGCATTAGTAGACGCATAAGCTTTTCATAGCAGTCTGCGTCAGATTACGTACACATGAGAGAAGTAAATAATGCCTTCGTGAACTTAATATTTTGTCTAAGCATAGAGTTTATAATTATAGTTGGAATCGTCCCAATCTGTCTCTTCGGATTATCGTAGTCTGTTTATTTTGTTGCGGTATAATTTTTCCGTAGCATTCATCGAAGATGCAGAGTTTTGTATTCCTATGATCAACTGTGGTGCCATCAAGTCTTGAACCAAATACTCTTGCGTTCAAAAGCATTTCAATTTGTTTATGCGTATACTGTTCAAATAAACGCCTAGAAGGGAAATGATTAAGCCTGCGTGGGGAAGACCGCGGAAGAACCGGGAATCCATTTCCTCATGGTCGTTGGAAAATGTTTCTCACGCGTCCTTCCACGGAATGGTATCTCATGCCTCACAAGCCAGTTTTACTTTTGATCATGGAGTTTTTGGACTGCTTCGAAGTAAGCCCTGACCTCTTCTTAGAGATGTTATTCAGGCAGGGATTTTTTTCAAGTTTAGCACCGGCCAAAGTGTTGCTGAGCAATTATTTATTACTGGGGGCTATAAACTGCTGGGGCCGTGTGAGATTTGTGACTACGAGGAAGATGAATAAAACACACGTTGTGATTTTCCACTCCTGGTTTATTGCTACAGACCGGTTTCGACGCATCGTGTCTATTTCAAGGTACGATGTGGCTTCGCGGCTTCAAAATTGCCGGGTGCGTCGAAACCGGTTAATCACAATTAATTCCACGAGGACTGTTTCAACCTGGTTTTTACTTCTAATATGTGCTCGCGGAAAGTATGAAATTTCCCTGTATTAATCATGTCATGATTGGTGTGCGTGATTGAGGGAGCTAGGATAGAGAAGCTAAGTAAAGAGCACGTTCAAAGGAGAATCATATGGCCGCTCATCTTCAGTTACTCTCCGTGAAAATGACCGAGGACTCCTGCTATTAAACGTCGATAAATACAGATTGATACAGATGAACGCTTGAAGTCGATATTAATTTCCAGTCCTTAAAAACCACTGCAAGAAGAACATTTTAAACCGGGATTCTATGCTTCGAAATTGTCGCGATCGAATCGGCTAGCTTACGATTCTTTTGATGGACGAATCGGAACGTATAACTCAGTTATTTTTCAATATTTTCTGGCATATTACAATGTTGACCCTAAAAAAGTCTTTTCACTTTCATCTTTTAGCAGGAATTTTAGTTTCCTAGGTGAGAACAGTATTACGTGACCTTAATTAGAAACTCACCTTCGCATTTGTTTTCGATAAGAATATAGAATGAAATCAAGGTTGTTTTAGACTGATTTTAGCTTTTAAGTATCGTCGTGATTTCAGCTTTTAAGTATCGTGGGGTTCCCCTCAACCGTAGGAAACTCTAAAAAATAGGGGTACCTTTGCGTTATGTCTATCTGGTTTATGCACACAAAGGTTTCAGCAAATAATGCGGAATCTTAATTCATAGGAGTTTTTATACACTATTTAAACATTTAGGAACTCGGGGGCAAATGTTGACTGTAAACAGTTTAAAGAATATTGAAGGCAGTGGTTATTATTTACTTAAAAAGTTGTGCTTAAACAGGCAGGATTAGTATTAAATTACGTTAAGGCGGAGGGAGTGTTGAAAGGAAACTAGTCGGTTGCACAGATTCAGTTACTGTAAGTGTTAATCGCCGAGGCAGCCGTGTTTTAAAAGTTCATGAATAGAGATAAATGACATCTTGTATATTTCACATTAAATCTATTAGAAAATAGAGGAATTCGGCCTGGTCGATTGGATGCATTGGCATTACCAATCTTGATATTTTATATTTAGTGGTTTCTGATCTATGGAAATTTAAAGATTTCATTACATTAATATTCGGCCCAAATAATCACAATTATGCATGTGAAAATCAGGGCGGAGTGATAATAGACATGTTCTAATAACCTGCGGAATAAATACTATCGATTCAGCAGGGAATTTTACTCCTAGAATGACAGATGTTGACGTGGTGTGAAGATGATATTTCGAAATAAAGTGGATGATATACGGAGTGAGGACATAATTCATTAGAACATTAGTTCAGGTTCCCGTAGAATTACAGCGTTGCATGCTCATTATTGAAAAATGAGACGCATTAGTTTATAGTGTCTTGTATATATTATATTTTTTTGCATTATCGGATACAAATTACTACATATGGTCTGGGAAGGGGTCGTAGAGGCCAAGCCCTAAGAGCATCAAATCCCGGGCAGAAACCATTATGGACAGCCCCACCTAAAATCCTCGCGATTCGATTTTCTGCGTATCAGAACTTCGTTGGTAATTTCAGGTGGCCCAGGGAAATAAACTGGCCCCCTACCCTGACTGTGTGAATTTACAGGCCAATGGCTTATTAAGGGGTGAGCTCTACCCTCGCCTATTAAAAACTAACCTTTGGGTTGAACACTAATTTTTTTTATATTCTGGGAAAAATATCGACGGTGAATAGTTCACGAAATAATGTGGGTGGTGCTTATTATTTACCTAAAAATATACTTAAACTTGCTCTAAACGGTAGGATTTGTAAGGTAGGATGAGCTAACCAGTATGATCCTAACCTACGCGAAGAAGCGGGACAAAGCACCTCTACACGTGGGGATCAGCCACCCAGTCAGCTCACCCTACACCGCCTATCCTAGCTTGTAGGACAGGCATTTTGGACCATTGCGGATAAAATATTTCTCTGAAAATACACGCGGCTGAGGCAGAATCTGACATTGCCCATACTGTATTGCATCAAGCATGTAGATTTCGTATATTTTTTCTTTTAAATACAACTACGGCATTTATCTGTGCGTCTTTTCATCAATGAATATGAAATAATGAGATGAACATTCAAAAGAGAGGAGCAGCAGACCACTTGTGCCTTTCTAAAGTATGAGAATGTAGTCTGCAGTGGTTCCGTTTCGAATTTCATCATCTGTTTGTGGTGAATTTAAGAGAAATTGTTTTTATCGCGGCGTTCAAAAATAATTTCCGGAACATTTCTAATGGGATCGCGTAAGTTATTCATACTGTTTATTACGAATGGTTTTGGAACAATACGTCATGAGGCTCGCACTAACTGACAATGCAAGTTTATTTCCATGTACGTGATTTTAGGAATTAATGTCACAGTTCTTGATGATGTTTTAGGTGGTGTTTACCAGTGTTGGCCATCAATGCAATTGCGATAGAATTTGAAATATAAATAAATAACAAATGTAATAACACCAAAGGCTCTTTTATTCATTATTCAATATTTTTCATCCGATTTCGAGGAAACTTACCGGAGGAATGCTGTTTTTGATCATGTTGTTTAACGAAGATTGATTACCGGTATTAGGGATCTGTGTATCTTGCTTCTCTCTTGGATCTATGTATAGCGGTTACGGGAATAAAACTTACTCGATACTCGTACAACTTCCCAGTCGTATCATAAAACTAATAATATGGTAGTGGAAACGCGATGATTTGATTTTAACACGGCGCACGGCGACGAAATTCTACTCGGCATTGTATGCGGAAAAGTCCGGATAAAAACCTTTGCCTCTATTTGTCGGGAAATGGCTCTCTTGCTATGAGATGGAGAAGCGGAATGAAATGGTGACGATGTATAACGTGGCATAACACTCGGATTCCATTAACTCAAAACTCTCTGTCCTTGTCAGTTTTCTTCGCGCAGAGTGAAGCTCGAAAGAGAAAGGTCGAGACCGTGGAAATGACATGTATGTACATCAGCGAGGTAAGAAGGAAAGGATGAAGTTGCAAATCTCATCAATTATTCTTTATTGCTAAAAAAACGATCATCAACCAGCAGGATCAAATAAATGCATCTATGATGATTATAGCGCATGTGGGTTTTGAGGCTGTCAGTATTAGTGACCTCTCAGAAATATCTACCTATTACGAGGAGGGAACAAAAACTTGTGTTGAGCATAGAAGGGAAACTAGTCACTTGAAAATGATTTTGGAGCTGTTATTGCTTCTGTAGTGAAGTACGCGTCTATTCGTTGTGTTAACAGTGATATGATTATTCAGGATAGACAAAGCTGTTTTTAGTAATAATATGCCTATCTGCATGAAACTCGAAATTGACATCTTGACGTAAGCATTTAAAGCAGTTATTACGAGATAAGCCATTACAGCTGCTGTGAATAAATAAGTAAATAAACACATTGATGACATAACCCATCCTTAGGACCCGCGAGTCATAGCCCTCTCCTAAAAAATCAAAGCCTTCTAGGATGCCACCCGCATCTACATCTAGTGAAGGTCCTATCCGGAGAAAAATAAGTCAGCTTGGGAAATAACGCGCACCTGTTCTAAGAATTTACCTCAATGTTCGAACACACTAATACCAATCGTAATCCCTCAAAACACACGCATCTCCTGGGCCACTCTCTCTAGCCAAAGCGGCAAAAGAAATTCATTCAAATGCATATTTCAATTCACTGAATTTTCACTTGAGGTGTTCTATGCCAGTAATCCGTACAGTTTCCCTGAAACCCAAATGGGGATCGGGCTGGCAAGGTGGATTCTAGTATTTTCTCCCAAACCCGAGGACTCCTCTAGACTCAAGTAGATAATTTTCATTGATATGCCAATCCCATTTTGATTGCAGTGTGGAGAGTTCTTGTGGTACAGTACTCTGTCCGTCGCATGATACGTTGAAACCGTGGACCCCTTGGTAGCTTTCGTCAAGCGTTGGCTAATACCCATACCGGGTTCCACTTTCCACCCTTACCACATTTCCTGGAAAATTCCTACCCATCTCCAATAACCTGTCCTAAATGGCGTAAATGAATGGCTCTCGGTCCCCTCTTCCGATTAACTACTCTTAGCAGCCAAATTGTTTCTTCTTACCTTTGAAAATCAAAACTTAACACTTACAATGTGGGGAAATCCTATAGGCGTATCCTCATATCCAAAAAATTCGAAGGACGTCAATTGACGTCTTATCGATTCACTTATTTGTTTTGAACATTAAATGGTGGTTACTCAGATGCTAGCCATCCCTTCTTATTAATAACAAAAAGTCATAGTATGAAACATGAGTCGGGTCTATCAGCTCGGTCACTAAAACTAGCAGCACGATGCTGTGCGCATTGCACAATGCAATCAGTAATATTTCCAAATTCCCGGGAATATACCTACCATTTAGTGAGAAGTATATAAACAGCCACGAACGTTTTACTAATTAAAATGTGGTACTTTTAGCACTAGAAGAAAAATAGATCTTTCTACCCATACCAAAAAGTATATTTCTATCCAATAAACAATTTATGTAAAAAATTAAGAAAATTCTTAGAGAGGAATCAACTTACATGGCAGCAGTAAAATTGTTAAAATTATGAAACTATTACCGACGTTGGAACAAACAAAGTAATTTCAATGTAAGATAAAAACCCGATTAAGAGTATTGTTTCCGTTAATAATGGCATTTTTCGAATTATTACATACTCCACCACTATAATTTGATGGATATAGGGCGTAAAGAAGCCATTATTACGTTCAACGAAGGTGAATTGTTTTATGTTCTTGAATTGATTTGAGGGTTAATTATGACGTTCTGAAAGTGTGAATTTCCATTTTCACTCTCTCCAATGGCTCCGATATCCGTCGCTAACTTTACGTGAAAATTGGTAGTTAAGGGATTCATGTTATCTTCAAATCGTTAGTTGACCACCTTATTGTGCCGGGTGTGTCAAATATACGTGTAAGGAATCTCCACAAAGTAATGTTTCTTCAAAACATAGATTTTCATAAAGTTACGTCAGAAAATATAGGAATCGGAATAATTTCTTCACTGATTGTTGATAACCTTTATTGCTTCTGAAATAAATCAATTCTTTCTTTAAAAAAATTGACTTTTACACACGGGGGAGCGACTACGCGTGAACTGGAAATAAATTTGATATCATTATTGTACCTTGCTTTGTGGGTTAATTTTTATGAAAATTAAAAATGCAGTCTTTTGTTTATAGGGGTATCGGTGCATTTTCTTTTGAGCGTCAATTGTTTTTAGCAAAGGCTCTATAGTTTGAGATATTAATTTTGCCAGCAGTGTTACCAGCCAATTTTCCTCTTTCAAACTATTCGCACGTTCTCTAATTCAAAAAACAAAAACCCTTCAAATACCTGCTTTTATATTAATTCGTTTATGCCCTGATCCAAAGATTCGGAGAACCGAGAAAAAAAAGCTCAAAGTTCAGTAGAGATTGTGCGTTTGCAACGGAATTCATCCTAACACAGCCACATTCTAAAATTTTGGAACTGATCGGTTGCAGAAATACGTACGATGAGGAATTCATTGAATGCAGAAATATCTACGATGAATTTGCTTTCAATTGACATTTGCTTCAATAGTTTCCTAAAAACTCACAACTACGCGTGGAATGTAGGTACTCTGGTACACATCGTCTCTTTCCTGCGTCTCTGCCAATTTTCCTAACAAAATCAAAATAATAATCCTCTTGCATGATAAAAATTATTGCCGTTTAAATGCAATTTTGAGGAAAATCATATTACCTATCATTGAAAGCAGGAAAAATCGTGCAATCCGCGGTTACTAAGGCCTATGTTTTTTTATTGATATCTAGTTATAAAATGTTTTTGCGGGGATTGCGTAATAACTTGGCTTGTGGGCTTGTTTTATCTAGTGTGGCCGTGAATGCAATACTTTATTCCCATGAGATATCATTAACTTTTAAAAATATAGCAATAGGGTCCCGCAAATGTAATTAATCCTTGAATCCATTTTAATTTTCTTTTTATTTCGTTTCCTATATTTTTTATGCATAATTCATGGCAAACTAATATATATTTATACCCAAATAACATACTAAACCTGGAATAAAATCAATTGATGTTGTACTAGATATCTTTTACAGCAGAATATACTCTTTTTTCGGGAAATACTGACACGTTTCATGTGAACACTGTAAAATAACAACATTCGCGCTCCATCGAGTCATCATGTAGAAATTAATCCAAGCACCAGGGTGGAATTCATTGTATTAATATGATTTTGGAAGGCCCAAAGGCTCAATTATGCAAACCCCAATCACTCCAGTCGATCAGGATGGTTATTTTCTTCCATTGCATTGTGCCATTATTGACCCAGATCCAATGTGAACGTCGCATAATACCTCAGTCATCGTCATATATCGCCGTTCTTTCTAAGTCGAAACATGCATAACAATAAATGTGTTTCCCGCAGAATGAAGTAAAGTTGATATTAATAGTGGTGATCTTTTTAGGTGTAGTATATACCTTTTTTATTTAAAAGTTCAATCATAATTTTTTTCGGGAAGCAAACGGACGAAATATGATCTCGTCATTTTGATGGTGAATTTTCCTCCGTCAACGGAAACATCTGACTACAATCTCTCTCACAACAGGAGAAAAGTTTCTAGACCGAGAGAAATTAATGTAGTTAAATTTTTTTCGTAAGTCCCTCGCTCCTATTCAGCTCAGTTCCATTAATACAGGTTTCTCGATCACAGAAAAAGTCTTTCATTGGAATCTTTACCTGAAATGTCCTTTCGTACTATTTCGTAAATAGGAGGAAGTAATCAGCAGCAATGGGAGTGGTTTGCGTTTGTGGAATTGAGACCTTTCTCTCATTAAACGTTTGTTACCTCCAGGGCAAACGACTGTGCATGACCCAAACTGGTGTCGCTAAAGGTTAAATCCATGTTATTCCAAATTATCATCAAATCATGGATCTTTGTTCATTAATGGAACAAACTTGATTCCTGGAAGGCTGTGGCATTTGAAACTAGGTCTGTTCATTTCAGTTCAGACATCCAGGAACTAGATCCTAAGTGGGTCTAAGTATTGCAGCTGGATGATAACCGCGTGGGTGAGAAAATAAATTTTCTCCGTAAAAACTAATAATGTAGTTTCCCCGTGCTTAGCATTATGCTAAGCCTCGAAGCTATGCCTAGTGCTGGCTGAAGCACATCTACAGTTATTCTGCTTTGAGGTAAACGTGTGGTACGGACTCGGCATTGGATATTAATATTGGAATTTGCTGCGGGACATTCATCTCACGTTACTGAACTTTTATTGTTAATACAATTATCCGATATTTTAAAAAGTTTTATAAGATTGCTGGTTGCTGGTATTTTGTCGCCACTCTCGCTATGAAATCTAATAGCAAAGTAATATAGCAAACTGTATCTCGCTAGTTTGAGAGATTACTTCGTTATAAAGATAGCATTTTTTATAAACTTTTTCCAAATCATTAGATCATATTTTTTTGCCACGGTTACACTAATAGATGCTACGTGATTGATTTTCTCGGTGTGAGCGTTTATCGTTTGCGTCAGTAATGAGATGCAAACAAAGGTAATGAAACGTTGTTCACGAGGTCAATTCTCTTATCTCCATTTCAATGAGAAGAGATCGAAGAAGCTAATAAAAAAATTGCATTCATATATTTTCTCCGCCATTGCTATAGAGTTGCCATATGTTCTCCTGAACTGTTAATTACAAATTCCGTCGTCTGAGTTCTGCCCCCATGACCGCGATTTAACCCTTGGCCTCTCTTCTCCCGGCTTTTTTTCGTCTCCTTCCCCTTCACTTATGAACAGGAGAATTTTTTCCTTCCATCGAAAAGTGAGCGAGATTGCTTGGTACTAAGAAACCGTGGAGGGCCGAAGTGCTCTGAAAGGGAAGGTACGCAGATTTCATGCAATTGCTCGTATTCGAAATGACCTGGTAGGAAGGATTCCTCTGAAGAAATAATCTGAAGCTCTACATAAACAGATCCTCACGCCTCCTCAAGAGCTGAAAAAAATTAAGCGAAGTGTTTCCCGAAAATTTTATTTCCTGTCATCTACCTTTTGGTCTAATAAATGACAGTCCCGACCTTAATAAGATATGTCTAATTTTTTTGTTTTTTATCCAAAAAAAGTTGCCGTTCGTTTGTTAGATTTTACAGGATTCTATTAATAGCAATAACACATTTGTTGCTGTATTCTTCTGCCATTATATGGCTATTGAATACTGCTGTAATTGGAGAAGCTGGTCCTTACAATAATATTACGTAGATTGATATATAATCACATGGCAGAAAAATATTCCCCATAAAAATTACAACGCCAATATTGGGGAAATGTAGGGAAATTCCTCTGTTGTTTATTCATGGATATAGTTCGTCGGCATGTGACTACCGAAGATTATGTTATTTCGGACGTTATACTCAAAGATTGATTGTTGTATATCCCTTACGCACAATTTTGATACTCATTGTATTCGGGATTTCTGTTACTTAATGAAAGCTACATAATTTTCCTACGAGTGATTAAAATTTCTTTTTCAATCTCGCGGGATTTGAGAGACCCAGAGTATTCTACATAGTTTGAAACTTAAAAATGATAATTAGTCATTGAAACTATGAAAGCAAGTAGATTGAAAATGGTATTTATGTATAATTTTAATGCTATTGAATGGCTGTAGTGATTTTCATATATTTTTACACAATATCCTTGATGGCGGTAGATATTGAGGAACCAGCCGTAAAGAGGAGGAGATAATTTCACTAAGACGACTCATATTTGTAATTCACTTCCACATACTTTTGTTAGGGTCGTATATTAAGTAAAGAGGGAACTAATCCTCAAATCTTTGAAGTCAACACTTGATATCCACCATTTAATTATAACCTTAAATAATTCTGTTTAATTTTAGACATTTCATATTTGAAAACAATGCCAAAAAAACTATTTGAAAAGCTTACGCTCTTCAAGTTATGCTTCACGCGGATCAAGTTACGCTTTGTCTTGCAAGCGTTTTCTAGTCTCCCGCGGCTACCATCATGGTTTCTCCGTTGATAAAATGGTGGTCGGATTGATCTGAAAGAATATTCAAGAACCCGTCTGTCTTTCGCAGAATTTCGTTCACTAATTTATTAATAATATTATACGATCCTAAATGTGGTACCAGGATTTTTGACTTGGGGCTTCTCAAAAGAGAAGTGAACCTTCCTCACTCTAACCATTTGCGTATATTTCAGTTGTTACTCACTCTCTTTCCGAAAAACTATGGCTTCAATTAAGTTGCATCACATTTCTTGTTATTGATTATGTGTTTTTCTCTTATCTCACGCGTTGTTATGGGGTTTTATGCCAAACAGAGATTCCACTTCATTCATGATACACTTTACGGTAGCGTGTGTTATCCTCGGAGGATGAGTATCTGTGATGCAAGGCGATGATGAATGTCCTAATCAGATTCATTAATTGATGAAAACAGGATCCAAAACTTTGCTTTTCTTGCCTATCCTGATCCCACCGTTATGCGGCCTGATTTTTCAACCCAGGGTAGCCAAAATTACGGGGCGAAAAAATGAGGAAAATGATCTGTGATGGCCTGTCTGAGGGTTGCCAACTTGGGTGGTGCTGAAAACGTTGCCCTGGGGGTGGGTGCTGTCTCGAACCTATCTCGTCTCCTGGGTTTTCCCACTAAAGGAGACTTCACGCATTGGCCGGACGTTATGGGACAAAAAGAAAAAAAAATACCTCAAAAATTTAGTGAAATTATAAGGGTAAGTAGACTTTTCCAAGAAACCGTGTAATATGGCATGCTGAAATGAAATGGAGTGGTTCAGAGGAAGCGACTCAGCTAGAAGAGGCGTCAGGGTGATCAATCCTTCCATCTTTATAAATCAGTTGCAGTGTTGAAAGATGGGCCGAGCCAAACTTCATGCTCTAAAATATATTTTTTTATCCTGTAAAGAGGAAGGAATTAACTCTGTCTTTCCGCAATATTAAAGTTAGTTGCAACCGGTTGCAATGCTTGATTTACTTTCAAGAAGGCCAAAAGATTAGCATTGAAACCAATTGTTAAAAAAAATGTATTCTGATGGAACAATACAGTTTATTATGTACCTATTCTTAGTTGTTCGATCAAGGTGCGTCTCACGGCATCGAATATATACTGTTTTGCCCGTCTCATAATAAGTAAATTGTTCTAAAAAATCAGTGAGGAGGAAAATAATTTATTCATTGCATGCTCATCAATTATTCCCGATCTATGGTGAATATTACACGGATATTTGGTGGATATATCTGGTAGCCTAGAGAGAATCCAAGGTTTTGCGCTGGGTTTAAATCACTAGATCTGCATAGTAGGAATATATCTATCATAATCATCATCTAGCCTATCATCCTATCATCTACCATCATTATCATCACCCTGCGTCAAACCAATCCTAGGACTGGTTCACTTGATTCTTCTATCGGCCAACCTATTCATATTAACGTATTTTCCTCTCACATCCTTCACAACCTGTTCCATATATCATGTATCTATACACAAAATATTTCGGCAGGATGGGCAGGGTCAACAAATGAGAAATACTGTACAGTTAGCCTCACGAATTCAATCTTCCCTTGCATCGCCCTCGGCTAGGTTGGAACGGAGCTTGATACTGAGCACTAAAACGTATTTCTATCTTCGTCTGCTTGCTAACTTGATTCATCTTTTCCCCATCCTTTCCCTTTCCGAGGCTGGTAGCACATCACTCCTTCCCATATTTCTCCTCTCTCCTCCATCACTCCTTCCCTTTGGCTGATCATCGCGTAATTTGTAGATACATACGTAAATTAATATATTCCAGAATATCCAGGATGAATGAGAGGATGCAGAACAGAACATGTTAAGCTAGTTTAGGATTCGTGAAGCGTAGCTGAATGTTGAATTTCCGAAGGCGTAATCAACCATCAAGGTTGAGAATAAGTGTATGGTTTAATTACAGTAGCTCTATTACAATGTCTTCCAGAGTCAGGAAGTATAAAATGAGAACAGCGCCACTCTTTACACAATTCCACAACGTTTTCTTCCTTTTCAATCTCACAAGCATTGTCAATGTTGGTACTAGATGGCAAAATCCTTTTTCCACGTGAAAATACATCGCCTTTGCCGCATATCTACCCACTCTGGTTTCAGTACGCGGAATAAGCTACTCTAACTTATGATTTAGAAAGATAGAAAGAAGCAGTAGGTACTCGTCCAAAGTAATACCGATGCGCGCGCTTGCTTTTCATGCAATGAAAACCGCCAAGTATTTTTGGACTCAGTTTACTAATGCCACTCTGGAATGCCTTTGTGTGACTTGACTCCTTTCCTCTATCACGTCATGACTCCGGCTCTGGCGTCGACCGAGAGTGATAAGGAAATGCGACGAGCCCTCTCCTCGGAAACGTATCCGCATGGAATGCTGAACGTTTCCTCCTGAGGATATGCATATGCGGCGGAATGTGACCCCAGTGATAGATGCTATGGAGGAATGCACTCCTTCCCCATTCCCAGAGTACGCTCCTTACGCCTGCCGATATAATTGTCTCTAAATTTCGCCAAAGCACGAACTGAATTTACTCAAAGCTTAAAAGGTAGGGGAAGTTGAAAATGTATCTATGGAAGGCATTTGATATGATTTTCTTATCATGAATTCTTCACAGATTTTGCTTCCAGCAATGTCTCAACAATGGTTGTATTTTAACTAAAATCAGTGAATAATATCATCTTAACAAGCATATCCTCAGAGCATTTTCCAAAAGAAAATCTAATATTTCCCATATAATGCTTTGAAATGAATTTGGGATTAAAGGTCTGTTGTTTTAAAACCATTTGTATCTGTCACTCGCCAAATTCATATGTAACTTATTGCTGAAACTAATTTTCTTTCTATTGTTTATTATACGGTAGTCAAAATACTGTAATCAAAGGTTATTTGTTGATTCGTTTAATCTGGCAATAATTCAGTGATTTAATCCTGTCATTGATTGTCTACATTGGTTAAAAAATCATAGAATCATCGTATTGAACGCTTGAGTTAGTAAATACTGCTTTAAGAAATTTATTTGACGTGAGGTTTTCCACTAATGGACATCCACATCTTTTTCCATTCGATGGGACTATGAAAACTTCTGCGCTTTTTTTTATTCCTTGAATTCATCCAGTAGAATCCTGACCAAATGGAAGATGATCAGACTAGCATTTCTGGGATTGAATTGCTCAATAAATTGCAGGGGTGCGTTTAAGGACTCACGTAAAATCTCTGAACCATTTGGGTACTGAAGCAAAGGAATATGAAATAAAATGCGGGGACCTGAACTTTTAAAAACACATTTCACCGTCGGAATTTTTTCTATTGGTTTGATGCTTTGGGTAGAGCATTGGCTTCCCACTCCTAGGGCTCATGTACGAATCAAGACAAATTTTTCAGAGGAATACCGGCTCATACTTGAGTTTTTGTGGGTGGCATCACAAATTCAGTTCTCTGTCCACGGGGAGGGATGATAAATAGTGGACTTCTTGGCGTGACTAGTCTAATGTCGACTCCGGTTTTCTCTTCGCCCTTCCTCCATCCCCTATTAGCCTCCCCTAAAAACATCTATCATCACCTATGGGGACATTGGTCTTAGCTCTCAGTCGTCACCATATAATAAAATTTTCTATTAATTAATAGCAGGTTACTCCATTTATGAAATCCAGATCACATTCTGCACTGCAGTGGGCCATAGGCTTGTGATTATAATTTTTTAAAATTATTATTATATAAATAAATTATAAATGAGCTTTAACATTCCTCTGTTGCACCACGTTTCGAATGTTTCCAGCCCAGACATTTCTGCGGCAGTTATCGTCCATGCCTCCCTGCCATAAAGAAATATGCTCCAGATGTAGGTTCTGATGAATTGTTTCCTTAATTCCATGCTTCTGATTCCCCCTGTAAGTAAATTCTTCGTTCGGAAGAATGCCCTCTTTTCTTGTGTTATTCAAATGACTATTTTATTCTTACTCCGCCCATTTATGCTTATTCGTCTTCCCAGATGGCTATACTTGCTCCCTTCTTCTAGTTTTGATTTCTCCAATGTAACAATTGTTTAAAGTTTTCAGAAGACTCCTATTTTCGTCCATTATTCTTAAGACTTATTTAAGTATTGGCATACCATATTATGTATTTGATCTATGAGAGAATAGTTGTTTATGATTATTGAATCTCTCTTCAGTTAACTAATCTCCAAATAATTAATCTTTTTCCATTCCAGGTAGGTCTTCCAGATGATGCACCAGGGTGTCAGTGGCTTCAAGGGATGCAGAATCTAATCCTAAAGCAGGCACGTATATATTATTTAGCTCCATGCTCTTTGAGGAAAAGATTGTTTCGCTGTGAGCCCGAAAATTGACTTGACGTTGGGTGGACCCAATCGTTTTTAAGATTATCAAACGTTTTTGCCTTTCCGTTTTAAAATAAATTTTTAACATGCGGAGTTATTTTAGTTTCCTCGATAGAAGTCATGAGAATATTGGACTTACAAATTTCTATATCCACATAATGCCCCATTAATATCGTCTTTCATTCTTTAATCATGATTTTAGGGAATGGATTTATAGATAAATTAGCTATTTATTTTATCTGGTGTAGCGAGACTGGATGTTAACATTTTCCCAGAACTATTATGTTCAGCGCAGGATAAGTCAAGAAGTCCTAGGTGTATTTAATATTTGAAGCATTTCTTACCCCAAAAATTTTTCTGAATGAAGCTAGATGGGTTTGATTCTCTTGAAAATTGTGTTTAGGCAAATGCGACGCCGTGGCGTGATCAAATAAATAGATTAATGGCACATTTTGCTTCTATTTAAGGATTTATTCATGCAACAACGTGACATTTATTCCGTAGAAAATTACGGATGCTAGACCTTACGATTATTAGACTTCCAATTCCATCCAGTACAAGGCCATGTAGCTTTTTTAGCGCAGTGCGGAATTTTTAATTGTTATTTAATGCTAAACTGATCTAAATTTACTATTATTCCCGGAAATAACTACGTCCGCTGGTTACGACGATTAAAATCACTGACGTGTTCATTCTCAGTGACACTGTTGTTAATTAACTGGTGAATTTCAATAATATCCTTCTATTTCTGCATAAAGTTTGAGTGCGTTGGTAATTAACTGGTGAACTTCAATAATATGCTTCTATTTCTACATAAAGTTTGAGTGCGTTATACTTTATATAAGACCGGACGTGCAAAAATGAACACGCAAGTCGCGATTCGTGTTCATCCTTGCTTAATGTCCAGGGAAGGAGGTGTGTTTGAAACCGTCGAGATCGTCTCGAATAGGTAGCCAAGAAGTCGCGTGGTACCAACACAAATAATTCACAAAATGTGTGCGTGTTTGAATTGCTCAGTACAATCATACTCATTGGTTTTACTTCAGTTTTTTCTCGTCCGTCTCGAGCATAGACATGAGAAAAACTCAAGTAAAAAGCAATCAGTAAGATTTTAATGAGCGATTCAGACACGAACTTTGCGATCCATTCGTAATTATTTAGGCAAATTCTAGATCTATTCGAGATAATCCCGACGGTTACAAACACCCCCTCCCCCCAGGGGCGTTGTGCTTGAAAAAATCGGGATTATCTCGAATAGGTAATCAAGGAGTATAGTAGTATAAACACGAGTGGTTCGCAAATTTGGTGTGTTGAAACCTCTGATTACAACCACATTCATTGTTTACACTTGCGTTTATCTCATCTGGGGCTCTCTAACCTTTTCTTAGCATCCATGCTCAAAGTTATCGTCATCAATTCTCTTCTTTATTTAAACGCGTGGATATTTATGAAGACTTTTTTTGGAAGTCGAGGAAAGCGGGAAAGAAACCCTAATTTGGCATTAGCCAAACCCTAACGAAATGCGCCAAGGAGTTCACGGTTTGGCATCACATCCGAATAACAGAGCATTTAATTTGGAGTGCTCTCCGCACTGCACTCAAGTAGAGATCGGTATACTGTTGGGAAATCCTTGACACCGCCGGGATTCGAACCCGTACCTCCAGGATGGAATACCAGAGTGGCGGTAGTGTTTGTAGAACTAGGTGTTAGTGCTGGCGAAGGATTTCTTTCCATCCTTTCTTTTCGAGATTCCACCGCGTGAGTTGGCAGGAGCTGACAACAGTTTTACCAACTCCCCGAATGACATCAATATGGAAGAACGCTATGCCCTCCGTAACACTTGGAAAAGAGACATAAGAGAGATGACCAATCACTGAGCTGCTAGAATACAGGCAGTCCTCTATGAGGGCGACAGAAACCTTAACACCTTTGACCTGAAGACGCCAGATGGAACTCCGTAGAAACTGTTGCCAACACCTGCCGGATCACGCGGTGGAATCCCAAAAAGAAATTATGGAAAGAAATCCTTCGCCTACTTACCAACGCCGAAGAAACCTAAGAAACAACATTATCCGCCTTTATAAGTTCTAAGCGTTCCAACTACTTACTCTTAAAATTTAAGCTGCCGGACACACTGTATTCTAACTGTAGGGAGACTAGTATTCGGCCATAATCCCAAACCAATCGCCGCCCCGATCCTATCCCCATCCCTTCCATTCCTATCCTTATACCTTTCCTCCCGGTCTGAAGCGCCTATTAGTGCGGAAACAGACTTGAAAACACCCATGAACCCAATCGCCGCCATGACACCTTCGATTACTCGCCTTCGAGACGTCACAGCACTCTCTTTCACGCTCTGGTGTAATTTTTGTTTCACACTCGTAGAGAACTTTCGTTTGGAATTGGAATTAGAGCATCTCAAACATTCGGCAACTCCAAATAGCATTCAAGAAACCATATATTAGAAGAATTATTAGACCAATCCTACTGTATGCAATTCCCTCCTGGAAAGGAAGGGAGTACGAAAGATAATAGAAGTCAAAGGACAGAAGTGTTAAGAACAACATTTTATATATAATTCAGGAGAAAGAATGAAGATGTGAATGAAATCTCAAAAGAAAACCAGGATAAAAGCCAACCAATGAAAACATTGGCTGAACCGAAAATGGTCACATGGGACAAATGCAAGAGATCCGAAAGTAGTGAAGTGAAATAAAAAACGTGGAGCAACATAACTCTATGACAGTGTGTCTAATACAAGGAGCTACTAGTTGGGCAAAAAGTTAATAATTTAAGTGTCCCTTGAAAATAGCCGCTTCGAGGCAACGACACGGGCAGAAAATTTGTTTCCCCGCCATCGCAGAATCGCCAATTAGCTACGTACTGGGAGAAAACCCGATCTTGTCCTCCTCCAGGAAAACGTTACGGTATCCAACCCGACGAGAAATCTCGACGGCGCGGAGGCTCCGTCTCGGGTCGAGATAAGGGGTGTCTGTCACCCACATGCACCCCGACACCTAATCATAACCTGTAAAGGGGTTATCGGGGCTCCACGTGACGGCATCGGCGTGGGGGATTGGGGACGGGGATTGGCGGGCTGGTGATGCGAGGAGGAGGTGAAGGGGGACACATCTTCCTTGCTGCCTACTCCTCAACGCTCGCAGCATCCTGGGAGCCGTCTTGATCGATACGCCATTGTCCTCGATGAGACCAATGCCCCCTTCCGACCATAGTTGAGCGTTATTTTCCTCCCATTTCGTTCTCCCTTATATCGAACCACCTCCACCGAGGGGTGCCCAGAATCTAATTCCACCCTCCCGTCTGCGACGACCCTTCCTTCTCCGATTTCTTCCGAGAGCCCTTAAAGTGGGCGGATACCTCGGGTAAATATTCTTCTCCAGGCTTCGGATTTTTCCTCTGATGGAATAAAGATAATAAGTTCTTGTTTTCACAATTCATTTCTAGAAAGATGCCACCTTGTTACAAACGTGACAAATCTCGTCGGAATAGGACAGCAAGATGGTGCTTCCACCGCGACAGTGCATGGAATAAGAACCAGAACGTGTTTTGCGCTTTTCCTGATTGTTGCGACTCTATATAAGATGTGCGCATAAAAAGGAGTTATTTCACTGATAAAAGATTATTCTTGGTCATCAACGTTTTCATGACTTCATAGTTCCTCTCACATCGAAGGACTGCTCCGTCAACCACGGGTAATTTTTTTCTATGTGCCCTCTAATTTTATTCAATTTCCTCCCCGATGTGCTATGCATCAAGCGTTATCGGAAACATCGGAACGTAGCGGCATCTTTCTGGATTAGATGGAGAGATTGGAACTTTTTATCTTGGTACCGGCATTCGTAGTGAGGGAAAGCCGAATGTCTAAAAACGCATTTATGCCGTTGTATCCACACCAATCCAAGTAGAAGGTAGGAAATTTGGCCATATTCATACCACATCGAGCATTGGACTAGAGTGCATTCTTAGGCCGGCAGAATCAAAAAGAGATTCTCTTTGAGACTTCACTGATTATATGAGTATTTGTTTCCGGTGCTCGAGTATTATACAATGGTGGATATAATTTTCCTCAGGGTGGTAGCATTGTGACTCAAGGTTTCATGTTAGTAGTGTATCAACGGAGATACATTTTTCTTGCCAGCCTGCGTGGTAGTAAGTGTTCTACTGATTTATAATGCATACCTGCTGACTGTTCACCCCCTGCCACACACCCTTCAACATGTACGATGTGGTGGTGGACTAGGTGAGGGTGTATGGCAGGGGAAAGCAACTTTTTTTAAGAGTGTGCGTTGGAAGTATTTTATGCCCATCTAAACCTCTGCGCATCTCAACGGACAGGACATTAATAAAAATACCTAATCGGGATATAATTATGCCGGCGTTTGAAATGTCGTATCGCATTAAAATTTGCAAAATTGCTCGGTCTTCCTATATTCGCCTCTGAATGAATGAATTCACCTTCGTAAAGAGTAATTGAAATCTTCAAACTTGGATAATAGCAAAAATCGTGTTCTATTACAGCGAAAATGTTAATTTCGAATAATTGAAACGATCTTGAAGTTTATCCTAAATCTTTAGGCAACGGTTTCGCCACCGAGTCTTGTCATCGACGGTTGCCATGACAACGTGGGGAACAATGAATGTTTATTCTTGAATGCAGAAATTATAGTCGTTCTTTTTCCATCACTTTGTTATTCAGAGTTATATGATTTGGCATGTAATTTCTTGAATATACCATAGAAGTAAAGAATATCAGTTCGAAAAAATTTCATGTTTAAAAAAATAGGGGTGTAAACAGGAATTCACTAAGAAATAAGTTAAATCATGAATTGAAGGGTAATTGGTGCGGTGCAACCAAATTAGTTGAAACCCCTTTAGACCTCATTGAATCGCTATGAATTTACGACACGTCTCTGGCGAACCTTTGTGAAAGACGATCATACTTGGAGTAAAAGGTCGAACGCTACCATTTCCACATGGATTTTTACTAGAAACAATCATGGTTTCGTAGCAGGACTGATTCACCTGATGATGTAGCCATGCCTTGGTCATGTTTAATGAACATCTGTGTGGGAACTGCAGCGTTTTATCATTTGCTCCCGCTAAAGGCCGTTTTACACGGTCATTGATACTGCGCAGGCTGCTGCGAGAACACTTGCGCAAGAAATATTGCATGGTGTAAAACGACGGCTTACGAGGAGAGACAGTGCCACTGCTTGAACGACTGCGAGCAAATTACATCTACATCTACACGATACCCTGCAAGCCACCGCGAGGGTGTGGGGCAGGGGATGCCATAAAAATCCAGGATAATAAAAATTGCCAGGGAAAAATCCATATGGAAATGGTAGCGTTGGACCAAATTAGAACATGTTCTAATCTGATACATGCGTTCGCGCAAATTTGAAGTTTATTTCTCTCACTAGATGGTGCAGATGTAGCGGCGACGAACTGCCTGGGGAATTCTAGCAATTAAATAGGTTGTTGACGACTGGGCTGGGTGTTTTTGTTTGCACTCAACTCCTTAGGTAGTGAATAAAGTGCAATAATGATGAACTGGGCGATTAATCACGTGGAAGCTTAAATTTCGTTCGTTAAGGAAGAACTCGTTACCTTGGCCCACAGCCGTTCGTTCGTTGTACAAATTTTGGGCTAATTATACGGGACTAGGGTATCCACTATTATGTTTATGCTATGACTTAAAACATATTTTAAGGTGGTGGTAATTTATAGCATCGTACACGTCCAATTAATTGATACTTAACAGATTTTGACGTCCTGCGATACATTGACGGTATTACCACTACTGAATGGTATATTGTCACTGACATAATGCATTGACGATTTCACCGTGCAAAGCTGTCAAGCAAGCGCCCTCGCAATTTTTTACGTCACGGACTTTCGCAGACGACTGCTCAAACGGATGCAGCATCAACTTGCGCAGTTTCAATGACCGTGTAAAACGGCCTTAAGAATTTGGTCGAACACGACCAAATAAAGCCACGACACCACGGCACTCCGAAGCATTGATTCACTCATAGCTGTCGTCGTAATCTATGCATCGAAGTTCCCCAACTCCACCCACGCCACCGCCCACCTCCCTCTAACCTACCGCTCCGTCTCAGAACGAGGGAGAGAGAGAGGCGAGTCGAAAGCTTTTGAGGGTGGGAACGTGAGAAAGAGAGAGAGATATATCCACAAGGAAGTTGTGTGCCACTGTATCTCGACGTAAGCCCGTTCCCGAGTGCCCATTGGCCCTGGAGTTTCGCTGTTTTCAGCCGAGGCAGCGTGGCATTGCGGTCTACATGATTAAGTCTCTCACTATCTTTCTCTGTTCCTCCATTCCAACTCGGGCCGACCTAAACTCCTCTCTTCCTCCCTACACAGAGGCTACTTAGCCGCATATCTGACTCATAACATCCTAATAAGTCACAGACCCGGGTACTTGGCAGATTACTTTGTAGCTAATCCTAGAGCTCGTCCTATGAAGGGCATGCGACGTGAGCCGTTGGTCATGCCAGAGTTCCGTACCGAGTCACTTCGCGAATCTTTCCATACCAGCACCTCATACCTCTGGAATTCTATTCCGGCCTCTGTCCTTGAAGCATCTCCACTTATTACTTTTAAGCGTCACGTTTTCAGCCATATTTTCTTCTAAGAGGGGGAGCATTTGCCTGACGTCATGAATTTATAAGTTATTGGCTGCAGTCAGATAACTATTATTCTATAATCTGTACTAATTGCGTACTCCTTATATGTCTGGTTTATTTTTCTAAATCACCTTTCATTTTATTGCATGTGTTATTGATCATCATCATCGGTCAACAATCCTAAGATTAGTTTGACGCGGCCCTCCTATCTGCCAACATCTTCACATTGACGTTATTCTTCTCTTTTACATCCTTCACTACTTGTTCCATATATCTCATTCGAGGTCTTTCTTTTCCATTCTTCCCGTTCACTTTTTCCGCGGCGATTGTCTTTATCAGGCCATAGTGTCTTAAGATATGGCCGTTTTTCCATCTTTTTAGAGTTTTCATCGGACTTCTCCTTTCCTTCACTCTTCTTAAGACTTCTTCGTTTGTCATCCGGTCGATCGATTTTATCTTCATCACTCTTCGGTAGCATCACATTTCAAATGCTCACAGCCTCGCTTCGCTGCTGCGGTTATCGTCCATGCTTCGCTGCCATATAGTAAAATGCTCCCAAAAGTATGTTCTAATGAGATGTTTTTCACTTCCACATTTGTATTTGCAGCTGTACGCAGAACTTTCTTTTGGTATAATGCCCTCTTCGCTTGGACAATTCTACTGGCAATTTCTCTTTTACTTTGCCCATCGGTGGTTACTCGGCTTCCCAGGCAACAGAACTCTTCGACCTCCTCGATTTTTTAGTTTTCCTAGTTTAACATTGGTCCTGGCTCCTTTTCTCCTAGTTCATACCACTACTTGAGTCTACTTTTTAATGATTTTCAGGTGATATCTGGTCATTTTCCTTTCCATATTTCCTAGTGTTTTCTTTAAATCTCCTTCAGTTTCTGACATGACTGCCATGTCGTCAGCGAATCGCAATTATTGGTATAAAGGTATTTTATCTCCTACATTTTGTGTTCCTTATTTAAATAGAATATTATTATGTGAATGTTTTGCCTTGTAATGTAGCAATACGGTTGTCAATTTCCCTTTACATCTACTGCACTTCGGAGAATTTGCGTATAGTCATCCTATTCCATATTTGTACAATATAATGCGCATACATCAAATAACAATGTGTCTCACTCTCTCTCCTCTCCCGCCCCCTTGACCCCCTGCCGACCGCCTTGATCGTCCACGCTGAGTGTCAAACTTCCGCTCTTCCACCCTCGCACCCTGACGGCCTTCCGGCAGCTTGCGCACCCCACTCACCTCCGGCCGTTCCATCATTTCATCCATTTACAAGCTTCCCTGTTGTCACGAGCAGCGCTAACTAAATCCGAACCGCCTAGGGCGTCCTCTCGACCAAGCGAGGTAGGATGTAGATGGATTTTACGCCCTGAGGCCTCGGTGAAAAGGGGTTTATCTCGCCGTGACGCCACGTCAGTGGATATTTTTTTCAATTTTCCACGCCATGGTGGGAACCATATGGATATTTTGCAAAATTCTGTGGAATTTAAAAATTTTTAAGTTGGAAATGCTTGCATGAACTTGTGTCTTGTTTTGTGCTAGTGATTTTCCGGTTTAGAGATCTCTCAAAATTTCATTTCGGCTTTTCGAAACTTTGGCTGAATTACTAACGCCCCTGACCCGTTGGAACTCACGAGAAACTTATCTATGTATTGCAAATATTTCTTCGTGTCTGCATATATAGGAGCTTTAGACCGGTATTCATGGTAACGAATAAAATAAGACTTTTAGTCAATTCCACACTTTTTTAATAACCGACCTAGGTTTCGACAAATTTTTGTCATTCTCAAGGTGTGACAAAAATTTGTCGGAAAAAAAAATTGTCGAAACCTAGGTCGGTTATTAAAAAAGTGTGGAATTGACTAAAAGTCTTATTTTATTCGTTACCATGAATACCGTAACATTCCACAAAGTGACGCCTTCAGTGTTATCTGATATACTTAAGACCGGGATGAAAGGTATAAGGGATGGTAATGAAAGGAGAAGGAGAAAGGGTGGAGAGGAACCAGCCGCGGCACCAACGGCGCGCCGTTGGCGTAGGCCTCGCTAAAAGGGGACCACGGCTTAACGTCCCGTCTGACGGACGGAGTACTGCAGTCCAAGGGCTCTCCACAAGGCACTCAAGTAGGGGCCGGATTATGAATGAAAAGTATCATCCACTTCGGGGATTCGAACCCGAGTGAAATGCCCAGAACTGCCAAACAACCCGGCAGCTATTTCTCACCTCCAAGTGAGAGGCCAGTACTCGAATCACTACGCCAACCCGACCCTCGGAATTTGTTAGGTCACCAGCACGAGAACGCGAAAATGAAGGACGTCTGTGGTAGCCAGTTCGGTAACTTGCTGGCATGATAACACAAAAGCCGTAGGTTTGAACCCCGCTACTGGCTTCGAATCTGCTTTCTTCTTAAGTTAAAGGTTAGGTTAGACTACGTGGCATAGCAAAAACAGTTTAGGCACCATGTTGCATTCTTCTCGGGAAAATAATCTGGAAAGGCATGAGATAAAATGGAAACGTTCATATCTGCATTGTATATATATCTACGTCCACACAATACCCTGCAAGCCACCATAAAGGCCTTTGGCTGGGAGTGAATTTACACCAAACATGATTACATATCATGCATAAAAAGGATTAATAAATATATTCTAGTCTACACTGAACAATTTAAAAAAAGATAAAAATATCTAAGCAAGCATGCAATAACATGCTGTTAGTTGGGTTACCCTAAAGTCCTTATACCAACAGGCAATTATCTATGCTATTCATTGTTACACTTGTACTTATGCTATTGCATATATTAACAGCTATTCATATCTCTAATTGTACGAGGAAAGAAGGACATTTTGAATCTGTCAATTCGGCAAACAATTTCTTTAATTTAGTGATCATGGTCCAGTCTACCATAGTAAGTTGGAGTTCGCAAAATATTTTTGGCGCCATCAGTGGAACTACTATCTTAGAATTTTCAGGCGCCAAGGGGTTCACGGTTTAACGACCTATCCGATGGACAGAGCACTTAACCATAAAGTGCTCTCCACTCAGCACTCAAGTAAGGATCGGCATACCATTCGGGAATCCACGATACCACCGGTAACCCGGGCCTACGAGATGGAAGGGTAAAGTAGTGGTAGTATATGTAGCAACTAAGAATTAAAGCGTAAGTTTGCATTCACGATGAGATTCACCAGATTAGGCATACCAGAGTGTGGTTCGACTGAATTAGTGGCGGTCAAGGTTTTCATCATATATAATGCCAACAAATCTTCTAGCATCGTGTCTGTGGATTCGGGTCTACGTCTTATTTAATCCCTTGTTGCCACGAACAGAAAGATAACCTTTTCATCAAGATGAGATGTCATCCATATGAATCAATTTATAGATAAGAGAGTCTGATTCGATACCCGTTATAAGAAGGTAAATAAAACCTCGGAACTTATAACGTAGGCAGTATATTTTTGGAATGTGGCAAACTCTTAGCTCTACTAACTCATGTTAACTACAGCCACGCATGTATAATTGGGTATTACAAGTTAATGCGTTCAAACGAATGCCTAAGTCATCAGCACAATTCATATACCTACCATTGCAGATACTAATCATTTCACGAGGTCGAAGAACCCATACATAACACTTTTTTCTTCAAATAAGTTATTACGCTGCAATATATCAATTAGAACATGTTTGCTGAGTATATCGGATGATTATTCACCCACAGCCTTAAAATATACTGCAGGGTATTTGATAGATACGTATGCACAACTGTTTGAAATAGCGTTTGGGAGCCCATTAAGATCATATTCACATTCACTCATAATGCTACATTCATTCATTAATGAATGGAAAGTGGGCTGAACGCAGCATAACCTTCTCCGCTGATTTAATTGATGTCATCGTCAAGGTATGCCCGACTCTAAGATTGCCTAAGGATATAGGGTTGCCCCGAAGTTAATTTTATCTCCGTTCCGTGAGGCACGTCGTCAGCTAAAGCAACGCGAAGAAACCTTCAAGCCCAAGTTGGACTCGTGGTAGCCAGGAAATGCAGGACTGGCGCCAGAGGCGCCTCACCCATAATAGAGGTAGTCTGGGGTTTCGGTGGCTTTAAATACCAAGAATACTATTTCAGAGCTTCGCTAATATCACCATACATAACTTGGTCCTAAGTTTATTCCTCACACAAAGATAGGCTTCGAGGCCATGCGATAGCCTCCCGGCTTGTTACTGGCATGGAGGGTGTGTTTGAAACCGTCGGAATCATCTCGAATGGGTAACCATGGAATCACTTGGTACAAAAAATTGAGTGTTCGTAAATTTGGTGTTTGTATCGTTCAATAAAATGTCACTAATTGCTTTTACTTGAGTTTTCCTCACCCTAAGGCTCTGATTCCGAGACAGATGAGATAATATTCGTGTAAAACAATGGGGTGAGATTGTAATGTGTGATTCAAATAGACCGAATTTGCGAACCCTTTCCTGTTTGTACCGCGTGACTCTATGGTTACCTATTCAAGATAATCCCGACCGTTTCAAGTACACACCCTGGTTGCCGCAGCCGGCGCCTCATGCGTACTACATAAAGTCTTTGGAGATATCAATTTTATTCTCCGCATACTTCCCATACGTCTCATTTCAAACATTTCCCCAAGTGATGGGACTTCCCCAATTGAACACTATCAGCACGTTAAGTGAAGCACTCATAAACAAGACATTATCAACGATGCTTCTTTCTTACAATAATCTATGAGAGTCATTTCTCTTTTTAAAGTGCACTTCTTGATATCATCGAAAGATTGAGATCGTCACTGCGAAAAAGATTTATCACCAATAACAGTTGGCAGTGAATATTTTGTAATTTGCATGATCCGTGAATGTTACCTGAGTTGTTGTTAAGGAATATGTAATTGGAATAATCTGCGATTGAGAAAATGTTTATATTTTAACTATTAAGTTAGGGATAGCATTTTTTTCATGTGTAATTTGAAATTTAAATTGTTTTTATCTTTTGTTGCATATTTGTATTGTATTTACAGATTGCATTTTTTTCATGTGTAATTTGAAATTTAAATTGTTTTTATCTTTTGTTGCATATTTATATTGTATTTACGGAATGAAATCAAGTGGAGCCATCTTTCACAATTTTCAATTCATAACCCGAGAAATACGAACATTTTTAATGCAGATGAAGCTAAGACTAAAACTCTCATTTCCAAGTGTACATAGTTTTTCGGGTGTTCATTTTCTTTCATCAAATTGCAAATTTACGAGGAAACTATGCAGTGTGCTGTTTAACTGTGCTTCCCCTGTTTGGAAAAACTTTTTCCTCATTATAAGCTTTCCCAACAAGGAAACCGCGCAAGGAAGAGGAAAAATTATTTTCAGCGCGAGATAATGTTCCCATAGTAATTAGATGTATTTAATTTTACTCACTTTCATTCAAGCCACGAGATCTAAATTCCGACCTTCTCGTAATTTTGCAATGCAGGTCCTTATCCGGGCGATAGTGTCTCAATTTGTTTTCGTGAAATCGTTCGAATTAAATTTAAGTTTCATAGAAAGGTCTATTACCCATGCATAATACTACTAAGCGTGTACTCATTTCCATCTATTTGCAAAAAGACAAATATTTTTTTAAGATATGAGTGCGGATGAATGAGTGAAATTTGCTCATGAAATTGCGTTGGAAATATTAGTTTAACTAAGTGATACCAACACAGTTATGATTTAGTTTAACCTCTGTCTCGAAGGAAGGATATAGGATATTGAAGTGAAGGGTGGAATGTTCAATTTGCTGGAGCATGTTTACTATTCGATTTATTGCTCAAAATTCATTTTGTGGCAATATTTTTGGCATCGGTATCTGGTGTGGATTAATACTCCCATAACCAATGGGTTTTGGCATCGATTAGTTAAATTACACTTACAATTAGTAAAAGGGAAGCAAGGATGTACAGCCGCACATGAAACGCGACTTTGGAATTAACTCACTCTTTTCTTGTTCCATAAATAGAATTCCTCCATAAATTGAAGCATTTTTCCTGCCACAGAATTGACTATGAAAAACTATACAAGGCCCAAAAACAATTCAAAAAGAAATGATGGAATATTCATATTTCCTTCCTTCAGTACGATTCATATTTCTTTCTTCTGTACGATAAATTGAGATAAAAGTGATGCAGTGAAGTCTTATAGATTTCCGCTGGTTCCTAGTTCCTACGAATCTTTATCAAAATCTCCTATAATGACTATCGTCATGGGTCAACAATCCTAAGATTGATTTCATCCACCTCTTCACTCGATTCTCCTACCAGACAGCCTCTTTATATTTACATGATGTTTCATAATTACATAAATATTCTCTTATACCTTTTAAACAACGTTGTATGTACTTACCTAAGTACATACATTTCATACGCAGCATTCCTTTTCTATTCATCGCATTCACTTTTACTTCGAAAATTATCCTCATGAAGAAATCATAATTCAAGATACGGCCGATATTCCTTTCTCTTTTTAAAATCTTCTAAAGGATGGTACACGAATTTTGACACCACCAATTAATCTGGCTAGTCTTTCCAAACGATCAAGTGATTCGAAACGATATTCGATCAAGTGCAGATTCTCGTCCAATCCAAAGAAGGCCAAAAGGATATTTTCCTTTTCTCACGGGTGTTTTTGACCCCTAGTATGGCGTTGAATTTCCCCAACGTATCCTTTTTAAGGCTGGTGTTCCATTGTTCGATGCCACTCGTCGTTGCGAGCGAATCCTGAGGCTTGTGACGTGGTTGCTCAAAGGGAGGGGGGGGGGGTAGGTTGAAAGGGAGGGGGGCAAGAGGAAGGAAATCCGAGTGCGGAATGCGGATCGTTGCGAACGATCTTCGTCCTTTATCCTGTCGAGTCGTCCAGTTTTCCTCGTGCTACCACGACAGACGAGGATGCTCTTTCCCCATCGAGGCCGGGGAAGCAGCCGAGGTCGATATGCTTGCTATCTGGGCGTGCCATCGGTCGTTACCCCATAGTCTGCGCCGCGGGACTAAAAAAAAAAAGATTAACATTACCCGTATTATTCCTCAGCGTCCAATGCCTCAACTGTTGATCGGAAAAAAATACACTTCGGCCAGCAAGCCTAACAAGAATTTCTGACGAGAATTAAAAGAAAATTATTCAAGTCCCGTATCTTACTTAGCAATCTACGAAGCGTTCTTCATAAGTACCGTTCACAATAGACCATTTCCATGGCAGATAAGGCTTTTCAGTCCTCTCTCTTCTACAACTATGTAGTACATTTTCATCTACGCAGTACCCTGTGAGCCGCTGCGTGGGTGTGTGACCGGGGGGGAATATCATCAAACATGTACCATTTGCATGAAATTAAGAGCTACGAAGACCTACTTGATGCAACTTTCATGCAAGCATGCAACTAATAGCTAACAACTAAGAGCTACCTCTACAGACTGCTCTAACAATATCACTTGCCTATCCCTGTACCCTGCTGGTCTAATAAAGGATGTGTAGCAGGGCTGCGACTCCATAAGATGTATGAATTACCGCAAGTGAAAAATCCTTTCGCCAGTGACTACTTTTACGGTTTTACTGAAAGCTTAAATCACATCAAGGTAGCTCCACATACGTACATACATAACACATTTTAACGACAAATCTACACCCTGTGGAATACGGATACTGCGCCACGTGCGCTAATTATCGTAAACACGAGTCAATATTTCAAGGAAGTAAAATTCCTCACGACGAGAGGGCGTGCAAGTCACATGCTGGCACGATAAAAGGCTAAAATCTTCGTTGACTTTCATAAACAGTTACTTTCCCGGCAACTTAAATTAAATCTATTATTATTCATGGTTGTACGTAGAGAAAGAAAAATACTGGCAATTTTCCACAAGAATAAAGACATTTACTTTTGACCGGTTTCGGCGTACAACACCATCTTCAAGGTGTTGTACACCGAAACCGGTCAAAAGTAAATGTCTTTATTCTTGTGGAAAATTGCCAGTAGTTTTCTTTCGCTATGATATTCCACGAAATCAAGCCTGAAACAACTACCTTTAGTTGTACGTAGAGAAATTTTTTTCCAATCTCAGTCTTTTATTAACTATCTTTCTAATTTTATCTTTATGACTTAATCTGCCAGAGTTCGATGAAGTTTTTAATATATTTTTAAATTATTCGTTTAGTATTCTGGCTCTGAATTTTTGCCATATATGTAGCCCTTTGTTCTACCTACGATATGATGATGATTCAAAACCTAACTTTTCTATTAATTTGAATGTAACGGTCAAATTAATGTTACAACTTTTTGCAACCTTAACAGATCTTCGCTATTCGGTGTTCGGTTCAGAAATAACTTCGTATTTCATATTGATGCCTTGTTCTCGCAAGCATATTTTAGGCGTGGCATATTCAGTGAAAAGTGAAACTTTCTTTCGTCTTCTCATCACATTTACATATTATTAATGAATCCTATCTTTCTCTGACTTGATGTCACTGTGTTAATTGAACACGATGAGAAAAATGAAGATCGCTTAATGTATGGAGAAAAATTATGAACAATTTCACAGGCTTCTTCATTCATCAAATCAGTGTGTATAAGGCCACTCTTCTTCTCCGCATTTTGCTGAAAGTCGGATTTTAAAAAGGATCTCTCTATGCGCCATGGTTCAATTTAAAATTCATTTCATCATAAGGTGAGAATCTTGAGAATGTTTTCCCGCGACAGTACCAGTTTAATATCTCAATATCTCAAGGGGTAGGTGTCCAAATAAAAAACGGAGTACGGAGTATTTTTAGCGCATGTTCCCTGTCGCATTATGATCCCATGATGGGTGTGTATTTTTCAAACTTCTTCCACCCCGTGGTCTTTTTAATATTTCCTCCACCGTTCCATCCATCTCCAGTTTCCTCCACTCACTGACTGAGTGGGAGAAAATAATAAGTCGCCCACACGTGTCTGAATTCTTTTGTGATCGGCGCGAAAACGGAAAACATGAAAGCTTTTTCCGTATCGTATTCATCATTTTCAAAGCCGGGCAAAGACGAGGACAGTGGAATATTGAGCTTGAACTGAAAAAAAAAGAAATGACACTAACTTCTTCCACATTAACTACTAAATCAGTACGAGGAATGTTATGAAAAAAGATGAAAAATCCTAGTCATTGTTCTAAAACAATTTTATGGCTTTTAAATTTGAGACAAAGCGATTACAGCGCATATCTTCTATCTACATTATTTAGTCATCATATGTTAGTAATCTGTTTTTGAAGTTACGTTTTTGAACTATTATTTAGTTTTTCGGAGGGGGCGAACTATACTCACTTGTATCAAATAGAATCGGTGGGTAATTGGATGTGGGCAGGGAATTTTCTGGAAACGTTGTAAGGGTGGAGAGAAACCCGTCGAAGGCATTAGCCTACTCTTAACGACAGGTAGCAATGGGACCATGGTTTAACGTCCTATCTGACGGACGGAGTACGAAATTCTCTCTATAAGGCACAAGCGGGGACCGGTACACCAATGACGAATCCGCAACCGCCAGGAATTGAACCTGGGCCTTCGCGATGGAAGGCCAATACTCTGGCCACCACAGTAAACTGATCGCTGATTATGATGAAATGTGATGATCGCTGATCACAATGGATGTGATATTTACTTTATTTTTTTAGTGTTACAAGCGAAGTTTATTTCCAAAATACAAATTAAGAATAGTTTTAAGTAATTTAAAAATGTAATTAAGTGTGTGGCTTAGTGTTCCACGCCTTTATAGAAATCATTTACTTCCTGAATTTTCATAACCCAAAAAGCATCAGCTTAAGTATAAAAAATCGACGATCTTAGCGCACCTCTGCTTTATCCATTATTTAGTTATCAGGGCAAGGGCCTAGCCACGTTGATACACCGATTCCCGTCATATCACCGAAGTTAAGCAACGTTGGACCCGGACGTGGGTTGGATGGGTAGCCCCCTTCCATACCTCTACCGTGGTGCTCTTGTCCCCTGTCTGCAAGTGACGGGCAGGTTAAATGTGGGTTGGCACAATGGATCTAAAGAGGTCTAAGTTCCAGGGTGGCTCCAGAAAGCCCCCGCCCACCCCTCCAATTTACATTTTTTTATCATATACAAGCAAACTCTAATTGAAATTACGCTGTGAAATATTAGATAGTTTTTGGGGGAGGCGACCAATAGCTTAGGTCGTGTGCGCCATTTGGGATCGGTGGGTAATGGGTTCGTGTACTTTTTTGTTCTTGTGAACTTTGTTGTGTACTCTTTTGTTTGCGGACTTTGATTGTCCAGCATCGAAAAAGAAACTTCCCGTAGCAGCATACGTTACTCGCATACTTTTATGCGTGTTATCATTGCATCCGAACAATAAACTGTATGAAACAAATGAGTGGACAAGTATTCATTAAATAATTGAGGAAATAAATTAAGGTTGTAAATTGATAGTGCTTTCGTGCTTTCAGGTAATAACGACTCATAAAAAATGGGATAAATTTCCTCGTCATTTTTTGTCATATTGTATCTTTCATCCCCATTCATTTTGTTTATCAGTAGAGGCCATAGAAATACAGTATTTTCAATCAGGCTAAACTATTTCTTCTACTACTATGGGCTGCAAAAACTGATAGCACCATATATTGCCACGGAACCAGGCGGTAATCGATTATTTCACTGAGAAGTGCCCCTTCTTTCCCATCCTCGACACGTTTCTCTGAACTTAGTTATTTTTTTACGGAGAATAATTCATAGGAGATCCACCGCATTGATTTTGTTTTCCAAATTCAAATTTCCCATTCACCTTGTTTCGGACGCTGTCGAAGTTAATTGATTTTATATTTTAATTAAACAGCTTTTCAATTAAGAGACTGCCTATCTATTTCCACCGCGGTGAAATTAAATCAATCTTGATCCCATCAAGTAGATCTCGGCCTTTAAAACCACGGCACAATAAATCCATTTACCCAATGTGAAGTGCGAGTAGAACTAGCAATAAATGTCGAATATGATGATAGTATTCATTAAAAAACCGCTCTTAATGGTTGAGGTAATTCAATCCAAATTCAAATCAAAATTAATTCAAAACATCTCAGCACGTTCCTATATTTATGACTCTTGATTTATGGTTGCCATTTATCTCCAAAATATTATGACTAGCGGTTCCCGGAGTTTGTGATTTATGTCTGTATCTAATGTTAGTGGATGGATGGGATCGAATGAGAATGAATATTGTGCGAAGCGAGATAGAAGCGAGCTGAGTTCATCAGATATGGTGTAGTATCATTTGCGATCTTCACCCCCTGCCACACACCTGGTTTTCAGGGTATTACGTAGTTGTAGATGTAGATTATGACGGTGAACAGCAATAAACCCCAAAATATTGGAGTGTAATTATATCGCACAGCCGAGGATGGGGAAAAAAGGGGACAAAATGGCACACAGCAGAAAATTATCATTTTCATTTTTTGTGCGAGATTAGTACGTAATATTAGTTAGAGTTAGGAAAATATATTTTCTGCTGCGGATTAAAAGGTTGTGAAATACTAAGCGAGAATTACCGAGCAGGCATGAGGAAAAAACAAGCAGGCCCGTCGAATATTTTTCCTCCTCCTGTGCCAGAAATGCCTCGCGCATTTATAATGATGATAAAATTATAATGTTGGTGCAGTAGACATAAGTGTGGCAGGAGAAGTTAAATACCTGGGCATCACTCTTTTTTCACATCTATCATGTTGGAATCATATTCAAATGTTTATGATAGCGCTGGAGAGACGGAATTATTAGGAGTACTGTGGGAAAGTGTCGTTGTGAAAGAGTAAAAGAAAGATGTTATTTTGTACTTGTAAGGCCTCCATTGGAGTAAGCAACAAGCACATGGGATCCAATAAATGAAGATCTGATCATGGAACTGAGCAAGATGCAAAGGAAAACAGAGAATTTTGTAACAAACGTCTTTAAAAGTGTCACTCGGCTATTGAAAGAGATTGGTTAGAATATTCTAAAGACTAGAAGGTTGTTTGCAAGATTGAATTTACTTGAAAATTTTAAATTGAATGCATTCAAATCCGAAGCTCCAGGGATATTTCAGCTACGCGCATGCTACATTAGTATGACAGACAGGAGCGTCAAATTAAGAGAGCTCGATTGTCGATTCGAGTGGTACAATGATTCCTTTTTCCTCAAATACTATACATGACCACGATGCAAACAACGCACAGTTATTCCAAATACATTACACACAATACTTTTTCGTTAGAGGTCCCAAAAAACCCATCGTACGATACCCCTAACGCCTTGTCATTCAATAGCAATTCTTGGTACCGAAAGGCTAGCTAATTTTGTCCACACTTAAGACGATTCTGAGTGCCATCACGTGGTGTTTGGCGGCATTCAGAGGTCCTTTCATGAGCAGAAGTCAAATTAACCGAAAATGAGGAATTTTCTTCCTCTTCAGATTTTTCTCTGGAAAACCCCAGGCGTCACAGGGAAATGAAATTACTCTCAGGGAAGGGAAATGAAAATACTCTCCCTACCCTGATGTATTAATTTCACAAGCTTGGCATTTGATGTTCTCCACCCCTTCCAGCTAGATTGGAATTCGGATTGACCGCCAATCGTGGTGGGCATGGATAGTCGTAGTATCGTGATACGATTTGGTTTACAGGTGATCCAACTGTCTTTGTCTTAGTCTTTGTCGCACCGAGTTGCCATAGTTAGGATTTAAACCCACGACCTTTCCGTTGCTAGGCCGGCTCCTTATCGACCTGGCTACCACGGCTGGCGGAGATAAGGGCGTGGAACATTTACCACGGGGCAACGTATCAAGTAATGCCACAGGTAGCATGGGTTAAATATTAAGGGAAACTATCGCTATTCCATTTAGTTCCTTCTCCAGGAAATTTAATCGTTGTTAAATTTAACAACGTCTGTTTTGGTATCTTATTAGATCCGTACTTTTCTCCTTCACCTCGTTAAGTGTAAGACTTCGAAGTTTTAGGCCCTCAATTTCAAATCATTGAGTTAAATGTGATTGCATAGCCGACTTCATTGCACAAATTTTATGAATCCCTCTTCAAATTTGTTAGGGAAGAAGCCTTTTGGAAGTGTGTGCAACATTTGTTAAGTCTCGGTTGAACTGTTGAGTTTAGTCGGGTATTATTGCTGTCAGTGGATAGAGCCAAAAGTATATTTCACCGCAGTGCCGTAATGAACTTCTTGGTAGAACTTAATACCAATATTCTATCCTTTTTTAAAACAAAAATCGTATTGTTTGACCTGCAACACTAAAAAATACCTAGAAACAATATAGGTACATTGATAACTTGACTGTGACAATATCATTCGAACATCGACTGCGGTGTCACTATATGCTTTTTTGGTTTCAGATAATTTTCGTACAATCTCCTTTTTATTCTCATCCATTGAGGATTCTGGTATCTTCGTATCCCCAATGAGTAATTTCTAATGCCTTGTGAAGTCTGACGTAGCTCCTCGGTGGCTACATTTCCGCCACGCTTGAAAATATTCCGGTGTTTGGGAATGGCGGTATATTCTAAAATGTCAAGCCGAGGGCTGCTTCACGCCATCCTCCCCCCCCCCCCCCCCACCCCCCCCCCTACAAGGGCCGGATGCCTCAAAGTCTCCCGAGGAGGAAAATGGAGTCAGTCGTTTTACGGGAGCGGGGCGAAAAAAGAAATCACGAGACGCGATTCCGTGCGGGACTCTCAGGGGAAACTCCCCCGACTCAGCCACTCCTTTCTCGTTAAAGAGGAAATGCCGTCAAATGAAGGCAGACGGAGGGTATTTATACACGAAGGCAAGCGTTCCCCCGGGAGAGGAGAGGGGGGGGGAGGTAGACCAAAGGGTGATGAAGCATGACTCGGGGTCGAAGGGCGGAAAACGAGTGGTAGAGAGAGGATAGAAGAAAAAAGGACCGACTGGGAGGAATAAGGGGCGGAATGGAAGGTGGAGACGTAGGGGATGGAGGAGATGGATTTCTAGCTCCTTTCCGGGAAGATTGAACATCAAAGGCTGTTCGGTCATCTCATGCAGCCTCTAACACATGCTTGGAGTTGACGGGTCCGAAACTTTTGGCAAAAAGGACCGAGGTTCTAATCGTTTTACGCGAAATGGCAACTTCGCCGTCGCGTTTGTTAATCGCGCCCCATGCACGCTGGCTGTTGGGGTCGCTCGTTTATTTGTTAACAGCGGTCGTCTCGGCCAGAGAGGTTAGGGGTCGTGCTGCAGTCGGCATACGCATGCTAGCCTATGGGTGACAACGAAGAAACAGACAAGAGAGTACGGGAAAGAAGCTATTTTACACTTGTCAGGCCTCATTTAGAATATGCCGCTAGTGTATGGGATTCGTACGAGGAAGGTATGATAAAAGAATTAGAGCGTGTGCATAGGATGTCAGCTAGATTTGCTAAAGACTGCTATGATAATTGTAATTGTGTTACGAGTTTAATAGAAGAATTAGGATGGGAATTACCATCATGACGCAGGTTGAAATTTAGGCTTAACCTTGCATGATAGGGAAATGCCGATAAATGAATTTAGGAAAATATTTTTGTAGCCAGTAATTAAATCATTAATGTGTAGTCACTAACCACCTAGCTGCACATGATCCTTACATCTAACATGTGTCAATGAAGTAGTAGCAATGCATCTCATAGTTGCATGCGAGTAGTGCATGTTTGGTGATATTCAGCACCTGCCACTCACCCTTGCGGTGGCTCGCAGGGTTTTACGTAGTTCCTTTTTTCATCGTACTGACCTGAATTTACCTCGAGCAAGAACATTTCATCCGTGAGTATCGTGAGTAGTACGTCAGTACATCCTTGCTGAATACGATGGCAGACCTTTCTTCTCAAATTAGCTGCATTGCCTCCTCCAATGCATTCTGACCTCCGTGCAGTCTCGGCTGTGGCTTTTGAAGCCGAGTGTGAATCCGTTATACGCTATAAATTAGCATATTCCATTAGCAATGTATGGTGCCTAAATTCCGCGATGCCTAAACAAACGACGACTGATTTTCGATAAAAGTAATCTTCTATTAGAACGAATGGCGAAATTAGCATTTCAAATCCGTATACTTTTGTGTAATCAATACTTCATAATTGCGAAAGTTTAATGTAATTTTTAAAAGATTTTCCGCGCTGAATAATATAATTCTGCACTTTTAAAAATGGAAAGAAGTGAGTAGTAGTGTAAGTTCTACTAGTGCCTTCCTGGATAAAAAAAAGACCTTTGCTCATGGAAACAACAGATAATCAATGAAATCGATGATTAAAAAATGTCTAACGCATTCGGACTCACATCGAGATTGCTTCCTCCAATTGAAGGTAGAAATTAGGCACCCAAATAGCGGAGTCAATCCTTGATTAAGTCACAAGTATCGCTCATGGGCGAAGGTGTAATAAATAAATGTATTTATTACATCTGCCCACAAATAAATTGATTTATGTGATAAATACATGCTTAAATTTATTTATTACACCTGCGCCTACTCCTATAACGATTGGAAATTGATTGAAGTTGCTAGCTTTGTTTCAAAGAACATGTTCATTTCATCCGTTGTAGAATGGGTTTTAAATCCTCCAACTGCTTTGGAAGTATCGACCCTGATCGTAAAACTAAGACATACACGTGTGCGAGGGGTTATTCGAACCTAGAACTTTTAGTCCTCCAGACCGCGCCTTACCGACCTATCAAGAGTGCGAGAGCGGTAGTATATTCAGCCTTTTCTTATCCCTATCCCTCATGTATTGGGTTGGAATTTTTTCTTGCGAGAGAGCAGTTCGTCAAAGATAGTCCTGGGAATACTGTCGCGTAGACTTAATAGTTTTTCTATAACGGATTTAGTATGAAAGAGCACATACTGCTATTGATCAATGAGATGATGATTCAGAAAATGCCCTAATGGAGCCGCTATCCCAGCAGGGTGCCGGCTGGAATAGCGGCCGGGCCAACTGGTCTGAAAGATGGTTCCTGTCGAAGGTAGCGGAGCGAAAATGAATATTTTTCAACCCTACTTTTGGCTAGTCTGTAGAAATTACGTATCGGTGTATGTTTCATATATTCTGCGCAGGCATATCGTAAAAATACAATGACTAGGCAAGCCGAAACTCATGACCCGCTTAAGTAATGCTCGAACATCGCGCTTTAAGTCGTTCGCGTAAACTTGAAGGGCCAGCTGCGCAATTTTATTTTTTTTTTAATGTGACTAATGGTTTCAGGCTTAATCAAGTGGAGCCTCTTCATATCGGAAATAATAAAAAATACACTTTGTATTTTCCACTGAAGAAATTTATTGAGTACGACCCGGGTTTCGTTGTATAATAACATCGTCAGGTTACATAATAGCATAATTGACCTGATGATGTTAATATGAAACAAAACCTGGGTCGTACTAAAAAAAATGTCTCTAGTGGGTCATAAAAAGTGGATTTTTTTAACATTTCCGGTATTTTTTTTACTTCCACCAGATGATCTTTTAGTTCATCTGATCACAACATTAATTTACCGCTGTCCCCAGACTTCCTTTCATAAACGAATTAGCTCTGAGCTCTGAAAGCTATCTAACTCCCCAAACTCACTTAAGGATTCATCTGCTATTTTTCCATGGTGCAGGAATTTCATTACCTTGAACTTCGAATTGGAAAAGCATTCAAATTTTCGTTCGTGTTATTACTTCTGGTTACATTCATTAATGCCACTACCAGATAAAGCCATTGGGATGGCTCTCCAATGTTCAGGTTTTATAAAACATTTAAAAGATCCAGTTACTGGACCCATCAATAGCAGGAGGACGAGCCCATTGCCATTCTAACATCACTAAAACATTTTGCAAAGCATTATGATGTCCGAATTTAGTGAAAGAAAGTCTTGAAGCGTTTAAAGTTTCAACATCCGAATCAGGGAAAATGAGAGCAAATGTACGTACTTTAGCGAGATAGTTCTCGGGCGAAAAATACTATCCCGGTATAGAAATCTATTAACCGTATATTTATTCAGCGTCAAGACAAACCAAGTGAGATTATTACGAAGTATTTGTTGGTAATACCATCGCATACTACAGCAATTGCACCCAATTGCATCTTATTCCCCTCTGGACCAGTAAAATTAATGTTGCGTCTTTGGCTCGATGGATAAAACCTTGTGCCATTAGGAGAATCATTATTACCATTTACACCACGTGGAATTTAAATAAATGAGACTACAACTGCAGCTGCGCAGCTAATAATTGGTAGGAACGGGCCAATGCAATTTTGACAAAATATTTCGGTGTCATAATAAAGTGCTACATATAGCTGGTATAAAAACAAAATATGTCACAACAATTTTGTAATTTACGTTATCGGAAATGGAATACCTACTTTTAAGAAAGTTTTTTTTAAAGGATATTTCATATTTTTGGAGAATGTTTTGGGAAGTTAAACGCTGCAATTTTTTTCCATTTAGCTACGTTTTCACCCCGTGTTGAGTAAATTATAGCATCTAAAGTATTTAATGAGGATATGAGATTTATTTCAATACTAATTTCGAATATAAGCCTTCCAGAGTAATTTTTCAGTGTTATTCTGTTTACTAACTGTTTATAGTAGTGAATCAAAATAATGATTTTCTGGCATAAAAATAAAATGAAAATACGGTTTTTCTGTAAAAAAATGTTGTGGCATTATATTGAATTTATTGCCAGAATTATTGAGTTGCACTGGTTTGGATATTTTAAATCCATCGATACCCTAGTCTCTCATATTTTATCTTACGATTCACGTTAGTTTAATCGCAACTTGCCACAGGAGTTGGTTCGTTTAAAATTTTCTTAATGAATAGTTCATTCTTAATTTAAATTATCTTCATTTTTCAGGTGAGTGTCATCCGTGTCCGGTATTCTGACCATCCCTCAATAATGTCGTAAGTAAATATGAATGCCAACATGATTATATCTTCACTCTCTTAATCGCAACGGTTTAATGACATGCCGTTGACTTATTTTTTTAAATAAGTTACATTACTCTCTCCAAAGCTGTGGAGGCGTATTTTGCTAAATTTGGGCTCTTTATTGTAAGATACGTCTGGTGTATTACTCAGATCATTTTCTTTGTATCAATGGTTTTGAGGTAGGCATAAGTGGCATCGGAAATTTGTCCCCATTCGTACCAAGAATTTTAAGCAAAAACTGTTTCCCTCCCTGTAGGTGAAATGAAAACCATTACATGGCAACCAATGCTAGCTGAGGATGGATTCATTCATCATCCAGTATCTTTGTCATTTTTCATTTTGAATTTAATGATTATACTCATCTTTAATTTATAATCAGCATGTAGTGATGATGTAGCATGGGAAGAAGAAGTTTATTTGATAACCTGGTGGCCAAAGTAATAACAGTCATTGCAAAATATATATTTAACTCAAGTCACTACGTGTACGTATCAATTTTTAATACTTTTACACCTAAATCAAAATTTGTACATACTGTGATTATTTTAATGACTAATTCGAAGTCATGTTGTGCGCCTACATGGAATATATGTGTACAGAAGAGATGAACTAAATGCATATAAAATTTTCAACCTGTAATGAACAAAATTAACGGAAGTGGTCTTGCGTATTTAAGCAATATATTTCGTAAATAAAGAATAGGGAAATTAATACGTAGCTACGTATTAATTTAGGGCGTACGGGGCCTACGCGTAGGGATTCTCCAACTTATATTTGGTTAATAAACAAAATAATTTTATACTAAAAATGAAGAAAATTTCAATTATAAGGTTTTTAACACTCGTGAACGTTTTAAAACGGCGGGCTTTATGTTTATGAATATTTAAAAATGGATGAAAGGACATAAAGATGTGAAAAATTTGGCGTCGATTTTAATCGAAGACATAATTAAAATGGGTAGTTGTGCATACAATCTCTAACATGTATTGCTAGTATCCGTGGCCACATTGCCAAAGCAACATAAAGTTATCTAAGTCTTAAGTCTATTTATTTGCGTACCTATATCCTACAAATTGATTGTTAAAAATTGGAAATCGTGGAAATACTTCACCCAGTCTTTCATGATAAGAAAATTTCATCGTAGGCGTCGGAAATTTCGCTCGAGTCACGGATTGCGGATAAGCAACGCGTTAAGTTTCATCAACACTCTATTCGTGCACGCTTACGTTAGAAAATCGATCGCAGATCAAACGCGGAGGGAGTTTCAAGTGGGTGAGGGAAATGACTGTCGTCTTAGGCCCAGAGCCAGCGCTTTGAACCGCCACAGTTGAAAGGGAGTGCCCTGTTTTGTGTGCATGCGTCACGAGCGTGCAGTCTGTAAGTCCATCGGAGAAGTTGATGGGAGCAGTTGTTTGAGCACTGGAGAAAGGAGAGAGGGAAAATGGCAAAGAGTGCGCTTTGGCTAGGAACGGTAGTGGGGCAGGAGAAGGAAGGTTGGGGCGGGAGGTGGGCGTGGTTGGTAAACAAATGGTGTGGGCGAGGATGGAGATTGACTGGTCGGCAAAGAAAAACGGAAAGCTCAAAGCTTCCATGATCCTTCTTTCGATCGCCTCCGAAAGGAAACATTTATTCTTAAAACTAAGAGGTATCATTCGTCATTACATGTACAGTTATTTTAGTATCTATTTTGCCACACAAATTTCTCTCCGCATATATTTATTTATTTGACTTTCGGACTTTGTTCCCATAAATTAAGAAACGTAATCAAGGTGCAGTTCTTCAAATAGACGCTTAAAATTAAGTTAAACATACCACCATCCTCCATTAAATCATCTTCATCCTCAGCTCTGTGACCACCTGCATTTATCCAAGCTGTAGGTACTTATAAAATTATTTTTGAAATCTTACAAATTAATATCGTTGTAACATCTCGTATCATGTCCCATACTTTCATTAAATGGCTAGAGATATTTATTCTCTATAGGAAATGGCATAGATCAAATGAGATATTAAGGAGAAAAAAACGAATTTAGGAGATGAAGTTAACGATTAAACTTCCGCGTACAAATACATTTCCTGATGCTTGAGGTGAGATAGAGAAGAATTCTATTAAACGGGCTGATTTGTATGTTTTTGTGTGGACAAACTGCTCTTTCGGCAGGTTCTTAGTTCATGCAGACAATTGAAAGCGGACTTCTTAGGCGAAAATCAGCTCTAGGGCGTGATAGAGTGAAATTTAGATTTAATCATTTCTTGAAAATCTAAAACATTCATTCAATTATTTCTCAAAAATCTCTGAATCATTTTCGATTTTCAGGCATTCAAGATCCACTCTGGTGTTATGTACTTTAAAATTTACGAAACTTATGTCAATTGTTAGCAGTAATTTGTACATTTTACCTTGCTCTTTAACATAATCTTCACGGTTTAAAATAAATTATGCAATAGTTTTAGTTTCTCATCACTTTGTATTGTAAAATAGTACCCATGATCAAGGACTGCCTGTTTAGAGTTGGCATTTGTAAGCTCAAAACGTTGGAACGTAATTAGTAATTCTTTATTAATTGATACTCGTTTGCCTCGGTATTACGAGCTTACACGATGTCATAAAAAGTTATCAATATTTGGTATTGTACCGGTTACGATTGGTTTTAGTGGCATTCTAACCTGGAGAGAGAAATGATGTAGGGAAGAGAGCATTTAACGTATCAGATTTAATTATTTTTTTATAATTTTGATATATTAATGTTTTTATACAGGTTTCGGGACTAAATTGAAACACAGTAATAGTTCGTGCAGGAAAGCGAAGGGGCAGGAGAGTAGAATACTTCGTTCCAACAGCCGGAGTTCTCCGTCAAAAATATGTAGCCATGATTCAATACCGTGGAACTTCATCGCAGGCATTTCCTCCGTGCATACGATGAGGGTTGACGTCCCCTGCCCCTCCTCTCATCCTTTCCTCCTTCTGTCCTATACTACGTAATTGACTTAACGCTCTTTTTCTCGGGACCAGAACCGTGATGTTACCTCATGGCCAAGAGGTTCCCTCCATAATTATCCCTCTTCTCATATAAAACCCCCTTTCTCATTACCTTTGCTGCAGTTATTCGTTTTGAGAGCTACTTTATGTCCACGCTGTTGTTCTTGCGAAGGTTATATATTTTAAAATATATTTCTTAAGTACCGCTTATCAAATTGAGAAAGGTCTGAGAGAACCAAATAGTGTGTTTGCTGAAAATCAACTGCATTAGGCTTGTGTTTTTTTGTTAGAGGCGGTGCATATTAAAATTCAAATGCAGAATACAGTCTACAAACATTTATTTCTAAGATAGTCGCGCATTTACATGCAAATGCATAATTTAAAAGTGATTTATTGCTTAAAAAGGATTTATATGCGTCAAACTCGTCGCGAACAAATAAAAATATTTTTGCGGGCAGTATGACTTTTTTACTTTTTAACGAGTTTTTTTTCCGCCGTATTGTCATTTTTGGAAATCGTCAGTAGTAGTATCAAGTTAACGGGACTGGCGGATGAGATTATTAGCGCCATTGAGATATTATGGATTTATGGAGCATAAGTAAGTCATGTCGTAATTTTACCGTTGAAATTCAGGCTAATTAGCATGGGTAAATTAAAACCGGATACCTACATTTACTGGAGATGTTGGAGATATATCGAAGACCGCAGTTTACTATGGTAAGATCATTAAGATAAAACTATGAGAATTCGGTAGTAAGCCTTAGAGATTTAAAATGTCATTTTTTCCGCGTACTATGAGGAACAATATGTGTAAAATCGAAGTCACCATGGAGATAATAAGAATAAATAGTATAGACTTTCAAGGCTTTTTTACAGTAACCATTAAGGAACGGTTTCATAGTGTTTGGCGAAGTGGTTAGAGGCAAAAAACAGCTACTCTGCGATTGACTTTCATGACAACCCATTATGTGGCTGATCTAATTTTTGTGTCCAGAAGTTTCGGCAACCGCCGAAGTAACTTAACGTCTACATTGATGTTTGGTTTTCACTGACCAGGTACTATAAAACCGAAAGAAATTGATTCCGCGTCCTTCTGTAGCGGGTAAAGAAATGTTCTCTTCATGCAACACCCCTCACACTGGGCACTAATTATCCTACTCAACCTCACCCATAATGCCTTTTCATTTCACAATATGCACTATCTTTAGACCAATGGCTGAACCATGAGAAGTAGTTTCAGACTTTTCTATGACAATTTATAACTCGGCCTTTGTAAAAAATAAATTATTTCTATCCATCCAATATAGGCTCTTCTATTTTTAAGATACATAGGGATAATTCCCTTCTTTGGCCGCCCAATATCAATTTCCTCAATGCGTTTATTTATTCCCTCATCGCTTCTTCCTCTGTTTCTTTCCAATTCCTCACTTCTACCACTAACGTAGCATTCCTCGACTTTCCGTCTCCGACCAAAAGTTCAAAATCTCTGTTCGCATCAAACCTACCAACATACTACAATACTTACATAACAGCATCTGCCATCCTTCCCACACTATACGCTCTATCCCCTTCTTCTCCATTCGCGGGTAACGCACACTCTAACTCCCTACAGGAAATCCGTTTTATTCTCCACAATTCTTTTCCGCCGTAGCTAGCTAAAATCTCTTTTGAATAAAAAATGCTCAAGAATTCCTACAACCCTAAGCATCCTCATTCCGATTTCCGCAGCAATCTTTCCATCTGCACTACTTAATTTCTTGGCGGACAGTCCCTAAAAAGAGCTTTTCCCCATACTTTCCAACAGCATTGCCGCCACAATGATATTCCCTTATTGCCCTTCGGATTCCCGATTGCCGCATACACAAGCCAGGCCAACCTGAGCAACATTTACAAAACCACGTAATCTCTTTCCAAATCCTCTACCACCTTCAAAACTCCTCTTACTTCCTGTAAAGGCGCGAGTGGTAAAATATGCCCCATTTTACACCCGCATTTCATCTACAACTTCTCAACTCTCTCCGTCACTTTTCTTTTTCCTCATGCGTATCCACCTTCGTCGTTTACCGTCTTCAATGTTATTTATGTTCCACTTTTTTTATTGGTCAATGTGCCACGCCCCTCAATATCCGTATCAATGGCCACCTTTCTTCGTGCAACGCGTCTTCTTCATTCCTCTCTCCCTGTACCAAAACTCTTAAGATGGTGTCCCTTTAATTGCTTCAGGGTGTCTATTATCTCCTCACTCCCTCCCACAGATTCATCCTTTTAACTTCATACCCTAACTTGTATTTCGCTCCTCAGGGCATCCAAACCTCCCGGCTTGAACGTGAATTAAGTCTTCCTTCTCCTCCACTCCAATACTTAATGTGTACAATCCCTCCGTCTCCTGTCCATCCCTTTTCCACTCTTGTTCCTCTCTTCACGCTGAATAAGGTGGCTGAGACCACCATCATTTGAGTATTATTTTTATGTGTTGTCTGTTCAACTGTCACAGCCATGATCAGGGTTATTATCGAGAGAACTAATAGAATTAAGAGTAGAGAGATCACTAATTAGAAGAACGTTTCTGAGTACAAGGAAGCATTCCTGTTCACTTTGATTCACCCGCATGCTCCTGTTTCCGCGTTCTATTTCTCCCACCGTTCATTCATCTTTCTGCTGCTCTCACGTCGATGTCAATAAACGATGAGCGACTCGGAATGTGCTCGAAATTCAAGACCGAGGACCCGTTTTCACATTCCGTCCACTCCCGAGACCGACCCGACCGTTCGGTTCCATTCAAGTGCCCCAGGGATCCCTGGACCGAGCGAAGGAGTAGGGGTGGCCGTGAAATGATTTTGGGAAGGGTTGTGGACGCCCTCCCCCTTCCAACGCACCCACAAACCCCCTCACTCCGCCCTCTTCCCCTCCTCTCCATAAACTGCGCCCCAAACCCCCCTCCCCAGAGATTCCTCAGAAAACCATTTCATCGTCCTGGGCGTAGTCAACTGCGAAAAAAGAGATATCTCCGGCCGGCTTCTAGGAGTTCGCCATGGGATTCCTTCGCAAGGGACTTCGGTGAATCTCCGAGGATTTGAGGAATGCCCTGTGGACCTCTCCCAAGAACTGGTTGATGAAAAGAGCTTAGGAATGGAGGAAACTAAACCTTCGCAATGAAAACCGAATTGATTTGATGGCGTGGAAACCACTTTGCACCTGAAATTAGGTGTTTAAAGTCGCAGTGCAAGCAAAATATGAACGATTTTGGAATGTATAAATTCTAACCACATTCATACTACATTCTTAGAATAATTTCAGTTTCCTATGTTATTAATTTAAAGCAAAAAACATATTTTTTCTCCTTTCCGCATTTAGTTCTACTAAGCTTAATTCAGCACCTACCTATTTCTAGAATTCCTCTTTAACAATAACAATATTCCTTGAACCAGTACTGTATCATCAGTCGGCCGATAAATGTGACTCGCTTGCATTCCTTCGAAATCTAATTGTAGCTTACTACCATAAAGAATCTACATCCATAGTTCAAAGCAAAGGTCGACAAATTTAATCTCATGTAATTTAAAAAAAAAGACATAATCACTTAGATCGTATGCGTCTCATCCAATGTCAAGATATCAATGCTATGTCTGAGAGCTATGAGGTGAAAGTGAAAAAAGCTATCGCCTCAGCCATAATGTTAAATGTTTTACTGAGTTAGAATAAAATTGCATGTTCTCGAAAATATCGCAAGTACGACTTATGAAAATTGTGCACACTTTTCCAATATAAAATGACTGGACTAATGACGGTTTCAGCGTGAAGGCCTTAGCTTAAATTCACCCGCTTTTATGGTGGTAAATGAAACTTCCGTAACTCGTGAAATACTCCACGCCTCTGTGATACCGTGAGACCGGATTCAGGATTTGCTTCATAATTGATAAAGGTCATTGCTTGTTATCTGATTATCCGCTATCTGAATCTAGAGCACCTGTTTTGGTTGAAGGCAAGCAAGACAACACCAATAAAAGACCAAGGAGGCGTTATTTATTGTCAAAGGTGTTTGACTAGTTAGATGGGCATAAAACACCTCTACCTGTTACCCTGATGCCAAATAAACCTGTCTAATGAGTGATTCATTTGAGCACCACATACTTCCTACCTCCTGACAGCTTCCTTGAAACGTCTATTTTAATTCCTACCTCTTCTTTGCTCATTAAATATTGTCATTATTAGTTTTCTCCCGGCCAAGGTCGGTCTAAATGGACATTTAACTCTTCCTTAAACCGCTAAATCTTACATGATGTCCCTCTCCCGCCCCTAATACAATTTTGACGTTGGAAATCTCATTACTTTTAATTTCTTCTGATTTATCTTCATCTCGTATATTTCACCTGTCTTTGTAACGCAACAATTATTTATTTTTTTGTATGCCCTGGACTTTCTGGCTGACTAGCGCCTGGTCATCCGCGAGCCTCACCGATTTTGTCACTTTTCCCCTGGCCTCCTCCCTGGACCTCATCCCTATCCTCCCTTACCATCTCCTCCGGGTATATGTCAAAAAGTACCGTCGATAACGGGCAGCCTTGCCTCACTCTCCTCCCTATTGTCGCCCTATCCTATTCTCCATCAGCTACTCTCGCATGCGCCCTCAGTGCCACGTATAAATTTCGGATCAGTCTCCTGTATCTCCAGTCTACTCCTATCTTCCGTAATATTCCCAAATAATATTCTATCGCTCATTTTTTTCACATTCAGTACCCTTTTACTTAACGTTGCATTCAATACAACTGATACATCCGCTGACTCTCTTCCACTCCACTGTATCTAAATCTGAAACTTTCACTCCAGAGGTTCCCGTAGGCTTTCCATCTTACTTAGCCTAATCCCAATAAATCGATCTTAATCGAATAGAATTCGATTTCTAGGTGCTCTAATTACCCTGGTCATATCGAGTATAAACTAAGCTTAATCCATTAGACAAATACGAAATCCACTCCCCTCCCTCCCCCCGGGATTAATTCGACCTCGCTAACGCGGTCGGCTAGATTGTTCTACTTGCTCTAGTTCATGCATTGTCTCTCTCGTGAATTCGCAAACCTTTGTTCTGGTAAATCGCCTTACCTCAGTTTTCCTGGGGTTAATGATCAAGAAGGGTTTATAAGGGTCCGTCCATGAAGTACCTAAGCAACGTTAAAGAGGAGAGGGTTAGGACGGATTAATTGATATGCTTCACTAACGATGACGAGAATGGCGGGATTCAGCCTTCCCTTGCGCTGGGAGTAGATACATTTTAAATTCTTAATTTATCAAAATATAATGGTGATACACATAATAATAATTAGTGAATAAGTCAAAGTATCGAGAAATAAATAAGGTATTTATAATTTGACTTCTCTTACCTTTATTAAAAGGTCTGTTTTATCATATTCAAAAATAGCGGGTTCTTTGACAGTGATAGGTAATAAGGGGGGGTAATAGAAAGGGGCAGGGAGAAAAAGATTTAGGGGGAAAAGTTGCAGTAATACCATTAAAAAGAGTAGAAAGCTAAAATATTTTACCTATGTACTTCTCCAATGGACCTCCACAAGGTACCTCATCCTCCAAGTAAAAGAAATACCTTAAAATTGCTTCAAAATTCATCTTACCCTTCATCGAGGACGGGAAGATACAAGCAAATGCTTACTAAAGGAAGCTCTAATAATGATTCATTCGTTCTAACATTATAAACATTAACAACCTGGTTGGTAAGGTGCAGTCCTGGCAAACCAGGCCTGTATATTTTATAAGCTTTTCTTGGGTCGAAGGACTTTGGTTAAACAGAGCCTTAACTTTCGGAGTAGCTCCAAGTCCTTTTTGAACTATATGACAACACGTCTGACTCATTGGGCATTTCAGATTTCCTTCTAGAGAAAGTTTTGGTGTGGGGTCATGTCCATTTCACGGACCCCAGCCTACTTCATCCACGAAAGGGCCCGAATGTTATTTTTTTCTCATTCCTGCAATCTGCCCAGTCACCGGAGGCAAGACAAGCCGTCAGTAAGTCGTGAGAGGGAATCGTCATCCGAGGCGTTCCTCCCAGTTATTCCCCTTTCGCAGCAATTTATATTGTCATCGCTCTTGATTCTCATCCCCACATCCTTGACCGCACAACCGCAGTCGCTCCTCGCATTTCCTTAGCCTCGGAACTGAATGGCACTCACTCACGCGCCTCGCCAATTGAACAGAGATTGCCTGCGTAACGCAGTTTCACTGTTTACTCTACGTACGTTCATCCAAGCGCGTTCATCTACTCAACGTACGCGTTCATCCAAGCCAAGCAAGCCAACTGGTTATTTCTCGATCACGCAATGGGGGCGTTTACTCGGAACCGAAATCGCAATTTTGTACTCGAAATCGTTAGATGGAAACGAAAAAAGAATTTTAGTGAAAAAATTAATCTTCTAATCACAACTCTTTACTTTTATATCGTGGTTTTGATTGTAATGGTTATTTAATTATTGGTTCGACCAATTAATAGTTTTACCTATAAACCTTTACCAATCAGATTGCGATAAGGGGTGATGTACTCATTACATTCGTATTCATTATTTATTATTAATTTATATGTGTAATACTGCTCCATTATCCAATTGTACGGCTGTTGCCTTGACTACATTCGCTTTATCTCTTTTTTTTCTTTCTTTTTGGCATGTAATATTTTTTTTTTCGATGTGCCAGGGGACTTATAGTCCCAGAACAATGAAGAAAGTTTTCTATTCTATTATATTCACTCATAAATCAAAAATAAATAAGCGAAAAGTGACGCCCACCGAAAATGCTGCTGTGATAACATTGACGTCATTTTCCTCCCGTCCTTGACTGCTCTTAGGGGAGGGGAAGGGAGTGGAGGGGGATTCTCGGAAGGTCTGCTCGCACAGATGCTGTCGCGATCGCTCCCATTGGGAGAGCCAGCTGTGTCCCCCCTTTGCGATAAGGCAAAGTAGCTTCGCGGGCTCAGTTGTGATTGGATGAAGTCGATATACGTCAGGGGTTGCACCACACCCACTTTTCCGAAAGGGTTAAAAACATCAGTTTTTCGCAGCTTATAACTCGTGAAATAATTGACGGATCAAAAAACGGAAAAAATACGGGTCTTTTTATTTTACAAACTCTATCAGATTCGGCAATAAAAAATATGGTAAACGACCCCATTAGAGCTGCAGTACAGTTTTCCTGCAAGAGCGTTTGTCCGTTCTTTTGCAGAGAATCGGACGGCTCTCCCGTCAATGTCTTAGCCCGGGGGATTCCAGAAATCTCTCATTTTTCTCCATTCAGCGCATGTGGGTCAAGGACGAGCAATCAACGGTGGAATGCAGTTTTTTTTAAAGTACCAAGTGGGTTTTTATTTCGCGTTCATTTGGTATCGTCGAGAATTATTCAGTTTTTCTCTGCGGTTGCCTTTCCTTTACGTTACGTATACAGCGGGAGTTTGAGTATCCTGGAAAGGTATCAGTCGGAATATAAGGTGTAATAATGGCCCACAGGATTCCAAATTAATAAAATTAAATTAAATATCTCTATTATTGCAGCGTATTTAGGAATACGAAGTCCTCTCAACAATTGACTGTAAATAAACCACATAAAAATCCATGGCCCCCGAAGTGAAATCCTCCCCGGGTGGGACTCGAACTAGCGACCTCGAGTTTGGCAGAACAGGCTTGTCCCGCCACCACAGAGGCCGGATTAATTAACAGGCTATTGTGAGGAGTCTCGCTCTTTCATTGGTTGCTTGCTATTTCGGACAACGGTATTCGATTTTCGATGGAAATGACATTGAGACTTAGGCCAAAGGACCAAAGGAAACAACAGGATATGAGATGCAGGTCGATATTGATACTCCAAACGCTTCACCCAATCGATGTTGAATATGATGTGAAAGGAGTTGATTCGATGTTTGCATGATAAACTTATTTGCATCACAACTGAATAGGGTCGAGACGTAGATCCATGCATTATTCCCCTCGCAATGATAATTTGAATCTCAGTGACTGAAACTATAATTCGGGTCCAGATGGGAATCGGGTTGGTGTAGTGGCAAGAGTATTGGCTTCCTAACGTTTCTGGCGTTTCGATTCTAGACTGAGTTAGATTTTTTTCATCGGTAGGTACACCGTGTCCCTACTCGTATGCTTTGTGGAGAGCGCTTCGAGGGCACAATGCCTACCGTCAAGTCGGACTTTGAACCAAATGGCGCCTTTCGTTAAGAGCAGTCTGATTCCGATGCCGGGTTTCTCTCCATCCCTCCTCCATTCCCCGAAAAATTCCTTTCCTCATCAAGTAATCCACCTGTCCTAATTGGGGCAAATGACCTTAACTGTCGGTCACCTCCCTCAAACAGCTGGCCTTCTATGCTAGACGAGCAGCCTGGAAAAAAAGATTACCTTAAAGCGGATTCCAGGATGACGCCGCGGAAAGAATCATAAGCTACCCCATTTGCCAACTGAAAACACTCAGCTTCCTCCGTTTTGGCTTCGCATCACTTTTAAAACGGCTTACTACCTTTCGAATTAATTTCCTCGTGAGAATAATCGCGGTGCGGCCTTTCTGAAGCTGAAATAATTCGGAGAACAGACATCCATGAATATAATCTTCTTCCTGCGAAGGGAGCATTTGGAAACCAAAATGAAGGGTTCGTGCACGGAGTTGAATTTTAACCACTAACACAAAGCACAGTTAATTCCTCTCTCTAAATTTCAGAACTTAGAAGCATTATTCAATCTCTGCGAATTTGTCACAATCCATATCCGCAACAATGGGTGAAAACTTCTCAGAAATGATTGACGGACGAGTCCAGAATTCCTGACTAATGTAGCAAAAAAGAGTCATTCATTCTCTAAATAAGTCACTTGGTTTAAAAATACTTAATTTGTCATATGTGCTCAGTTTGGGTATTTTTAATTCAGAATAAGTGAATAATATAATAATGCTTTATGCAAAATTACTAAGAATCTTAATATGGTGTCATTGAGAAAACATTCGCCGGTAGAGATGCCGGTTACGCGTCAGTGCAATGAAAAGGTACTCTATAGGTGCCGGATCTATATTTAACCTAAAATTCTAAAATAAATCAAATTCGCTCAGGAAATAAAGTAGCTTCACATGCAGTACAGATTGATAAATAGAATGCCTTTATATATAATAGCTCAGTTTCCGAAAATAAGTGATTCTAAATAGTCTGCCGTTAGAATCGGGGAATAACTGTGGGCAGACAATTAAGAAAAGTATATGGAATTAGCTTGGGTCCTACCGGAATCAACTCGCTTTACTTTTGAAAGGTAAACCTCTTTACTTATAAAACGTTTTTTCTCTTGGGGATAATAATAATTATAATTGATGCTTACACCACAGGTCTTCCATGACAGAGCTGTTCACTATTACTTAGAACAATAAAAATTTGATTACTAATAAAAATAAAAGTAATTTGTCGAAATTGCACATTTTTATTTTTCTAAGTATGTTTCGATCCCATAAGATATCGCCCGAACCTTCAGAGTTGGTTCGCCATTACTATCTCAGTTATGATTAACATTTTTTGCCTGATCGCAGTGTCATTATATCTTGCCGACAATGCTTTAAATGGGCTTCAATGATACAGAAATTCTCCCTGCGCTGCACCATATACTAATTCACGAGAAAATTCTACCATACACAAATGAAGCAATGCTAAAATCGAATGCTCCTCTAATGGTTATCAATCAAGGAATCATTAAAACAGCTACGCTCCTTCTTTTTTACAAAGCTATATGATTTGAACACAATAACATTTGATTTTTGAAATAAGAAGATGTGAGCATTTGAACAAGAAAAGCCTAGAAATAGTACGGAGAGATGTTATCATTGTTGATTACGAGTCATGGCCATAATAACAAATCAGTTGGACTCGAAAACCGTTCATCAATTTCCGCCCCGTTGATTGTCGTTCAGATGAGACTTTCGATGGATGATTTTGGCCACGTGAGTGAGATGATAAAATATGTACAGCTTGATGAGGTGATGCATACTTTCCATTAATACGAGGTAATGAATGTTTTTCCGGAAATTTTGGCCACGTGAGTGAGATGATAAAAATAATAAAATATGTACAGCTTGATGAGGTGATGCATGCGTTCCATTCGAGGTAATGAATGTTTTTCCGGTAATACGAGGTAATGAATGTTTTTCCGGAAATGGTAATATATCAACCATTATGGTCTTTTAATGAAAGTTATAAGTTTAATCCCGGATCGATCAATAAATGGTAGTGTGGACTTTACGAGATCATTTTACTTATTTCTTTAAATATGCAGTTCCACAAAGTAACACTGGAAAATATGGTGTTTACCGAAGGTAATTCGCGAGAATGATTGCATTCATTAATGTACAAATGGTAGATTCCTCGTTACTCTGATTTATTCATCATCATCATCGGTCGACAATCCTAGGATTTTTTGTTGACGCGGCCCTCCACTCGATTCTTCTATCGGCCAACCTCTTCTAATTTATTCAGGCTCCAAATTCAGGACGAGGACGTCGGTGGCTCATTCACACCGCGGTATTCTCGGAGCCGCGTCTGGAGGCTGGAGGCGAGCTGCGCTCCGAGGCAATCTGCCGTCCGTTCGAATGACCCTCGGCCTCCCTCCCCACATCCGCCGAGAAGCGAGTTGCGGCTGCGAGAAAAAAATCCCCGTCCGCTAAAGTCACTTCCGACCGGAGGCCCCGAGTGTCGGCATTCATGAATGCGATCGGGTTGAAAAGCGAGACCTCTCTGACCGCTGTTTCTTTTTAACTCTACAGTTCCCCCAAGGTCGGATCTCGATGGAAATTTTTCACCGCTTGCTGCGGGCGAGAATATAAAAACGCGTATTAATGCTTCCCATTCTCTTACCAAAACTGGCGACTCACGAGAATTCCTGATGACTGTTTGAATTCGACTACAGCGCATGTGTTCCGCAATGGAAGACAACCACTCGAGCCTCCTGGGCCCCTTGTGGCCCCAAGGCCTTGTCATCAAGTTAACTCCCTTCTCTTTCAGTCTGAAGGGTGCAGCACCTTTACGGTTTACGGTGACGAACTTTACCAAACCCTCAAATAGCGAATGGATTTCGTCGTCTCGTTGTGGTTTCAGTTATTGTTGTGACTAGGGAAGGTGACAGACTGACGAGATCATTAGCTCCATTGAAGAGGTTTAAGAAATTGATTAGAGGTTGTATTTTCATTTAGAACGGAGGAAGGGTGGAGAGAAACACGGCGACGACATTAACTCAACGAAAGGCACGATGGTTATTGTTATTATTTGGAGGAGGCTACCGACAACTGAGGTTATTTGCGCCAAGTAGGAATTTTCGGGGAACGGAGGAAGGGTGGAGGGAACCCGACGGCGTCGGTATTACACTGCTATTAACGAAAAGCGTTCAAGGATACCTTTTCTTAACGCCTCATGCGACGGACGGAGCACTGGACTCGAAGTGCTCTCCGCAAGGCATTCATGTAGAGATCGGTATACCAATTAATAATCCACCTTGGCGATTAATTCGCCTTAAACTTGAAGTGATCCACGCAGAACATAGCACAGCGGTTTATTTGCAAGTTCTGACCAGTATGCAGCTGAAGCATCTCTGCTACTGCAGGAATTCATTCTCAGGAATTCACACTCAGGGTTTCGGTATTGGTGATATTTACCGTAGCCACCACACCGATCCAGTCCTCGAAGTTTCAGCTTTTGCTGAAGATTCGAGAAGATTCGAAATTAATACTGTGTCGTGGTGTATTCGAAAAATCGCGGTAATACGTTCTGAGATTGCAATCTGAATTTGCGTTTCCCTCCGTTTCCGTTTCTTTGAGAAATATTTTTAACGTTAATATGACGCCCAATGCTGAGGCCAAAGGTTTGACTAAACGTTGAGGTGAACAAAAGAGTAGCAGTACACTTTTCTCTTTATATGCTCAGTTATTACTCCATACGTGACGGTTCAACGCCTTGACCTTCTATAGAGTTATTAAAGAAGCATTGAAGTTTTCATTTCAATACCTATCGTGCATACTACCTACGTGCAGTATTTTAATTAAATAGTCATTTTCAAGGTATGCACAATGGGATGGTTTACTATATTTTTTACGGCCGGATCTGATAAAAGTTTGTTAGGTAAATAGACCTTATTTTTCCGTTCTTCGATCCGTCCATTAGTTATCGAGTTGTAAACGGCGAAAAACTGATGGGCTTAACCCTTTCGGAAAAGTAGGCGTGGAAAGGACTTGTACGTCATCCACTTATTCCAATCACAACTGAGACCGCGAAGCTCCTTCGCCCAATCGCAATTAGGAGGGGACATAGCTGACTCTGCCAATTAAAGTGGTTGCGACAGGATCTGTGCGAGCACACCTTCCACCCCTACCTCCACTCCCCTCCCATTCCCTCAAAACAGCCAAGGACGGAAAGTGAATGACGTAGATATCCTTAACGCAGCTCGTTCCGTGTGCGTCATCTTTGCTTTTTTAAAATGTTTACTTTATGAATGAATTATGAATGGCTCTGGTTATAAGATTAATTTTTTCACTAAAATTCATTTTTCTTTTCCATCTAACAATTTCGTGTACAAAATAGCTGTTTTGGTTCCGAGTAAACGCCCTCATTGTATCTTGTGTATACTAGATCGAAGAAGGGACTTTTAGTCTCTTTAGACTTTCAATCTTGCCTCAATAAAGACGTTTTTACATCTATATGCCACGTGTATACCGAGTAAAGCTAATACCGGATAATTAATTGCGGTGTGGACTTGACCACGTCATTTTACTCATCTCTATAGATGTACTTTGGATCCACAACTCAAATTGGAGAGAGAGAATGGTTCGAATTCAGTTATGCTTCCGTTTTGGGCGAACGCTACCGGACACTTACACCCATTGCTTCTTCATGAAAGGCTGATTTGGTTTTCGTTATTTATCAAAAGTAGCGATCTTATGGTTTTAGGTGCTCCAACTGCTAAGGTTATATTGCACCGTCAAACTTAAGATCTCAGTTCTAGGACAATCACAGAACCTATACCGTAGGCGGGATTCGAACCCGCAACCTTTGGATTGACATGCCAGCACGTTACCGACTTGGATTTTTAGGTAGTATATCAGAGAGACCACCTTGAATTAATTGTGCCTGTTTGCATTAATACTAGCTTGTCATTGCCGCGTTTAATTCACAGTACTCATTGAGGTCGTTCATTACTTTAAATGCCAAAACATACTTGATGCTTATGTTTTCCTCATGCTTCTCTCTTGGATCCCAAATATTAGCTGTCCACCATTCAGTATCAGGTATAATTTATTGAATCAAAGTCCAATGATTCAGCCACGTCGAAGTTTTGAGCTCGGATTCCTGGTTTTAGAAAATGCTGATGCCTCTAAGTCAATACTTTCGTAATTCATTGTTCCCCGAATCATATATCAAGTCTTCTATCTGCAGAATGTCTCCGTCTTAAGTAAATACTTAAGTTTTCCCTATGACTGGTAGTTATCATCTTGGCAATATTGTCTTGAGGGGATTGACTCCGCGATGGAAATAGCCCAATAGGCTGTTTTCTTCCTTGCCTCAGCTTAAGAGGAAACGCTATTTTTTCCCGCTTCGTGAGTAACGCTCCATGTGTCTCTGAATCGGCGCAAAACAAAGCAGAGACGGACGTCGGAATGTGGCTGACTTACGATATCGGAGAAGTTAATTTGCGTCACCTTTTTGCATGAATGTAAATTTGGCGTGGAAGGCAAACATGTTGAGAATAGATACTGGTCAAAGCATAGAATAAACATAGTAAATATTCGAGGGAAAACATATCGCTGATCTATAACTGGTGGCTAAACGAATCAAATTTAAAATGAGTTTCAACTTTGTGACTTCCACAAATTTATTAAACCACTCAATACCGGTTTCGACTGTCAAGCCATTATTAAGTATGCGCATTAGTGGAAGTCACAAAGTTTGAACTCATTTTAATTATGATGTCATGTCACCAAGTTAAAGCTTCGTTTTTACATTTAAAAAACATTCATTACCTTCATATAACAAGTAATCAAACAGTACGAATTGCTGTATGAATCAAAAAGTCACAGCTATCCATAGAATTTTTGCAAGGTTGCCTATATTTATTAAGGTTTTTTAAATCATTCGCCAGTTGATTAGTTGTCTACGCAACAGGGTGCAATACCATATTTCTTATAGAGTGGATATATGCGGAATACATATGCTGTACATTTTACTGGTGAAATATTCGAAGAATGATAATTACTCCACGGAAGAATATTTCGTTCATGTACTTTGCCAGGAAAGAATCTTATGAAATTTAAAATGAGTTTAAACCTCGAATTTATTAAACCACTCAATACCGGTTTTCACTGTCAAGCCATTATCAGGTGTACGCAAACCTCCACGCTTATCAGCTGACGTGTTAATAGTTGCATAATTTTTCTCTTTCACTTCATTAACATCTTGCTCCGCATATCTCATGCGTAGCCTTCCTTTGCCATTCTTCCCATTTTCCGATTTACTTGTCCCTCGACAATTGTCTGCAGCAGACCATCATGTCTCAAGATATTGCCGATTAAGTTGTCTTGCCTTGTCCTTCTTTTTAAGGTTTTTATAAGGCTTATGTTTTCTTCCATCCTTCTTAGGACGTCTTCGTCCGATATAATTATGGGGGGAAACATGCGTAAGCAACTGTCGGCCGAAGAAGCGAGGTCGGTAACTCGTCGGTTTGGTGACCTAAAGATCACAGGTTTGAATTTGTGGTTAGTGGATGTTTTTGTGGAATCGTGGGGATAAACGTTACCTGGATATTTTAGATAGTTTCATGTAACCTTAGCCGTAGAAACACCGAGAAACGGATCTCAAGAACTCATATTGTACTAAATTTAAAGTAACCGAGACAGGGAAAGAAAGTTTGGTGTTAAATATCGGTTATGAATAATTGCCTACCATCCGGCAAAAATCTTCCCTACTGTCACATACTATGCCAATGGATGATAAAGTAAATACATAATTAGACATATCTCAGAAGGTAAAAAATAATTTTATCGGTCAAGTTTTTTCTAAACTATAAAGAATTAATTATGTGGCATAAAAAGCATATATGTTGGTCATAAATGAATCATAAAGTATTCATCATTTCGTTATTAAAAATGGATGTAGATAGTAATAAATTCTAAATATTATTTGAGTTACTGTAATTTTTAAATACAGTACCAGTTGTCTACAAAAAGAGTTCAGCCATAGAGTAAGTATAATATAGAGGGCTCACTTCATAGGGAAAAACTGTTATACTTTTGGAAGTAGTTCTGGAAGGTTTCTATAGATGTCGTGGTAAGAATTTTCCGCGCTACATCAGAAACGATATATATATCGCTTCCATTACTTTCGTTTTTCTAATCGACTTAAGAGGCACATAGCATATACTATAGTTGTAGTTTTGTTATGTTATTATAATGGTGCGATTATGCCTTTACCTAACGTCAACAGTCACAGGATAAGTTAACATTTCTCTCACTATTAAAGCAAATGCATCTTGTCACAAGAGGGATTACTTACCGTTTCTTTAAAAACACATAATCGACCGCTGCAAGGAGCAGATGGAGCAGACTACAAGGCACTTCTCAATTGTGCCACTTACGTCGATTAGAAAAACAAAATCGATGGCAGCGATAATATCGTTTGTGACGTAACGCAAAAAATTCTTACCACGCCATCTATGGAATCCTTCCAGTACTACCTCCAAAACATATAAAAATTTTGCCCTATGCGGCGAGCCCACTACATTATACTAACTCTATCGTTCAATTAATCCAATTTCATTCAGAAAACATCACATCATATTTCCAATGGTAAAAAAAGCTGCAGTCACGAAAGTGTAACATTATTTCCCCGCCGAAATATACTCTAACACTGGAAGTGTCACAAAATGAAGCTTATGAGATGCAATTCGAAGTTTGATGACACGGCATATTACTATCATGCTCCAAAGACCAATCAAGGGTTGAGGAAAAGCGGAGGGAATGTGATAGCGAGCAACTTCTCTCTTCCGAGAATAAGGGTCAGGGGGATGATGCAGTCGCGTGATGTAGAAATGCCGTAGCAAATATTGCGAACCAATTGGCAGAAAGGAAGGAATTTCCTCCCTCCAGCTATCTTATCTATAGAGGACGTATTTTCCCAAACTTCCCTTTTCTCTTCCTTCCAATTCCAGCACGGGTAATCACTCTTGCCAAGAGTCATACCGTCGAGTCGCACACTCACGAGAAATTCAGTCATTCCAGTTAAAAGCAGAAGAAAAAGCATCCAGAATTTGCGCAGTGAACAAACTCTTACCATCCCTTGATCAATATTCAAATTGAAGCACATTGAGCAGGTTAAAAGCAGTAGTTCTTAAAATTCTGAACTGTTGAGAATCCTGGAGTTCTCAAAATCTTTTCTCGGTGTCCCTCGAAACAATATTCGAACCTCATGGAGAAGAAAAATTGTGGTCCCTGTACTATAAAAATAAAATTGAAATTTACTTGATAATAGCAATATTTTCCTGCCATGTCAATGTAATGAAGTGAACTCGAATACAGAGCCAGAATACTGAGAACAGTCTCGAATATAGAGTCCCCAGATGAGATAAAACACAAGTGTTAACTATGAATGAGGTTGTAGTGAGTGTTTTTACATACATACATGCATACTTACATAGTATTACATTTTCTAGGATTTGTATACTTCATTTCCGTATGGTTCTTCTTCCCCGTATCCTTCTTGACTTGCTCCAAATACTTGTCTCTTGGTCTTCCTCTGAGGACTTTCCCTTCAATTTTTCCCTCCGTTATGCTTCCCACGTAATTTTTGTCTCATGACATGGCCAACCCACCGTGTTCTTCTTTGGCGTATGGTGCTCCACAGTGCTCTTTCTTCTCCAATTCATCTGTATACCTCCTCGTTTCTCACCCTGTCCGTCCATTTGATCTTCAGCATCCTTCTCCAGCAACAGGTCTCGAAGGCTTCTATTCTTTTTGGTCAGTTTTTCCAATGGTCTATGCTTCTGATCCGTAGAGTGCCACTGCCCACACGAATGTTTTCACGTACTGTTTCCTTGTCTCCAGTCTTATGCTCTTCGAGCAGAGTAGTGGCCTTTTGGCAATTCTTTGGCCGTCTCAGCTTGGGCTATTCGACGCTTGATATCTGTCGTGCTTCTTCCATCCCAGGTGATGGTGCTCCCGAGGTAGGTGAATGATTCCACTTGCTCCAATCTTTCTCCTTTGAGGCGGACGTCGGCCACTGTTCTCTTCTGCACACAAGTATCATGGTTTTCTTCTTATTGACTTTCATGTTGTATTTCTGGAACACTTTTTCAATTATGTTCAGTGATTTCTGTAGGTCTTCCTCGTTGCCTGCTACGATAGCGATATCATCAGCGAAGCGTAGCATGTTGATTTCTTCTCCATTCACTTTGATTCCTTTGGTACCTTGTTCTTCTTTTTCTTTTATCGCTTCCTCCATGTATTTTTTTGAAGAGTGCTGGTGACTGGTTACATCCTTGTCGGACACCTTTGTTAATTTTTGCCTCTATATTTTTTTCCGTCCTGCGTACGTATTGTGGCCACTTGGTTCTTGTAGAGCTGGTAGATGATTCTTCTGTCATTGAAGTCCAAGCCAAGTTTTTCCATAGTATGGAACATCTTATTCCATTCGACATTATCGAATGCCTTCTTCAAGTCCACAAAGGCTATATACAATGCTTTGCTCACGTAGTGCCATTTTCTTTGCCAGTAGTCTCAGGCATAGTATTGCCTCCCTTGTATATTCACCTTATAGAACTTAAGCCCTGAAGAAGGAAAAAATATATTTTCCGAAACGTCGGCCATAATTTATTTTTTTTTTCATTTCAAAAAAAGACATAAAACTCGCTCGAAAATTCACCTACCTCAGGAGTACACCTGATGTACTCCTGATGATGCCGTATTTGACGCAACCTGGGTTGACAATAAATTATTCTGTGGGACGTACAAAGTTATTTTTAATAGTTAACTCAATGAAGGTGGTGAGATAAAGTTGGATGTTGAGACGATAAGGTCATATCACCTCGTTTTCGTTGATGAACATCACTTCGTCAAGTTACAGAATTGGTAGGTCAGGTTATATAGCTCCACTCAAGGAGGCTACACTCTAACCACCTCGAGACCTTTACCACCTTGATCAAGACGCATCACCAGCAATACGACTTACAGAACCCAGTCTCTATACTCTTTTAACTTTCAAATGTTGCATGCTCAATGAACATTATGATTTAGATCGATTTTAAGCGAAAAATGTTTTTATAGTCAATCACTTTGCTATACTTTTAGCAATGGTAAGCGTGGCCCCTGCTGGCGGTGACGAACGTTGAATATTTCAAGTCTGGTCCGCGGCTTTTCAAGGCCCTGGCTCTAACTGTATTTAACTTCCCCGTACGAGATTCTGGAATACGCGAGTAAAATGTTTCATCTACGTGAGGAAATGAATGTTGAAAATTCAAAAAATTCAATGGTATCAGGCAAGACATGATGGAATACCTTCATGATGTTACAAAAAAAAGGAACATCACTGGCAAGGTTCCACAAATAATTATTTTATTCAGCGACCGGTCTGAAGATTATACATTGAAGAATATTCAGGCCTGAAGATGATGTATTGTATCGAAACCGGTTGCTGAATAAAATATTTGTGTAACCTTGCCAGTGATTTTCCTTCTTTGTAACAATTTTGAAACTCTTTGCAGGTGACATGTATTTCGTGTGAAGAAAAAAATGAAACGGAATTTTTGGGAAAGCACGCTCCTCGGACGATAAGAAAGGCTAAGAGAGATGATGGTCCTTCCCCTAGTTCGCGGGAGAAGCACTTCCGCGAATGTCCCTGTGACCTACTGTATCTTATTCATTTTTTCTCAGGTGTCCTTGGCATCATTGCGCCTTCTCAGTGAGAAATGCATATGTTTCATAATGTGATATGTTGGACTTCGCTTCTCCAGTAAGAGACCGTTAATTGCAGGGGTGAAGTTGTTTTTGCACGTTAGGTAAAACTTAGAGAAGAAAGACGTAGAATGCACTTTTAACATTCATGTAAGGAATAGGAAAATAAGAAAAAAATAGCAAGAAGGAGCTGAGATATTGCAGAGAAGTTTGGGAAATTATCAGAAGGAAAACAGAGTATTGTACGTGGAAATTAAAATACTTGCTAAATGCACGCATACTGGCGAAATTTTTGGGGATTTCCTTTGGATACGAAAAAAAATAAGGCGAGTTAAATGGAGTATTGGTGACATTAGTTATTCAGAGAGGCGAATTAAAGCTGATAATTACGTGATTCAGGATTATTCGCAAATAATTCAAAGCAGGAGTTTGTCAGGGAATGAAGGAATAGTACAGGGAAACCCAGCGTCTGTATTATCCTACTTTAAGAAGAAGACGCCATGGGGTCCATGGCTTAGCGTCCCATCCGACGGACGGAATACTGATCCTTATGATACTCACCACGGCAGCACCCTACTCTGGAAGGTTTCGAATCCGGACCTTGGGACAGAAGGCAAGTGCCCTAGCCTCCTCACCGCCAAATTACCGAGGAAATTCAATCATCCGGCAAGGGCCGAAGAAAGGCACATGAATGACCGAAAACTAAAATAGCCTTGAGAGAGGGCTGGCTGGGGGAAATAAAATTTTGGATTAACTCGCTCGAAGAAGACTAATGTGGTATTTAGTCATTTAAACCAAGGATGTTAATATGTATATCCTCTACGGCAGTGAGGCATGGACGATGACAGCAGCGGAGAAGAAAAGGGTGGAAGCATTCTAAATATGGTGCTATCGAAGAATGATGAAGATAAAATGGATCGACTGAGTGACAAATGAAGAAGTCCTAAGAAAAGTGAGATAAAAGAGAAGTCTGCTGAAAACTATAAAAAGAAAACGGGACAATCTAATCGGCCATATCTTAAGACACGATGGCCTGATGAAGACAATCGTCGAAGGAAAAGTGAACGGGAAGAATGGAAAAGGTAGGCCTCGTATGAGTTACATAGAACAGGTCGTAAAGGACGTGAGAGAGAGGAACTACGTTAATATGAAGAGGTTGGCCGATAGAAGAATCGATTGGAGGGCTGCGTCAAACCAATCCTAGAATTGTTGACCTTGATGATGATGATGTTAATACGTACTTGCGGGGGCATTGTTATGTTGTCAATGAGTAACAATAAAGCCAGAATGGGGTACTTGGGAAGGATTAGGCCCCACTTACTCCGTACAAAACATTGCGTTTTATACAGTCTCTTATGGAGACTATTTATTTGTTAAAGAAATAATTTGTTAAATCGTGCACCATTCTCATTGCAGCAGCGTCAGTTAATCTTCCTAGGGCTATTTAAGGGAAATATTATGACATTTCCATAGTTATTCGAATCTTATTCAGATCCCTGTCTCAGGTGCGAGTGCAATGTCATCGGCGAAACGCAGCATGCTAATTTGTTCTCCATGGATATTCACTCCAGAAGACTCTTTGATTTCATTGATGGATCTCTCGACGTAAACGCTAAAAGTTACGGGAGACAGTGCACACTGCACAGACTTGTCTCACTCCTTTCCTTATTCTTGTTTCTTCATAGCTGGGACCAGATTTTATTACAGCTACTTGGTTTTTATACAAATTGTGAATATGTGAAGAATCGAGTGGAGGGCTGAGTCAAACCAGTCCGATGATGATGATGATGATGATGATTATTGCATTTTATTCTTCTGGGAGTTAATTTTATCACTAAAACTGGTTCGATTTTAACCTATTTAATCTTCATATTTGACATCGATCATTATAAGGGAAATAGAGAAGAATGGCAGAAAAGAGAATCCTGCTGAAAACTCTAAGCAGAAGACGGGACAACCTAGTCGGCCATATCTTAATACACGATGATTTGATGAAGACGATCGTCGAGGGAAAAGTGGACGGGAAGAACGGCGAAGAAACTCCTCGTATGACATGTATGGAACAGGTCGTGAAGGATGTGAATGAGCGGGATTGCGTCAATATGAAGAGGTTGGCCGATAGAAGAATCGAGTGGAGGGCTGCGTCAAACCAATCCTAGGATTGTTGACCGATGATAATGATGATTATTGCATTTGATTCATCTGGGTGTTTATTTTATCACTAAAACTGGTACGATTTTAACCTATTTAATCTGCATATTTGACATTTTTCCGTATTTGCGCGCTTCCCACTGTTTATTCAACGATTTCAAAAATGCATTCCATTATTCATCTTACTAAGTAGTCTAAGTTTTACCGCGTTCAAAAACAACTTCATACGTACGAGAGTACGTATGAAGTTGTTTTTGAATCGTCCCATCCGATGTATAGAGCACTGAATGTGAAGTGCCCTGTACAATGTACATATCGGTCAAGTACGGACGGTGAGAAAATCTCTGTTCCGCCGAGATTTGACCACGAATTCTCGAGATGGGAATGAACAAACTTCATACGTGTGGAGAGTAGTAAGCCGATATGTCCGTACCTACCAAGATGGCGGCTGGCTTTGCAAATCAGCTGAGATGCCCTCTCCAGTGCATTATAACCTCCTTGATTTAAACGCACTTTCTCTTCGTTCAAAAGCCCGTCGTCTGTCGCGCCATTCAGGCTCGACGCCGTACCGCACAATCATCGAGTAGACAGTCGTGGTAGACAGGTCGGTTATGCTGGGTTCGAAGCCTGCACAGGGCAGGGATGCCCTGTTCTTACTCGGAATAACATTTTAAATAGGAAGATGCGATCTAACATTAGCCGTTGGAGCACTTAAGAACCCATTACTACTGCTTCTCAAGCCTTTCCCCGCTAATATCTCTCTGATCCATTTATTCTGGTTGCAACGTGTTCCTGCCGATTTTCCTCCACCGCACTATTTATCGCCTCGCTGCCCTCATCTTCGTCCGCCTCGCTTCCTTCTCCGAATGTGCGTCTTCAACGCCAGCACACCTCCTCCCCCCATCGCTTCAGCGTCATCCCGACCGAATAATCGACGCTGTCAGCTTGAGTGTGTCACGGATGAAATATTCCCCCGCGCTCCAGATGACGATAGGTGTTGGCTCCGCGTTGAACAGATAGGCCTTGCTGGCATAGTGTCCACGCATAGCCGCCAGAGTCCAGCGGAAATTTCCGGAGAGTACGCGTCAGCGAGTTTACGTACGATTGGTCAGAATTGTTCCCGTAAATTATTGCAATTCCAATCATTAATAACCACAGTCATCTACGTATGCACGAAAATACTATCGATTTAACTATCATTATATAACGGCAGGCATACATTTCTACAAAATGTGTCAGCTACACTTCGAGTAGTAGAACATTAATATCTAAATGACATTCATTTTATAACGGCAGACGTCTATTTCTACACAAAGTGGTAGCTACACTTCGAATGGTGGAGTAAAGTGATTCGGGAGAGGCTGGCAATAACTGTGGTCACTTATTTTAGGTGAGTAATCGGGTTGAGGTCGCAATTTTTATGGAGTGGAAATCAGATGAAGCGAGACCTGGCGTTGGCCTTACTGTCGGTGCAAAAATTATGTAGACTCGAGTTTGAGCACCGATTAAGAATGAACCGTAAAACTTACACGAATTCAAATTACATCAAATTTTAGCTCATTTTATTGTGCGTTTAACTATACTTACTGAAAATTTTTATATTGCACCTCTGATTTTTTATCGCGATGACAACAAAAAAAGTACCGTTTTTTTTGCGTTTTCTATGGGATCGCACTCTTTGACCTCTCATAAGGCAAAACGCTGGAGTTCAATCATTATGAAAATTTAACACAGTTACGATACATCCTTTCCTAATGTTATTCTAAAATTTCACGTCATTCGATTTAGCCATAAACATTTTGTTATTAATTTTATGAAACAACTTTTTCTTGGTAATGAATGGTCCCGAAAACTTGATCTTGGTCTTGTTTTAAAGCTCTTTGCAGCAGTATTGTAATACAATAAACATAGTCAGTCCAAAATATGTGCCCTATTTTTAACGAGTTAATTAACAACGGAGCATTTTCGCGGCATTTACCCTGCCGGTGAGCTGGCCGGCTTCGCTGGTGGGTTGGTGAAAGTCTGCGCAGGGTTGCCATTTGGAAAGTAGGCTCTTAACTAATGGTATCACGATATCCCCGATGTATAGAGCACTGAATGTGAAGTGCCCGCTACATAAAGGTCAAGTACGGACCGGTGAGAAAATCTCTGTACCGCCGGGATTTGACCACGAATTCTCGAGATGGGAAGCCAATAATGTAACCTCAACAACAACGAAATTCCGGCTAGTCTTCAAAAGTGCAGGGAGAAAATGGATATAGCAAAGTACTAATCATTGTCATAAAGATTTGTGTCTTTATTAAATTTTAGGTAAATGCTCAAATTTTTTCTTTATCTAAAAATCTGCAAAGAGAAGTGTATATTGAATTCATCTGATGAAGATATCCCGTTGAATACAATTCGAATAGCCAGACGTGTCAAGTTCATTGAGATCCCCCGAGAAAGATATTATTTCCGAGAGTGTTCAAAGGTTTTAAAAACGAGAGCTGACACATCATTGGCTATAAATTTCCAAATCTATAGTGAGAGATAGATTAGGAGATAGCAGGATTTAGAGACCATTTGCATAGAAAATAGTGAAATAAGTTTTTAGTAAATAACAGCATAAAACAGTATGCTGAGACAGAATGAAAAACAGCAGTAAAATGAATCGTCGGCAAACTAATTTTATGGCATTTATCCTATTGTAAGGGAAGCACTAATTTTAAACAATATTTGATTGATCTCAGTTGGCTTAGGTCACAACGAAGAGTGTGAAAATTTACTAAGTGTTTCTTTCACAAAAAAACAGCGTTGCTAGCAGAGTGAATTTAATTTCCTCTACGTAGGTGCATTTTTCGTCTTAGACCATGCGTTTTTCTTCATGTATCACTCCACCACTCTTAATCCACTGGGTACTCTCAGCTAAAATTTTGGGGCGCCTCAGGATAGCGTAAATTAATGAAATGAGGTGGGATTACTTGTTACTCGTACTTGAGCCACTGACGTCTTTGGGCTCTCCAGGCCGATTACTACAGATCTGATGAGAGTAGGTGGCACTGGACACTGGCAGTTACATTATGTTTTGTGTAAATTATAAAGGCCACAGTAAATATTTCGTCTTCTTGGGTATCCGAAACTTCGGAGTGAATAGGAGGCATACTGAATTATTCTTGCGTCTCCTTCTACAAGAGCAGCGTATTCTCTTATCACAAGTGAAGACTGTGCGGCAATGAAATCATCGAATCTCGGAAAACTGACATAGGCATCGCCGTGGTGATTCCTCCAGGAAACGGAGCAAACGTCATTCACTCTTGCTCCTTAGATGCACGATTCGAAAAAGGGAGCAATATTTTTTTATAATTCGATCGGCAAAGAGCGAAAGAAATGAGTAACGAACTTTTTATCGGCGAATAAAACTGAATACGAAAGTCTATAACTCAAAGAATTTAGCAAAAGAATTTCGCGAACGAGGTGGCAGGAATATAGCAATTTCAGGAACGTACCTACATTAATACATTACATTATTCGGCGTATTAGATGATAAAACAGCAAGTTCGTCTATATTCATTGGGTGGAAATAATCATTGATTGTCACTTAGAGATCATTTTGAACAGGGGTAAATTAGGTCTTTACGGCAGCGGCGTCTTTTAGTGGCGAAAGAATAGCCTTGGGCCGCACTTTTCAAGTAATTTGATTTTTAACATAAACACTATGTTTGATCGATAATAATATTAAATCGGATTTCTTAAAAAGGGGAGACGACGAAATGCATCAGAGAAAATAAAGAAAGTGCCTCATTAAACATTCTTGCGTATATTTTTACTTGAACTGAAAATAAAGAATTCGCGTTAGTGTTTCCTTGCATAAATATCACCCACCTGAACCAATTGCGGCTCACGGGCCCAGAGTTGGAAACCCCTGATCTTGGCAGCAGACGAGACCCTAAATATTTCTTATGAAAATATATAAAGTAAATTGGACCTTAATGGTGTTCGAAAAATAGTTCATACGAATAGACTCAGCAATTAAGCATGAGCTATTCGGTGGCCTTTCCTTTGATACCATGTAATATTAATGAGAGGTGTTAATAGAAGTATTGAAAGGGATGCTATACATTCGGATCACTATTGTTGCTAGCACTTCTAATTAATTAGGAGGACATATATATATTAAACTAAAATATGACAGGATGAAACTTGTGTTGGTTATCTTTTTAATTTATTATCACGTTTTTACGTAAACGCGCAAAATACTTACACATAATTTCTGCTGAAAATAAATCCTCCCTCCGTTCTCTATTCATATGAGTTAATTAATACTCTAATAATTAATATTAATACCCTAGCGGGTTTTGAAAATCGTTACAAGCCTATGTAAATTATACGAACTAAGTAAGTTCTCATTAAAATTAGGACTATAACCAAAAGTGGCTTACCACAGCCCTAAAACGTTCTTATATCCGTTGGCTCATCGATATTTCTTATTAAGCCCAACAATATTTCTTATTAAGCAACACCCTGGGATGTTCATAATGTTTTGTTCATCCCTCTCTAGAATGATTTCCTAATACGGTGCATGATACTTATATGTAGTCAGGAAAACAGTCATACTGCCAGATTGTTGGTTGAGCGGCGAATAGGGCTGAAGATACGACTACCGGACTAACTTAGCTGCACTTATAACGTTATCTATCATCGTAGAGTGGGTACTCAAGAGAACTTCTCTTGGCTCTTTGCAATTTATGAAGTACCTTCATATCTGAGACCTAATGTCTTAATATGAACTTTCTACTAGGAATTGTGAGACTTAAGTACGCCAGTGATTTCCTCGTTTTTATCCGATTATATCTTTTTAGGAGCATCTTGCTTGTATTTCCTCAATTTCCCAGGAACGTCCATCTTTTCCTGCTTCCGGTAACATGATATGAATACCTCTATTCCGTGAATTGCTCGGCGTATTTCATTTCTAATACTACCGTGATAGAAAGTTAAGTAGTTCCAGGGTAGACGGTCGTGTCCTTCGGATTGAATGTCACGACATTCAGTTGATCACGGTATTTACCTCTTTTTTTAAATGTCATTTGATATTTCAAAGCCACAAATTATTTAAGTGCTGTTTTATTAATTTAATATGGCCATATTTCGTTTGATAATACGTCCACTTTGTCGTACATATTTTTTTAATTAAAAACCCCCTTTACGATGAATTAACCATGGATAAGTGTGATGTAAGATAATTAAGAATAACACAGTGAAATGAGCAAGGTTCTCCAGTTCGTACTTCAATATAATTTTCTTTCCATTGAATCCGAACCCGAAGAATTCTGTTCTTTCGGGAATATAGCGTCAAGGCGCGGGTTAATCCTTAAATCTTTATTAAGATCTGTGAGTCAAAATCTCAGATCCGAAGTGGAATAATTTATTATGTATTTGATTAATAATCTGCATTTCTGCTCTTCGCATATCACTAAGGGGGATCGGGTTGGTGTGGTGGCTGGAGTAATGGCCTCTCATCCCGAGGGTCCGGGTTCGATTCCCGGCAGTGGCTAACCGGTCCCAACCGGTTTTTTCAGTGGCTAACCGGTCCTAACCTGAGTGCCTGAGTGTAGGGCATTTCTGGTTCAGTACTCCGTCCGTCAGATGGGACGTTAAGCCGTGGTCCCCTTGGCGCCTGCCGTTAAGAGTAGGCTAATGCCGACGCTGGGTTTCTCTCCACCCTTCCTCTATTACCTGAAATGTTCCTACCACTACCCAATTACCTATCTATCCTTAATGGCGCAAATGACCTCAGCTGTCATTCGCCTACCCTGAATAACACACACAGGATAACACTAACTAGGGTGGTAATTTTGCTACTCTGCTACTGTAGACGAAGAAGATAAATATTAATCCATATAATCATCATCAACTAATAGAAAATGTATCCGATTTGTCAAAGAGTGCATCCTCGAGATTTATATATTTTATTATACGGTTATCCATTTAACGTTCTTGAACCTTTATCCTCTAGAATTCCAACACGTAAGAAACCAACCACTTTCAGACCATCTTCCGGGATTGAACTTAAGTTCAATCCTTAATTTGGTTTGGTTGATGAGGAAAGTAGAGTTCATTGAATACCAAGCCTAATGCCGTATGAATGTCACACATCAGGGTGGTAGGAGTCATAGGCCTGTTCCTTTCCATGTGTCGCCAGCGGATTCTCGGCTCGGATAGCGCCAGCGGTAACTTGCCGACAAAGCAGCCAAAAGATCGCGAGTTTGAATCCCGCCTCGGGCATAGATGATGCGTTTGTCTTAGGATTAAGTTACATTAGACGGTGCAATATAATCTTAGCAGTTGGGCGATCTAAAAACCTAATTCTACATCAACTACTAAGACGATTAAAGTTGCTATTACAAGAAAGAAATACAAAACATAAAATTATTGAAAATAGTACCTTCCGTTTAAATACTACTTCTATGAAAAATAACTAAAATTACAGGAATTATTTCAAATTATAAGAAATGACATTGCCATTGCAATTTTTCTGCGTTGGAAAATCATACCTTGTCATGCCACAGCGCAGAAGGAATTTTTATGAACGAGAATAAACTTTGACATGGTTTGGAAAACTTGTCGTGGTGTTAAGATTCAATTTCATTTCCGACAGTTCATTTTGGCGTGTGTACGTATGTCAACGCTTTGGGCGTGCATATGTCGCTACTTCAAACAGTCGGGAAAGGGGTCCATGCTATAATCCCGAATCGACTCCATCCTCACGTCGACGACGGGCGGAGAATGTCGAGCATTGAGTCTGGTATTCCCTTTCACGTCGCGTCCGTCCCGACACATGTCAACCAGTGGACGCGATAATTGTACGAAGCAGATAAAATTTTTTTAAAAATTTGCTTGGGGTACTTGCGCTCCACGAGTGGGAAATCCTGTCCCGTCGATGGATAAGTTACGAACTCATTTGCGCAAATTGAGTTCGAGCGTCCCCCAACCATGCTAATTAAAATTGTACTCTGGAACAAAAAATATTTCAGCTATACGGATACTAAATCACCACCACTTAATGTCAAACAGCGGAAGAAATGCAAAAGCTGGAATAAACGAAGGAGTGAGAGGAGGATGCAAGGACGAGGATCTCATGCGAAATTTTCAGTAGGTACCTTCGTACATACTTAGGAGAGGTGATTAAATAAGTGAAGAAGGGAGGACTCAAGGGAATTAAATTAAACGGTGGAGAAATAAATATGAAACGGTGAAGAAATAATTTTTCCGTTGTGTTGTATCGTACCATATTTGTAAATATCCCTTAAATAGTATATTCCTAATATCCAAAGGCAGCATTTGATCGAGAGGAGGCTAATGCCGACGTTATGATTCCCTCCATCTTTCCATCGTTCCCTGAAAAATGCTTACCACTGCTGAATTTTTAACCTTTTCTATAAGTGCAAATGACCTTAACTCATGGTCGTATAACCGGAATAACTAGGTGTTTCCATGCGCTCTAGCTGTCTTCCTAGAGAAAATTATTCAGCATTTTAATGATCTCAATGGCTAGCTGGTCAGTATTGAGAAGTACCAGATTTCTAAAGCAACGTTTTATGCCCCTCGAATTGAACATTGTGTGAAGAATTTTTCTCGGCATGCTCATTGATAGTGAAAAGGTACAAATATCTATTTATTTATTCCGTCCGCGAAATGTGGACCAATGTGGAAGGTGCTGCGGATCTAATTCGACTAAAAAAGTCATTTATTTTCATTGTCATCCATCACATCACTCAAATTAGTACACTAAAAGCAAAGAATTTAGACAGAGTCGCATAAAGACTGAGGCCAAGATATCAAAAATATAATGAAATGGCAAAATCTTGGCATTCAAATTAAATGATAGATTTTCAGAGATTTAAACGAAGAGATCGTTTACCGCGAAAAATGTCGCCAAAGGCACAAAGAGTGGGTGCGAATGTCATTTTCAGCTATAGTTTAACGATTTCGAGGAATCAATTTATTTGTAATTAAAAAATTCCGAGTGAATTAAAATCATCAAAACTACTAAGGACTAACCACCTCGCTTTAAGTCGATTGAGCCTTAGGTCAGGTACGATTAATAATTAATTTCAGATTAAATTTTTTAACATTGTCAGGACGCAAATAAACTTCTGAAAAAAATTCTCAGGACAAAATTCGTAAAGAGAATCTAATGAAAAAGAAATGATTATCAAATGTAGAAATTCCTAAACTTCTTGCTATCCACTAATGGTTCATAATTGAAGACCTGAGTGCAATAACAAGATAATAACCAAAAGTGAAGTTTTGAGAAAACTCCGGCTATTATCTGGTTCTTGCACTCAGAGAGCAGAACGTAAAATTCCAACAATGTCTGCTGAACTTATTTAGAACTTACTATCGAAAATGGCTATGTCTACTGGTAAAGGGCAGGAAGGGCTTCATGTGTATGTGGAAATCTCATTTTCGCAATAAGTGGTCATTATCTGGTTCTTGCACTAAGGTCTTCAATTATAGTACGTTTTTAAATAGTTCTGGCAATATTGTTTGATGCTGCTGCATCAAAATGATGTATAAAGTTCGAGAGTTTTTCGGTCACTGGAGATTTTTTTCAGTTTCTCCTATGTCCCTAGGGCTCACTTTTCCATGTGAATCAACCCTTTGAATCTATAGGCCTATCCCTCAAACTCCAGCTAAAAATCGTGGGGAGGTCTTTTACAGTGCTCGAGTTCACTGGAGATATTTTTTAATTTCTCCTATGTCCCTAGGGCTCACTTTTCCATGTGAATTAACCCTTTGAATCTATAGGCCTACCCTCAAACTCCAGCTAAAAATCGTGGAGAGGTCTTTTACAGTGCTCGAATTTTGGGTCGCCTAACGTGCTAGTTATCAGCAATAATTGCAATCAGCAATAATAAGAGGAATTATTCCTCTCTTATTTACCCCTTGGTTACCCTATGTGAAGTAGAAACTGTTTCATTACATTTCAATAAATTATCTAATGGAAACTACTTATGTAACTCCTTAGCTGAAAAAATTATTATTCCCGTTTAAAATAATTATTTTCTTCTTAGTAAGATTTTAATTAATGGCAACTCCTTCTACAATTTAAAGATATGTCTTACTGTCTTTGATACAGTTTCTTAGCCATTCCTTAATACTAATCCAAGGCAAAAGGAAGAGGTGCTATTGAAAAAAGAGGTTTTATGAGATGCACGTAGGAAAGATAAAATATAATATTTTTTCCGCCTTCTCTCCGGAAGATTAATTCACCCTGTCTCAATAACGCACGGGAAATAATAATCCCACCGCTGTAAAAGAGTTTAATTGGATGTTATTTCAAGAAATATAATAAAATTTAATCATTCTCCAAATGTGTAATGAGGAAAAATGATTATCAGATGACAGACATGAACTTGCTGGCAATCAACGTTGGTCCGTCCATTTTTTGGTATAGGTTGAAATAGTACTGCACTTTCTTTGTACCACTCAAACCACTTGAATCCCGGGGTTATGTTCGTGCCAACAGTGGTAGTCAGGTCGTGCAAGGTCAAATGGCCACCATAGACCATGCTCGAATCCCTGTAGAAACGTGGATGTTATGCTTGTTTTCCCTTGTTTTTCGGTTTGACCAGAGCAATCTTTTTGCGATTGACAGGCCTAAATTAATTCCAAAAATGTCTCATTAGGCCTCGTTGTACGTCACACGTACAGAGTGTAGGGTTGTGTATTTTTTCAGGTTTGTTGTTGGTACTTACATAGTTGTCCTCGGTTTTAAGATAAGAATATCATAAAAAGAGTTTCTATTCGATTACTAATTTTCCTGTCTCATGCTCACTGACAGGTACGTAAGGTCTTGTTGTATCTACCTCCTTTTATTTGGGACAATACTGCAATGTAGGCCGCACTTGGGACCATAGGCCGAACCTTAGACCACAAAAGGCCACATGTTCCCTACCTTTGGGTCTGGACGGGTCTATTTAACCTTGGCAGTTGGAGAACCTGAAAATAGAATTCTACTACCAATGGTCATACTCTCTTATCTCTCTTCCCGAAACCTTATGCATCCCATGAATACGCCTATAAAAAGTTTCCCTCTCGAATGACGAACTGTTCAATATTGACAATCTAATGGGAGGTGGGTCGATGATGCTTCGAAACGGTTATCTCTCTGACGTTTCGGGGAGTTTCCCAGGGTATTCCGCGCTGCTTCATTGGTCAATTTTCATCACCCCACATCCAAATTCACGTGACGAGTGTCGTTGGCCGCGTGATGAACATCAACGTTGCTTATCACTCCCATTCGCCACTAATTAGAGAGAATAGAAATTTTCAATCTTGTGGGGTGGAGCGGAGAATCAAATATCCATCTCCGTTTTTGTGTAATTTGTTAACATCATTTACAAACAAGCACCTATACAGATGAGTACCGAAGTAGCCACAAAAGTATAGGCAGTTACGTAAATATGTTTCCATTGGATGAAGTGATTGTATTACCTTAGTCATACTAGACATTACCTTTGTCATATTATTACCACCCTAGGAAATTAAGGAAATCATGACTGGCACTTATTTTTGAACTAAGGTCAATTCAGGGGAATTATTTGGAATATAACTCTTGGCTGCGCAGTAATTAATGAAGTCAAAAGTTTGCCATCCACGCTGCAACTTGAGTAGTTAAAAGCCTCACTCCGTGGATTTCCCATATTTTGGCATTTAGTATTAGAACTTAGGTAGATAGATAGAAAGTAAATATAAAAAACTGAATCGAAAACAATAATAAGGCAGAAAATTATAAAAGGTAAAGTAAGACTCCAGTTAGATAATGGCTGCAGTTGCCAGGCTGTTAGCGCACCGGGGGTCCAAATCACGACTCAACGCAAGGGTGTTGAGTTTGTCATAGGTTGACAGATTAGGCTTGATGGTGCGATAAAATGTCAGCTATTGGAACACCTAGAACCCAATTTTTAGCTGCTGGAACACCTGAAATCCACATCTACTATTTCTACCAAATCAATATCTACCATTTCTACCATTTGATCATTTAAGCACTCTGCATAGATTTAGGAACATAATGCTTGTCATCATAGTTGGGAAAGTTACCAAAAAAATTAGCTGATTAAAGTTAAAGTTAAAAAAAGTAACTTTTATGTCAAAAGTTACTTTTTCAGTTACTTCGGAAAATTGGATGCAGCGGTGATAGAAGCCTTGATGGTTTTTTGTTTTGACAAACAAAGCACACACTTAAAACTGTCATTGTGGTTTCTTATATCCGTAGCCATTTTTTATAAAATATCTAAAGTGGGGATTTTCGTTGTAATTCCATTTAAATTCCTGAGTTTTGCGGTCCGGTTTCCTGCTGAAAGGATTCGGCGATTTTTCTGTGGTGGAGCTCCAATTCCGGGATTTTTAAGTTGTCGTGAATGTAAGACTTTCTGACAAACCATGGTGCGTCTGTAATTTGCCGCCAAAGGTTTTTCTGAGCGGTGGAAAGTACTTAAAGGTTAGATTTTGATAAGGATCACCACATTTCGATGTGTCATCCCTTCACAATTGTAAAATTACAGTGGAAACGGCTTGGTCGTATAGAGTTACAGTAGATTCTGGTGGTGTGCTTGTGCATCCTCTCTCGCTGGGGGCTGATATATTGACGATGCAATGTCGCCGTGTAAGGCATGCGTAGACTGGCGCATCGTAACAGATACGTTAGTTTGAATGAACCCCTCCCCCTCGTTATCTGTCATAGATTTTTAGGAGACCCTTCTTCCTCTATTTCAAATATGTACTATTGGCGACATGATGTCGCCAAGTAAGGCATACGAGCCCTCTAGGACATTGTGTTGGAGTGGTTCTCGTCTGAGGGTGCGTTCCTAAACTTTGGCGGTCACTCCCCTCAATCCCGCTTTTGTTTAGATGTATTCGTCTTGGCCTATTCATTGCATTCTTAAACAACTACCCTTGTATTCTTAGATGCCGTTTTATTTTCCCCTTTATCTGTTTGACAAGCTTTGCGTCCAAATTCGAACAGATCGACATTTGCCAAAAATTAACGAAAAAAATTAACTGAAGTTAGTTTTATATCCGTTAACGTATAATTTTAACGATTAAAAGTTAACTCTTCTATAAAGAAACGATTAAATTAAATAGTTAACTATATTTTAACGATTAATTTTACTCGTTTATCCCTACTTTGCTTTTTATAGTCATATATAGAGGGTGAATTAGCATTTTGCTTCAAACGCTGTTAGTAGAAAAGAGTGTGTAAAGAGTAAAGCAGAGGCTATACTTTCAACAAAGGAGAAAGGATACTAGTAATACGTCAACAAATTTCGTGATTTACGTGTAGGAATAGAAAATTCCGTAAAAAAAACTGAACGGAAATGTAGAAGAAACAAAATCTGTCTTATATGCTACTAAGTACTACAAAACCCTAAGATTAAGGAAGAGATGGATAGAAATGATTATAGCAGTTGGAACTGTAAGAACGGAGACTGAAAGTAAGTTGGAAGCATATGGAAACAAATTAACAGTGCATGCTAGTTCATCAATACGGCAAGAAATCCATTGGGAAGAGAATGGACAAATACTTTGGAAATATTAGAGGAATAGGGAAAAAACCCGCAAAATACGGGAAGGCTAAAGAAGTCCCTGGAGGCGCAGGAGGAAGTTCGGTGGTAGAGATTACAAACTAGACAGGAAAGTTACCGTTGAAACCAAAGGAGGTTCAGGGAAGCTCTAAGGAACACGTGGCAGAGCACCATAGCTAAAAGATTGGGTCTGCATTCTCAATTTAGGAATAGGGATGAGGTAGCCAGTGGATCCGCGTATACTTGATAGTGGGATTATGGAAGCGTTTCTAGAAATGAAGAGGAATGTGGCACTCGAAATAGACAATATCTCTGTATAGTTGCTCAAGAGTTTGAGGAAAAGCAAGAGGAAATTTTGTAGGTTTGTTCTCAGTAGCCACAAAGATAGGGTGAGGCTATAAGACTTTTCAAAGACAGTTTCTATTCGCGTCTCCAGGATGAATGAAGAAACACCATGCAAATTTTTTCGCGCCATACGTATTATTTCACTACACTACTTAAGAAAGAAATAGATAATACGGAAGAGGGCTTCTTAGATTGTTACCAGTTTTTGTTTGAGGAATGGAAGGGAAGGCGTGGCATCTCAAAGGCAACAGTGAGTCAATGGAATGAAATGAAGAAAATGATAATGCTGTCTTCGTTCACATGGTGGCTTCAAGTCACGTGATGAAGTATCTAAACACGGGAGTGGAATTCCCATTAATGTAAGTGAAGTAATGAAGAGAAGTGAATGTATTAGGAGCTAATTGGTGGGGGAAATGTCTACTGGAAACCATTTCTATTTATTTCTATCCGACGGAACGATTGAAAAAATGAGAAATGAAAAGGTCAACGGTAGACCAGGGAAGTTGGCACATTGTCCACAAATACCTTTACTTTCTAGCATACACCCAGAGGACAATTACTTGGCCTTTATATTCTCTGTATATGCAATATGGCGGAATCTTTGAGATTTCATCTCGTACTTAAGCTGGGTAATCATTTTATCGTATTCAAATTTCGTCCGTAATCAGTCGGCCGTTAGGTAGAAATCCAGCTTTTTTCTCAGAGAATTTATTTTGGGGCGAATGTGTGTATGGATGATCATTTAACCTCAAGACTGTAGTGCTCATTATAAATCAAATTTCTCATTCAACAAACTTCAATTATTTTATTAATATCATATATAGAAAGTATTCTTCTGTTCTTAAAACTAATATTTCCTTGAAGAATACCGCTCAATTTATAGCTTAAACCTCTTCCATCACAAGTTATTTTTCTTCTAGTTAGTGCTAGTTAGTATATGCTAATAAAAGAGGGGAAATATGAATACTAAATGAGTAGGAAAGCTCGATTACTCTTTCTTCGCGCGTAGGGAATAAGCATCAAACAGCCATCAATATGGCTTAGCCCACCCCAGGAATTGAAAGTACCAGATGGGACGCCTACAAGTTATACAGTACCTATATTAAATGTGAAAATACTTAGGAGAATTGCATTTAAATCTAGATATTTTGTGCTAATAAAAATATCCGTTTTGTAGTAACTATCACAGGATGTGACCTCTTGATGAAAATTCATGCCTGGTGATGGTTCACACACCTTTGCGGTGGCTTGCATGGAATTACGAAAATGTATGTATGTACCTCGGGCGAGGTCTCGACCTCAATTCTCATCTTTGCTCCCCCGGTGAAATTATCGCTTCAGCATGAAATCGGGGGAATCACCTCGTCCTTTGGACAATTGCCTTGCGATCGCAGTTGCCACACATCTCTGTTGTCGTGCGCTCGGATGACTCGGATTTTTTTTCGCGAGTCGTGCGTCCCGTGACGGACAGTGAGAGACCCTTTAGGACGCAGATAAAGCGACGGACAGCTTCCTACGTTTGGAGCGGGGAGGTGCGTTCACCTTGCTCCTCTTTCCATATCGCGGCCGAGCGAGGTGATTCCCCTTCCTCAGCTTCCGGTACACCCACTCACCTGTTACTCACAGCCTTGCCCTTTCCCCCTTTCGGCTCATGCTGAAGGCAAGCCGCCTGCCTTCCCGCACACACCTCCCCATTTCCTCTCCTTTTTCTCCTCCAATCCTTCCTGGAATAGCAGGACATAGCCAAGGGATCCCTCCCTCTATGGTGGGGGGAAGGGGAGAAGGGGGAAGAAATATCGGTGGGAAGAAAGCAGGATCACTCTTTTTTAGTAGTCTTCGAGTTGGGAAAAGACTTAATGTGAATGGAGAGGAGTGACGTGAGTTGGGAGAGACGGATTCAGTAGCGCCATTTTCCTTTCCGAAGACCATTCGTTTCGTGTTGAAGACCTGGGGATCGCAGCGTGATCTCTGCCTTTCTCGCTCGATGTTGGCTGATTGGGACCCGTCTTGGAGAAGTCACGTCATCGGTGTTGAGTCGTCATATCCTCCAGAACGAGTGAGTAATCAGTAAATGCTACGCTGTCCATTCATTTGGGCAATTCCGTGAGAGACGTGTGAAAGGGACTATTTTTACAGCGACAGTTTTCTGTACGAACAAATACCCAAAGGAACATTTTACGGATGAAGAAGATCATCATCAGAAATCATTAGATTGGTTTTGCTCAGGTCCTCACCCCGTTCTCCTTTCAGTTAACCTCTTCACAATTTTTCAATTCTTCCTTCATTACTTGCTCCATATATATCTTACGAGGCTGCCCCTGCCAATATTCCCGTTCACTTTTCACTGGATGATTGTCTTCCTCGGAACATTATTAATGAAGGTATGGCCGATTAAGTAGTCCTATCTTCCTTTTAAAGTTTTAAACAGACTTCTCATTTCTCCCACTCTTCTTGGGACTTCTTTTTTTTTTACTCGGTGTATCATTTTTACGTCACGATTCTTCTGTTAAACCATATTTCATATGCTTTCAGCTTCTACTTCACTGACGACTTGGAATACAGACGATAAACCCACACTGAATGGCATTAGTAATGGCCAAGTACTCACAGTTGATGCGAAAATCATGGCAGGAAATATATATTTCTACTTTAGAATATACCATCCTTCGATTTCACTTATTTCTACGGAGCTACGGTCGTTTAATGCAATTCTAGGGTCATGTGTATGAGGATATTGGAAACGATTCCTGATTCTACACGATAATAACCCATTACGATTCGTTTCAGGAGCGAGGGACTGCATGTAGGTTTGGGGATGAGGTGAAGGAGATAGATGGATTTTCACAGCATTTCTTTATTGTGTTTTACTGTTCATGTTTTCACAATAATCGTTCGCCCAACATTTAACAACTGTTTTTAATGATTAGGTACTGTTGTTGTGCATAAAGAATAATTCTGTATGCACCGAAAACATTGAGGAAAGCTGGAGTATTGACAAAACTGTAACTATATTTAAGTTCGCGGCTTAACTCTGTGATGAATTAATTAATTTATCTACTCTCGTGTCCAACCATAAAATTCGACAGTCGCAAATTACTTCAATCCTGTTCCTATTAATGATAAGCAGTTCTAAATAGACATATTTATGCTCATTAGGACATAATTGCCTGATTAAGAATCCTCAAGGGAAAAGTGAATGGAAAGAATGGAAAAGGAAGGCCTCGCATAAAATGTATAGCAAATTGCATAGGATGTGAAAGAGAAGAATTATCTTCATATGAAGTGGTTAACTGCCATAGGAATAGAGTGGAGAGCTGCTTCGAACCAATCTTAAGATTATTGGCCCATGTTGATGATGATATATGTCATGATAAATGCTTATCCTCAAATGATACTCAAGTGACTAAAGTGATTACCTCATGTTTGGGGGTGTTTTTGTCTTTTTGCAAAAAAATAACTATCGTGCAAGATCACTGCTGACAAGCTGATCACAATCAAAGCTTTCCACATTGTGAATTCCGAAGTTTACTAGTAGTTTGGGGCCCTGCGCAGTGGGCATTGAATGTTTGCACTTTGGTTTCAATCGCTCTCAGATGTTTTCGAAAAACTGCCTCATCATCATCAGTCAAAAATCCTGAGACAGGATTGACGCAGCTCTCCACTAAATTTTCCTAACAGTTAATCTCTTCACCTTTGCGTATTTATTCTCTCTCACATTTTTCGTCACTTGCTCTATTACACTGGGGAAAAATTTTAAACAAAATTTCTGTTGAGTTCGATTTATCAGCTGTTTTAAAGTAAAATAGGCATGCTGATTCCAAAACTGTGGTTGGTTTTCTTCTATCACATCAAGTTTTTTCTCTACGACTTATCTTGAGGTGACCTCACACCGCTGGATCGAGCCTAAATCATAGGTAGCACTAGTGCCGTCCTATTCACTGAGGTAAACCTCCCTTGGTTGGGGAGGGATGAATGGCGCCGTAGGAGAACAGCATGCTATCCACCATAGGAATGGCAGTTGAAAAAATTCTACTTGGTTATTTCCACATGCACTTAATTTTATTATTTCTTATTTTCGCCGATCATGGCTTCGTCGCTGAGAGATTTTGTCAAGGTGCTCGTTGAAAACGTCACTAACTGACAAAAACATAGTCAGCAACAATTAAATATGTGAAGGCATGAAGTCACTCCCTCTCATGAAACAATTTATTAAAGCGTGGCCAATTGAAGGAGACTGTTTTAATTATCTCATTTTAGCATTTCCTCGCCTCTCTTTTGAAAAGGTAAAGGCTGGTGTGTTTGATGGTTCACAGATTCGGCAGCTCATTAAAGTTGAAAATTTAACCGTAACAATGACAGAACCCCAAAAGAATGCTTGGTTGTCATTCAAAAACCTTGTCAAAGGCTTTCTTGGAAATACACGAGCACAGAATTACTACGAAATTGTCCAACAATTCAGGAAAAGTTTCAAATTGCTTGGTTGCAACTGAGCATCAAGATTCATTTTCTACATAGCCATCTTTCCGGAAAATCTTGGTGCTGTCAGTGATGAAGAGGGCGATCGATTCCACCAAGATTTGAAGATCATGGAGGCAAGATATCAGGGTAGATAGGATGTAAATATGATGGCTGACTATTGTTGGAGCATCAGGCGAGATTGTTCACATATTGAACACTCCAGGAAAAGCTATAAGCGAAAATTTTTACCTTAACATTCATTTTCGTTGTCTGGCGAAAGAATTTTACTACTTTAATATGTCTTGTACTCATTTTTTATTTGTCTATTTACTACTTAATAATTTGTCCAAGTGACTTTATATAGACTTTGCGTGGATAAATTTATTCTCTATGAACAATATATTTGACGATTTCTTTCTTTGTTTTCCTTTGCATGCACATTTTGTGTGACTGTTAGAATGAAGAGAGGGTATCCTGTAGTTTAAAAATTGATAGACAAAAATAGAGGCCATTTTTGGATTCAGAAGCTATAAGTTAGTCAAAAACAGGTGTCAGAGATAAGTCAACAAATTTAGTGCACATATATACGAGGCATTTCTTTGCCGTTTTTCCCGTTATTTGTCCTTCATCTTCATCAATCCATCATGTCTCATGATGTGGCCGATTAATTTGTCCCGTCTCTTTCTTAGGGTTTTCATTAGACATCGCCTTTCTCCCTCTCTTCTGAGGACTTCCACGTTCACTTTGTCGATCCATTTTATTTTCATCATTCTTCTGCAGCACCACATTTCGAAGGCTTTACCCGCGACTTCTCTGCTGTTGTCATCGTCCTTGCCTCACTGCCAAAAAGAAACATGTTCCAGATGTAAGACTGTGATTTCATCAAAGGAAAGTTTAGCAAAGAATGATCTTTTTATGTATGTGAGGGATATGAGAAGTCATAGAGGCAGAGTGCGCGAATTAGGTTCACATAACTGAACAAAGAAAAATAATATTGGTTGCCTCTATTTATTTTTTGTGTTGCCTATAACGTCTACATTCTGCGCTATTATATGCAAAAGTGCAACTTCGCAGCGTTCGAAATTTCAAAAGAGAAGGCCCATGATGGCACATATTTTTGATAACGATACTACGGCGTACGTAGTCAAGACAGTACCTACGAAAGGAACTATTTATTTCTGAATTCTATTAGCCGACAATTTGGTCCCTTTCTGGAACTATCACTTATTTTTATAATTTTTGGCAGTTGTTGAGCATTCCATAACATACTCGTGACATAATAACAAATTGTGTTACGTTCATAACATCTGCATAACATTGGAATGCTTCGTCTTGTAGCTCCAGATTTTACTCAACGGGAGCTGCTAGAAAATGTCTTATGGAAGTCGATGTTTTGATAGTATTTCAGTGCGGATATGGTGTTGACAAGTTGGTCGTTTTAGATGGGATTCCTTGTCAGTTTTGCGTAAAATTGGCCCCGGCAAAGCTCAGCAAGCTCACTTGCCTCGGCGAAAATACTTAGGTGTGAAAACATTTTCACTTGCCAAGTGTATTTAAAGATCAACTAGAATCCAAAGGAATGTCTTATGCTAAGGTAGGTTATATTTTAAAATAGTTCAAGTGATCTTGTGGAACTTGGTTCCCCAGTTTTTCTAGCAGAGCTTAGTTTTCATCTGACGTCATATTGGTATAAAGTTCCCCGTCTGTCTTATTTTATCGACCAAGGTCAAGTTGACGATTTCCGTACGAGCGTAGAACGCAAATCAGTTCCTCACTAGCTATTCGTTTTGTTTAAAAAGATGTTCATTATCTGCGACAACCGTACTCCATGTCAATTTTGCCACAAGGGAACACTAAATATATTTTATTTATTTAACGCATCCCAACAATGCGTTGACGATTGGAGAATCAAATAATCAACGATATCGAAATTGAAAATTTTATTCCAATTGACTGCGTGTAGCAGAGAGCTGAGTGATATTTTGGTACCCATGGATGGTAAAAAAAAACGAGTGAAGGAGTTGACTCAGAGTTCAGAGTACGCATTAATTTCTGGCTCGACTTAACTGCTGCGTTGTCTTCCTCGTAGTTTGAACCCCACGAAAAACTCATTGCCATTTCATGGTAAAATGCTTGTAGCTTATGCTACCGATGTTCATTTGAATCGGTGTGTAATCATTATCTATGATTGTTCACTCGTCGACAATGCAATTCCGGCTGATTGACAGTAGTTGGAAGTAAAGTTTGAGACTATCAAATGTGTTCGATATTACTTCCGCTATCATATAACTTTTTCATAGCATAATCCAGTCACGTATCCCAGACTGGGAATCGTTTCTATTGTGAATAACGGGTACAAAGTGTAGTGGAGTGTATATATGAAGCTATTGTGTTTGCCCGAGAAAGCCTCCCGGACAAGGCGAATGATTTTTTTCTCTGTGGAATTAAATGCTAGTGATAAACTCCAGATTGAGAGTACTCCATCAGGTGAGTAATGGTACTTTCTGTAGCCGGAGAATTATACAACAAAAAAAAACGAATTAGAGGTAAAGGAATGAGTACGGCACGATTATCGAGTGTGGCACGCGTGTCATGCGACTGGCGCAGTTAAATTCGAAACTGTCGTGTCCTCGTCCACTCGCCATCAATGTATTTCCTTATTCCTTTCCCGGAAGAGGCTCTAATAACTTGATTGTTGACGCGCAAATGACGGTACAATCATCATTATATTTTTCCGAGAATTTCCCTGGGCTAAACGAAATTTAAATAAGCAATTCTGTCTGAAAATCACGGGATAATCATACATGGTGATTCGTCGAACGGGACTGTCGCATGTGTCCACACGAGCGCCAAATCAATAAATGCCAATTTTCTGAAAGTTGGGTGTCGCTACGGAAACAATTTTCGCTTCTGCAACACTGCAGGAAATAATGGGATTCAACACGTCACCTATCCGAGGAACAGTTGTTGTTTTAGTAGTCTTTTTTTAGGGGTGCGTCGACGTCGGGTTCATTAGCACCGCATGTACCATGCTTCAAGGAATACCGCTGAAATTTAGTTTAAAGCGCCAAATTGTACCAAAAATATGCAATGAATATGAAAATCAGTTCTGGAGTCAATGCAATAGCATCATCATCAAGTGATTTTTTCCAATTAGTGTTCTCTCTTTACTCCCTCTATGAAACTAGTTAGTCGGTCAAGCTTTCTACGCCATCAACTTGCACCATACATTTGCTTAGTCGAGGTATAAAAGTCAAAATACCATACGATTGCCGAAATACGGACGTACATATATGGATTAATTAAATGCTTTAAGACAAAGTTAGAAGTTTAATAGCTGCTGGTTGGAGTTAAACATAATTCGTGATGCACCTCAAAGAAAGCTCCTGCATCATTAACGCAACTGAGTTAAATGTAGAAAAGAAAAGAATTCCTGCTATTCAAAATGTTTTCCTACCATGCATTAGCCATGTCATATAAGCAAATTTGTCCCATAAGAGCTACCATTCAATAATTTACTGCAATAAGCCCAGTGATTAGTGCATGCGTTCATTCATCAGCAGACCATGACTATGAAAGGAAATATGAATGACATCGAATTAGTAATTTGTGATGCTAGCAAGCCTAGCCTATTCTACACCAAGCAGTACTTCACCAAGCCTAAGAAACATGTAATGCTAGCAAGCAATATCCTTAACCCTCTTCACCTAGCAGTCCTTCGGGCTCTACCACCAAATTCTAGGCGACATTGTGGGACATTACATCACTTAGGTTTGGTATAAGAGCGTTGCAAGCAAGTTAAGCACTTTAAGCCTTTTTGCACGAGGCTAAACTACTCAGGGAGGTCAAACGTGGTAACTCTCACTCGTCCACTTTTTGCACTCACAAAGCGAATCAAATTTTTGTAATCTCCAAGGAGATTAGAACAATAATAGGAAAATTTTGACTCAAGAACACACGTCATCATTCTCAAGGCGGGATCTTTGGCTCGTCAGGCTGGATCGTTACCGACCTACTGCGGTCAGCTCTGCAACTTGAGCTCGGGCCCTCGGGATGGATGACCAGTTCTGTGGCCGCCGCAAAAATCCGATCCTCTAATCAGAATCAAGAGGAGATTATTACTTTGTAGATAAGGGAATGGTCATTCGCGGAAAAAGAACTCTCTCGTGTCTCGAGTTTTTCGCCACGATAAATCATCTCATCTTCCGAGCCGATCACTGTAGGCCCGAGAAGTCGAGAGAAGTGACGGCCGACCTTGAATTAGGCAATAATTCGTAGATGTCCAGGAAAATTTGCGGAGAGTCGACACTGCCTTTTGCCACGTTGCCTGACTGCCTTTTCGTTCCCCTGACCGAGAGGGCGTAATCTGGGTCAGGGACACGCGCGATAACTCTCCCTCCGTTACCAGTTTTCTCGAGTGATTTCTTCAACATCCACGGACGACATTCATGAGGGAATCCCCTGTTACCCAACTGCAGTGAAGGATCCCTTCTTCGCAGCCTCTTCCTGAATTGTATGACCCCTTTATCCTGTATACCCCCGCACACCCAGTTCCGTAGAATCGCGTTGGAACAAGGTTTTCAGATATCTGAGAATGGGCCTTAAAAATGGCTCATTGATGCTTTCTTCCCCCTCATTTCTTTTACATGCGGCTCGTTTCGTTTGGAGATGAAATATTTTTGCCCGGCAGATATTATGTTTCACATTCCCTCGCTTCCAATAAGGGATATCCTTGTTTTATAACCTCTTTTTCATAAGCTTTTATTTATTAGACTTCCCCTTTACTTATTTATTTATATACTCTCTCCATGACAACCTCATTCTTGCTATCTCTAGGCGTAACTACAACACAACATCTTCCCTTTTCCAATAAAAAAAACTTATTTCACCCTCCTTTATAATAATAATTTCCGTAATTAGAACATCCGAACCAAAATCCATTAATAAAACTCTTCCAACTCAACTGACAATCACATAACATGAAATCAACAAATGTTTAAATACAATATACATTTCATAAATTTAATCTATCTCAGGGGTTCCCAAACTGGGGGGCACGCCCCTCCCCCCCAGGGGGGGCGTGAAGACACGTCAGGGGGGGCGTGAGTGCGAGACCAGTTAAAAATAAAAATCTCTAAATAAATAAAATCCATGCATTTCTTTAACTAATTTTATGGAGTATATTTTAAAAATCAACCTTGATGCTTAGAAAACTTAACAATCCACTTGTATAAAACTCTTTTATAACAAAAATATATAGTTTTTGTCGATGTTTTTCTCTTAACAGTATTTCTTTAAATTGAAACTTATAATGTTGTATTTTGTGATAGTAAAAATACAAGTTTTGTTTTCAATGTAATACTTGTTTTTTTCACATGCCCACAAAATTTACTGTGAAGGGGGGCGTGGAAGGTTTCCATTTTAATAGGAGGGGGTGTAGTGTTATTTTGTGACATCATATTAGACTCAGTGGGAATCATACTAGACTCAGTGAGCATCGTCTCAGACTCAGTGAGCTTGGTTGGGATTTTGTCAGATAGCATTTGATACCACAATAACCATGACCCCCTTCTGCTCTGTTTCATGCTCTGACTTGGAGTCTTTAATATGTTCTAAATTTCTCCTGACCAAATTTCCCTTATTATTTCTTATTAAAAATGACCTCGGTGACTCATCTATTTGCACTGTGATCACTGGTTCCCATGTCCTTGCATTGCCTGCTCGTTCCACAATCCTATCACCTACATTAAATACTTCCTCTCTTTTCTTCGCCGTCTTGTCGTAATGCTGCTTCATTTGCATTTGCGCCTTGTGTACCTGATCATAGTAATCACAGACCAACTTGGGCTTAAGACCAGCTTTAGTTACTGGCAATTTAGTTTTAAGTTTCCTAGACATCAGTATCTGAGCTGGAGATGCTGTAAACCCAGCTATAGGTGTATTCCTGTATTCCCTCAGAGAGTCCCTATAATCTGGTCTTCCACGCATTTTTTAAGAATACTTTTTGCTCTGCCTACATATCTTTCTGCCATACCATTTGCTTTTGGATAGTGTGGGCTGGTAGTCACTATTTTGAAATCATTTCGTGAAGCAAACTGCTGGAGTTCCCCTGAATTAAAAGGTTGTTTCTTATTGGTCATATTTCCAGCCATTTAGATGAGTAATCCACTAAGACTAAATAACTTTTCCCTCGAAATTCCATTATGTCAGCTCCTAATTTTTTAAAGGGGATTTCCGGTAATTCCTGAGCTAACATTTCTGACTTACAGTTTGCATTTGAAAATTTTTCACAGATTCTACACCGAGCAATATAGTTCCCAATGTCTTGGGCCATGTTTTTCCAATATAGTATATATATATAGATATAGTATAGTATATATACCTGGCCTTTTGAATTGCTTTATCACAACCTATTTGACCCTCATGCAGTATTTCCAGTAAGTTCTGCTTTTCCCCCTCGGGAACAACCAACCTGTCTCCCAGAAACACTAAATCTTCCTCTACACTCAAATCATTCCTCAGATTCCAATAAAATGCAATTTTATCTGACCCTTAAGGTTTCTTCCTGGGCCACTGACTCTCGCAAAATTTCCTTGCTTTATTAAGGATAGGATTGTTACTTGTCTCCTCTCGAAACCGCTTCTTCCGCTGTTCGGACATGGGTAAATTCTTCACCAATTAATGTACCATTTCATTCAATTCGGGATCCTCCTGACTTTATCCCTTAAATAAGCTCTGGACAACATATCTGCTATAAACATTTTATTACCCGGTAAATACCTAACTTCCAAAGAGTACTTCAACACTTTTAGCCTCATACGCTTTATTTTATTATTTGTGACTTTCCCAATTTCTTTCGTAAAAACTGATATCAGAGGTAAATGATCCGTCTGAATGATAACATTTTTCCCATAAATCAAATGGTGATACTTCTCGCATGCTTCCGTTATGGCTAAGCATTCTTTTTCAATTTGTGCCCACTTTTGCTGTTCAGTGAAAGATCTAGAACTGAATGCTAATGGTTTACCTTCTTCTTGAGTGAGACATGACCCTACCCCCTTATCACTTGCATCACATTGAATTATTAATGTTTTGTTCGGGTTAAAACCTGATGATGCTGTATTTTCTGCTAGTAAATATTCAAATTGCTTCCATGCTTGGTTGTGGCAAGGTAGCCGCTGAAACAACATATCTTTTTTCAGCAATTCTGTGAGAGGAGCTGTAATGGTCGCCATATCCGGAATATGAGACCTGACGTAATTGAACATCCCCAGCCTTGACTGTAATTCTTTCTTATTTTTGGGAGCTTCAATAGCCCATAATGCTGTTACTAGCTCAGGATCACTTCTGACTCCCTCACATGAAAATATCTGTCCCAGATATTTTACTTCCCTTTGCTTGTATTGCAATTTATCTGGATTGAATCGTACAGTTTTCTCCTTAGCGCTTTGCATAATTATCGCATTTAATTTATCCATCTCTTCGTCAGTGTCCGCCACCGCTATTAGGTCATCTACATACATAACGATATTAGGTATCCCTTCAAAATTTTTTCCACTGAAATATTGGAAAAATTGAGGAGCTGAGGACAAGCCAAATGGTTTTCGTTTAAATCTGTAACATCCAAATGGACTGGAAAATGTGCATTTCTTTTTTGACTTATCATCGATACTTGGTAAAACCCATCCTTCAAATCGAAAACTGTATAGTATTTTTATTGCCAATCATAGCTGCTTTCTCACTTAATGTAGGGATTAAACATGATTGGTGAACTATTGTTTAGCTCTGTCGGATCTAAACACACCCTAAGATCTCCATTGGGTTTCTCTGCAACTACTAAATTATTCATACAGGTTTCCTCGTCAATCTGCTGCACCTTTTAATTATTTGTCTTGTTTCTAGGATGTTTAATATTTCTCAAAATTTATCTCTAATGGCTATGGGCACAATTCTTGGCATACTTATTACTAGTTTACAGTCCTTATTCGTCACTATTGTATGCTGTATGGTTAATTCCCCTAAGCCTTCAAATACGTCCTTATTATTGTTTGTAAAGTATTTCTTTTCACTCCCCGACAGCATATTTACTCTTTGCATTAGATTTAATGTTGCACAGGCTTCTAAACCCAACAAAGATTTCACCTGCCCGTCAACAATCAAAAACAGAATACACGCTGTTATTTCATTTTTTCGCATTCGTATTCAACACACCCCACTGGTCTAATTTTTGTTCCCCCGTCTGCTTCCAGAGTAACATTCGTTTTCTGTAACCTTCCCCCAAGCGTATCAAAGATGTATCTCGGTATAATATTGGCTTCCGACCCAGTATCTACCTTAAATTATATGTTCATTGAATTAATCCTTATTAATTCCTCTCAATCTCTTATTTATCACTTGTACCCTTCTCACAACTATCGATTATCAAAATGCCAACATTATACAATTCATAACTTTCTGTACTTTCTTCCTCCGGTGTCCAACTTTCCACCACTTCAACTTCATCAGTCTTTCTAAGGCGACACTGCTTCTCGAAGTGGTTCCGTCTTCTACATCTAGTGCACCAATGTCCATAAGCGGTACTGGCGAGTTTTCTATGACTCGTACCACAATTACTACAGTTAAAATATCTGTCCCTTGGCTCTGATTCCCTGTCCTCTTTCCAACTCGCCTCCGTTCTCGGGCACTGTCTTTGATTTAAATTCGTGTTTATACCTTGACCCCACTGATACCAATCACTAGTCTTCGGTTTCCACTCCTGTGGCTGGACAGGCCGTACACTGCGATGCTGCGACCTTACCGCGTTCAGTGCGATGACGTCGTCTGAGCATTTTTTGTCGTTAATTTTTTTCACTTGAGCCTTGCTCCTTTCTGCTGCTAGACACAGTCGCGCTGCCTTCTCTTCCGTGAGGTCTTCTGTCGCCAACAAAGCTTCCTGTAAATCTCTCTAATTTACGCCTCTCACTATCCGGTCTCTTAATATTGAAGATTCTAGCGACTGATAATTACATAGTTTGATTTTTCTTTTTAGATCTTTTTAAAAACTATCGAACGGCTCTTCGTGTAATTGTCGTCTATCTTCTAACTCAAATCTAGCCATCGACTCGTTAACTTTCGGTCTGCTAAGGCTTTTCAGTAAAACTACCAGATTTGGTAGTTCTTTCAGTTTTTCTCTTGCCACTTCATCCAGTTTGTCAACATGTTCTATGCATATATTTTTTTACGGGTGTCCCTATCAAGTTCAGTAGGTAAGCACACTTCACTTTATCTTGAACTTCGTCTTCTCCAATTGCAGTCAAGTAGTTTTTAAAGTCGAAGAAAAATAACTTCCAGCTCTCGTCTGCATTTCCTTCTAACGATAAGGGCTCTGGTACCCTCGCCGTGCTGTAGCTCATTTCTTCGTGCTTTGCTTCAATATCAACGTTAATCTTTAAATAATTCTCTCTTCTATTGCTTCCTTGTATTCCTCTGCTTGGTTTGCTTACGACTGCGCCATGTTTTATAATCTCTTTTTAATAAGATTTTATTTCTTAGACTTCCTTTTTACATCTTGTCTCTCGCTCTCCTTATTTATCTACCCTCTCCACGACAACCTCATTCTTCCCATCTCTAGGCGTAACTACAACACACTTCTCACCACGGCCGTTTTTTTTAGAAAGGAGATTTTCAATTTATGAACGCTTTTTTCATCCCTTCTCTTTCATTGTATTGCTAAGAGATGTTAACCTTTATGTCCCATGTCTATCGCAGTGCTACTGTTCACTTAAATAGAACAATATTAGGTGCATCAAGCATATCTAATTGAACTTTCACTTACATTGTTACGCATTATTGAAGTTCACCCTGGCTATTTAAGTCGAGGTACTAAAAGAGATAATTTCTATCTTTCTTAGTTAATGGCACTAAGAAAGGGGAAATTTTCAGTTCAGTGCCAGTTCATGTGAATAAAAAAAATGATTTTATCTAGTAACTATAGACTAAGTTTTGTTGGGATAAAATAATACTGTATCCCTTCAGATATTCGTGCAAATTTCGCGACAACTATTTAAACATTTTTATGTCTAAAAACCTGGAATCGAAATCTCTAATTTATTAGTGATTATCAATAGGTAATACACTCACGCACATCTTTTTATGATGCTTCATTACAGTGCCTAAATGTCGTAGAATAAATATTTGAGACAAATGGAGCCCAGACAAATCAGTATCATGTTTATGAACATAGATAGCAATTATACATTCTAATTGAATTTGTATAATTACATCTGATGTGAGTGTACTACAAGTTTTACATGAATATGACAAAAATTCTGTCTCAGCGTTACCCCATATGTCCATAATTCCACTACTAAAAAAATAACGTAACTTCCACTTCATTAATTTCTTTTGATTAATTTCCAGTCCTTCAAAAGCAAATTTATGTTTTACAGATAATTTTTAATGTATTAATTTTAAGGTTTGAAAGTAAGTCTAACTAGCTCTCCCACTAAAATATATGAATTAAAATATATTCAATTTCATTTCACAAATAACTCATTTTTTAATCAACCAAGTCGTTGCGTCGGTGTTCAGCGGCTGCGTGCAATTCATTTAAATTTCTCATTTTAATTAACTGCCGCTCGCATCGTATGATTTATGCACTAACATTTCGTGTACAGTCGTGGGAAGTGACGATAACCATAAAATTTTGTTACGAGGAAACAGGGTATGATGGAAGAGCAGCATTAAATGGAGAGAGCACATGGACTGTAATTGTAGTGCATGCTCCTTCGACGGCGAAACACTGCCTCTATAGTGCGATATCTAAACGGAGCTGATTTTTTTAAATTCCAATAATTATATAAACGAACGGACAGCCATGTGTGAAATGTATGGCTGCCAAACTTACAATACATAATTTTCCGATTTTAAACTGATTACATTTTTAATACTAATTGTTAAACTATTTCTCTGGTCATAATATATTGCTGAGTATTGTTCAATAAAATATAGCGTATAGCGGCGGGGTCAGATCTCGCAGCACTGTGGAGTCTGCATAACACAAAAAAATTGGATTTTTTTAAAAACAGGATGCAAATAGTTTTCAACGAAAACAAACTTCTTTGCTCCCTGCAATTCTTTATTTACACGCGTAATTGTGAAATAATTCCATGTATTTTATAGGCAAAGGACTAAGCTAATACTAATGCAGCAAAAGACATTGACACATAAAGGATATAAAGTAGTGCTACCTATTGTGTTGAAAAAGGAATTTTTCTGGGAAAGAGGAAGTGTGTCACGGAACGATTCTCTTTTGACAACAGTGGATTGGGAAACTATTCAAATTTTTCGATTCAGCAATGATATTTACTCGGGTTGGTGCATAAAAATAATGTGGAAGAATAAAATCAATCGACTTCGTTTCTCGTCATAGCAATAAGACTGGAATTAACTCACAGAGGAAGCAAATTTAGTCAAGTGATAGGTACAATGTACAAAATAACTTTATACTGAAATCCCTATCAAACAATGAGTAGAAGGTGTTGAAGGCTATTTCAAGAATTTAATTATTTAACTATATTATTATTTATTAGTATTTATTTCCGTGTGATGATAGGCCCTCGCAGAACACCGCAGGCAGTCTGGTTGCTCTGCTGGCCTGAGTAGCCGGAAGGCTCTTGGTACATTTTCGTTCAGCTTAAATTGCTCTTGATATCAACTAATGCTAACAAAATATGATTATCTTTCTTCTTCCCTTGAAAAACCCCCTCAAATTTTAGAATTGGATAATGTCTCTCTTCAAATTCTCTTCAATAATTTTTCGCATATGATTAACAACTTCCGCTGTAACAACATAAAAAAAACATAAATTACGGTGAATTCCAAAGGTTGTCAATTGAGCGGGAGTCTGACATGAGAGAAGAGAAAGAGGGACATTTTTCCTTAGGCCAGCGGAATTAAAAAATATCCTCCTTGGGTTATATTTCCATTTTCAAAAGTGATAACTGATGCCTGACGCAATGATAATGATGAATAAAGCTGTCATCTACATTTCTCTCTTGTGGTCGAGCATCCCTCGATTTCTCGACATTTCCAATAATTTGTCGATTTTAATCAGTTCATTGTTAACACAGGTGCGTGACAATGCTGGCTTTTGTTCTCACGTACACTCATCATGCGAATTTGGGGATGATTTTTCCACAACGATGACTACGTCAAAGCAAATGATGTACACCACCAATTATCTATTCCGTTCAAATAATACACTGCCACCACAGGTAACATTCCCAAGCCACGGAGAGTAAAAAAAGAGGTCTTAATATGCATGTGTCGGTTGCTAAACGTTTTTATTAATTAATTTTCCCAGTACGGGAAGGAGCCCCTGCGCTATTTATACAGAACTAATAAATTGTGCTTGCAATGAATTTATAGTTTCCATTAACACCGTGAAAAGTAGGACGGTCTGGTAAGTTCATTTATATCCGTTTTATTTCCCAAAAAAATTACGTCTAGGATAGAATTTTGGCAAAAATCACATCTTGCTTCAAAATTTAATTGGTGCCATAGACGATTGCTGGGTTTTTTGGATTTCGGTTCGTTGTTTGGGGACGGAGGATAGACAGACTTGACTTGACTTGAGTTTTATTTTACCTGGGTGGGATAGGAGGTTACCATCCTCTCCACCCCCCGCCCAGGGCATAATAGATACCTGTTTTTGTCGTATTACATTATTAGGTCAAGCACAAAGTAAAAATTTAGAGTAATCACATTGTAAAGTCTAAAAAAGAAAAAGTATAAAACATATTACCTTATATAAATCAAAGATATTACAGGTGGGATTCATTGAGTTGCACATGTGAATAAAAAGAATATTATTTAAAAAAAAGGTACAGAGAGAAATCTAGTGTTGGCATTAGCATTAACGGAAGGTGCCAAAGGGGACAAAAATTTAACGTCCCATCTGACGGACGGAGTACTGAACTTGAAATGCTCTCCTCACAGCACTCAAATATGAATCGGGGTTTATATATATATATGCTCTAGCCAGCACAATGCTTCCATTATCTTCAATCCCTTAAGACTTTGTAAGGTCCAAAGTACCTTGCCGGAAAAGTAGAGGGGGAAAGAATAAGATTCTCTTCATGTATTATCTTTTCCACAGAACCCAAAAATTCGAAAAATACGCATGCTATTTTAATTTCATGTTGGATAAATTTCGAGTTGCCAAGCCCTGACCAATAGGATGCGGTTGTTGGGAGATTGAAGAGAGGAGACATTTTGTCATTTTCAGAATCTCAACTAGCCTCGCTTCTACTGCTTACGCCCTAAAATCTCTAATACGAGTCAAATTGGTGAGCAGATTCATCCTACAAAGTTTTTACGATATTACTTGTACGTGCCACGTTGTATACCCCTTCGAACCAGATCGAGGAGAATCTGTATGTGAATCCTTTTGAACTCGCATACGAGATTTTATGAAGCAGGGAGTAGAAGTGAGACTTCAGTGGAGATTCTGAATATGGCCTGGAGGATGAGGAAGCGAGAGGGATATTTTCCCTCAAAACTCTTTGAAACAAGGGCGATAAGGGCGGTTAAGAGGAAGTTTCAGGAGCATAATATAGTGAAAGTAGCGAGAAAGGGAAAGGAAAAATGAATTCAAACGCATTACTTTGAAAAGATATGTAGGGAATCTTTTCCTCTAATCTAGCGAATTTCTCGTGAATTACGATAATGCTGTCTCCCTATTAATAAAATCCATTGTCGGTTTTTTTCGACCAAGGCCACTCTCCCATCGATTTCCGTGGAAGTGAGTGTCGAATGAGTTCGGAATTCCCGACTGATAAGGGCTGATGAGGGAGAGACGAGTTTCTCAATCTTTAGTGAATGAACTGATGAGTGCCAACTGATTCATTTGAACGGATCAGCATTCTTCCTCATAGCATGAAAAAATTTGTGCCTCTTGTTGGCTCTACAAATTTAGAAACAGTTTAGTTGTGAAGTTTACAGTTGTGAAGTTTACAGTTGTGAAGTTTACGAATTTAGTTGGGCCGATACTAAATCGGCTGCAAATTTAGTCTACAAAACAATTGTCTACATCTGCATCTACATAATACCCTTAAGCCTCCATAAAGGTGTGTGGCAGGGGGTGAATTCACACCAAACATGCATTGTATATCATCCATTAAAAAGGATTAGTATAAATATACTAGTCTAAACTTCATAATTAAAAAAATATAAAAATGGCAAAGCAAGCATGCTAAAATATGCTGTCAGTCAGGTTAGCTTAAAGACCTTATACCAGCATGCAACTACCTACACTATCCATTGATACACTTGTATTTATACCATTGGATATATTTACGGCTAAGTATATCCATAATTGTACGAGAGAAAAAGGACAGTCGACAAAGGACATTCAGTTCGGCAATCAATTTCCCTAATTTTGTGATTATGGTCCAGTCTACCATAGTAGGTTGGGGTTCGCAAGATATTTTTAACGTCATCAGTGAAAATATTATCTTGGAATTTATTTAAGATATATAGTCTAAATTTCAACCTACGATCTGACAATGATTCCCAGTTTAATTCATTTAATATACTGGTTACGCTGATATAGTTATCATACCGCCCCTTTACAAATCTTGCCGATCTTCGCTGCACACGTTCCAGTTCATTATTAGTCCTATTACGTATGGATCCCATATGCTGGCAGCATATTCCAAATGAGGTTTAACAAGGGAAAAGTAGTAAATTTCTCTTGCATGAGTGTCACATTTACCCAATACTTTTTTAATGAATCCCAGTTTACGATTAGCTTGACCCATTATTTCACGTTTCTAGTTTCATTAGCGGTTATAATTTTTTCACGGATTGATGTTTGTCGTGAATAAGCAGTTAACGCACTTGAGACCCGCTACTCTAATAAAAATGAGGGGTGGAATTATCTCATCAGATTAAAAATAGCTCATGCTCTATCACCCTCATCCATGTTTTCAAGTTTGTAACCGCACTTATAGGCGCTTCAGATAGGGAGGAAAGGTACAAGGATAAGAATGTAAGTGTAAAGAGGAAGACTGGAGAACAACCCGGCGTCGCTATTTGCCTGCTCTTAATGAAAAGCGCCAAGGGGACCACGACGTAACGTCCCATGCGACGGGCTGGGTATTGAACTCGAATGCCCTCCACAAAGCACTCTAGGGGGGCTGGTTTAGCAATAAGAAATATCTCCCACAGCCGGGATTCGAACCTTCGGGGTAAGAGGACAGTGCCCTCACCATAACACCCACCCTATCTCCTCGAGTCTGCTGTATCACCGTGACATTCTTGGGTAAATGATTTATGGACGCCAACATGTCATTGGGCCTATTATCGTAGCGTCTCCACAGATAAGAGGCTATTTATGCGCCGAACGTAGACATTTAATTGCACATATGTCTCACCGGAATAAGAACTCGATCACACTATCTTTCCTCCGTTTTCCAGTGGGCAAATGTAGCAAAAAAATGAGTGCTTCGCATGATATACGGCACGGTGCGAATACAGCTACCTCTCATAAGAGGTGTTATTCAAGATCTTGGAGCTCGGGAAAACAATTGAAAAGGCATGGATCCATAATGACTCAGGGAACTTACTTTTTCGGGAAATTTTTAAAGCTTTAGGTTTATCAGAAGTTGTCTCTAAGAACAAGCGTCTGAGACGGAAGCGCCAACTATGTCCCTCATTGCGCTTCATAAGTAAATGCGAGATAAATAAATCAATTATTACAATAATTTTAACTTTAATGCAACACTATAGTAAATAATGGTATCACTCATACCATTATTGATTCATAAAAAGTTAATGTGAAAAATTCTTTAACTGATTTTATTGAGTGCGACCAATGAGCTAGTATTTCCAGGAAAAGTGTTTCTTTGCCAATAGGGCAATGAGGCAGGATTCCAATTCCAAAAGTATGTACTGAAACTATGACAGTTACTTTTCTAATTCCAATGAATGATTTTATAAATGACACTTTTAGTTTTCTCTTCGGTTTTGATTTCGCTTTTGAGCCACATTTCATCATCATCAATGGTCAACAATCCTAGGATTGGTTTGACGCAGCTCTCCACTCCATTCTTCAATCGGCCAACCTTACATTGTGAATTAATTCTTCTCTTTTACATCCCTCACAACCTGTTCCATGTATCTCATACGAGGCCTGCCTTTTCCAATCTTCCCTTCCACTTTTCCCTCGACGATTGTCTTCATCAGGCCATCGTGTCTCAAGATATGGCCGATTAAGTTGTCCCTTCTTCTTTTTAGAGTTTTCAGCAGACTTCTCTTTTCTGTGCCCAAAATGCCTCATTCGTCTCGCAACCCACAGTATGCTAACACCTCTACTAGAACCAACGTGAGGCTGTCATTTAAAGAAAACTATAAAAGGTCGGGCCGAAGTTCAGCCACTTTCGCCGATGCTTACGTAGAATAGAATAGAAAACGTTCTTTATTGTTCTGGGACTATAAGTCCCCTGGAACATCGAATAAAAAAATAATACATGCCAAAAAGAAAAGAAAAAAAAGAGATAAAGCGAATATAGTCAGGGCAACAGCCGTACAATTGGATAATGGAGCAATATTACACATATAAATTAACAATAAATATTAAATACGAATGTAATGAGTACATCACCATTAATTGGTAAAGGTTTATTGGTTAAACCATTAATTGGTCAAACCAATAATTACATAACCAATACAATAAAAGCCACGATACGTATGGACACGTTGGTTGGTGGTTAATACGGAAATAAGTATCTTAGTCACTAGTTATTGAGTCCGAATCCTGGTGGAGTTCTCCAATCCATTCTTCTAGCAGTAACCTTCTCTTGTCTACAGTGTTTTTCTCTTCCATGTCATTTACTACTTGTTTCATGAATTCCATTCGTCATCTATATCTGCACAATTCCCTGCAAGCCACCATAAAGGTGTGGGGCAGGGGGTAAATTCATACCAAACATGCATTACGTATCATGCATAAAAAGGATTAGTATTTATATTCTAGTCCAAACTTCACAATTTAAAAAAATGGCAAAGCAAGCGTGCTAAAATATGCTATTCGTTGGGTTAGCTTAAAGTCCATATACCTACATGCAACCGCCTATGCCCTTCATTGGTACACTTGTATTTATTCTATTGGATATATTTACAGCTATTCATATCTATAATTGTGCGAGGAAAGAAGGATATTTGAAATCTGTCAGTTCGGCTATCAATTTCTATAATTTTATGATTATGGTCCAGACTACCATAGTAATGGAGTTCGGAAAATATTTTTAACGTCATCAGTGAAAATATTATCTTGGAATATATTTAAGAGATTAAGTCGAAATCTCAACCTAAGATCCGATAATGATTCCCATTTAAATTCATAAAATAGACTGGCTTCGTTAATGTAGTTTAGCATACGGTCCCTTAACAGTTCTTGCCGATCTTCGCTGCACACGCTCCAAGTATTTCGTAATGATCCCATATTCTGACAGCGCACTCCAAATGAGGTCTAACAAGGAAAAAGCAGCTAATTTCTTGTACATCCGAGACCTTCATTTGTCATTTACTTTCCCCTCGACGTCTGTCTTCATCATACTGTTTATATCAGACGCATGAGACAAGGCATGTCACAACATATGTCCGATAAGGTGCCCCAACCTTCATTTTAGAGTTCCAATGAAATTTTTATGTTCTCCCTCTCTTCCTAAAACTTCTTTATTTGTCGCTCGGTCCACCCTTTTTTCACCATTTTACCTATAGCACCACATTTTCTGACTATACTACGTCACCTTCTTCTCCTGTCCTAAATGAGATTGCTCCATATGAAAGCTCTAACAAAATGATTCCTTCCTTCCAAGGTTGTATTTATTTCTGCTTATTAGCTTCTTCTTTCATTAGAATACGTTACATTGACTAGGATGTTTTACTTTTTCATTTTCAACTTACTTCGTCTTCCGGTAGTCATTTTGTTTCTCCCTCTTCCACTTGCAAAGGGTTCTAGAAATAAAAGATTTTAAATGAAAAGGACTGAATCAGGTCCTACTTCGCATAAATCGATATTAATTTCACGGTTAAAAAATATGTAGTTTTAACCATGGAGACACAATTTACGAAGTTAAGGCTGACTCAATCCTTTTATCTTGTATTTCCATGAGAACAATCCACATGGTTTTGTTACTATGGAGATCTTTCTAATCTAAATAGAATCCTATCTCTTTCTGTCTTTATCATGACGGCTATAGTCGTGTCGTCGGCAATAACAATGTACTAATTTTTCTTCAGTGAACATTCACTTCTGAAACCTTTCTTTGACTTTTATTATCACTTTCGGGTATATGAGAGGTATCTGGTATAAATATGATGGACAGGGGGAGCTATCTTTGTCTTAATTCTATCTTTATTTACTCCACTGTTGTGCTCAACTTTAGTCACAGCCGCCTGGTATGCACTCAAGCTATGATTACTCTTCGGTGATTGTGCGGCATATGAGGAGGAGAAAAGAACGGAATACGAGAAAACTTCATCACTTAAGGTGGCTCCACCGAATTATGAAGTAGATGTCATTTTTGTGAAAATGTCAGAATACATCATTCTTTGCCCCTTCTATCGATTGGCAACAAAATAATTTGGCCTTTCCATAATATATTTGAAGAAAAAATACACTGAAAATCAGATATTTTATACGTGGCTATACGGCAGAGCAGTAAATTTGCAGATTAGTAATGTAAGGAGAAATGTTGTTTTGACGAAAAACTAATATAAGATGCGTGATTTTACGTAGAATTTAGCATTGTAAAAAAGTGCTCGCCTTACCACACTTATTTAATTGATATTAATAAATGTTTGCTCGAAAAAATCAGAAAAGCCTTAGTTACGTGAAAGTGGCGCTACAGTATGTTGTTATCATTGGCAACGATACTTGTGACAGAACGTGCTTACAAGCTTATTTACCGTCTTAATTATGGAATATACCTTACCAGGATCCTTCCATATTTTTTACGTACTTTAAATATTTTATTGGTTATTGATATGATATAATTAATATCAATACTTCCAAATGGTAGCAGCGTCATTGTTGCCAAACAATTTTCAAAAATACGAATATTAATAAAATTCAAAACAAAGAGTTGTATTTGCAAGGGAGTAGTTTAAAACTAAGTAAGAAAATATTTAACCTATTTTAGAGTACGTATTAGCGGAATTGAGCATGTATCCTCACTTTGTAAATTAAACGTGGCAACAACACGTCAGTCATTTTCCGAAGCCAAAATGAGTTAAAAGAGCTTGTAAAAAATAGAATGCAACTACAACGCGCTATAAAATAGCATACTCATACAATTATTGTGTATGCGTTATCACCCTGTAGATGATTTTCCATATAGTTGTTTTTATGGATCGGTATTTATTCATTAAATAACATAGCTCTTTTACGGGATATTGAATCGCGGAGTCACGGTGGAACCTCCTTAATCCCGTTTCTCCCAAGCGAGAAGTCAATCTAACGATTCTACTGGTACAAAAACATGACGCGCTTCTACGCAACGGGTTACCTTGCCAGCCACGCTAACGCTAGGGTGTGTGAGATGGGATCATCATCAGGCATGCCGTTTCATTTTATCTAAGGATTTTTGTGGAAAAAATCATGCATCCTATAAGTTCATCTGGCTCTCATGTTACGAATGAATATGAATACCCTAAGGTTCCATCCCTGAATAACTCAACACCAAAGGGGAGTAGGGGGGCCAATTGCTACGATGCATTATTGATAAGGAGGGTGGGAGGAATCATCCGTACGTTGCGTTGGGAGAAAGATACGTTAAAAAATTCATATTTTGCTCAAATAATAACAATGATACACACAGTATTTAGTGAAGAATGAATAGCTTTGAGAAATAAATATAAGGTACTTAGAAAGTCTTTTTTAGAGGTCACAAAAAGGAGAGGGTTCATTGACGTGCTAGGTCATTTATTGTCTTAGAAAATGTTACGGAGCTTTAAAGTGGGGGAAGGTGGAGGTAAAAATTGTAGAAAACAGAATTACTTAATATGTAGATGGGCTATGATATGTGCTATCTTTTGGAGCTATAAAACGAATGAATGGTTCAATTAGTGAAGTTTAGCATAATGCAGAGTTATTTCCAGGGGCTAAACCGTAATCCATCCAATACTCGAAGTATCAACTATGCTCCATTCCGGGAAGAGAAAAGTAGGCATTGCAAATCTTTACTTAGTATTCCACATTTTGAAAAGTTTCAAAAAGTGCACTATGGTAGGATTTCACCTTTCCGTTCTGCACAGAAAGCGTATTGGAAATTTCCAGAGGAATTCGTGACTTTGTGATCCTAAACTTTGCCTTCAAGATCAGGAATTCTGGGTAGTGGCTGTGGCAAGTTAAAGGTCTGCGGATTGTTTCCAGGCAAAGGAAATATTTTCCTCTGGCATTTTTCGACCCAAGTGTACTGCAGTATTAATTTCATTGTAGGCCTGGAGTGCATATATGAAATCCACTAGCATTTGTAAATCGCAGTTTTGTTATGTAAATGAGTGTCATATGCGTGCCCCATAAGAGTTAAGGGAGAGAGGGGAAAAGGTTAATATAGAGATTTCGTCCAAGGAGTTTAATGCCAACGAAATTCGCACTTTTGCCGAGCGCGTAAGTTAAATCCTTCGCCAGAAAAAAATATTAAATCACCCCCAGTGACTGTACGGACTTCCCCCTGAACTGGACGGAGGCCCGGTCCCGGTTCCTGGAACTGGACTCCCGAGACTTTTTCTGGATCCGATTTCGAACCCCTTCCATTTTATGAGGCGTCATAAAAGAGAACACTTCATTACTTCGCGAGATGTCTGACGAGTCGTATTTTTTTTCTGCGGTGCTCTATTTCTAAGAGAGCTCCTTCCAAAATGCAACACGAGATTTTTGGGTTCGTCCTGAAAGTGTCCCGCGTTTTGAAGCGCCGTGTGCCCTTCTCTTTTACCATTTTCTGAACTTGATACGCCGAGGGAAAACACGCCTGTCTTCCCGTTGCATATCACCGGACGCATTTCGACCGTCATCGGATATCTATCTCGAGGCAGTATTTTCGTCCGTCAACCGCCCTGCGCAGCGAAGACAACTCGCCAAAATTGCTTACTTCCGCCATATTTCTCGCTCTCCCAACAGTTTTCAGACTTGCTTCGCGACCCTAGCCTCACAAACATCCCTCTTTCGTCAACGACTACCGACCAATCACTTGTCTCTAATTTCAATACCGATGTTGCTACTGAGGTTCCTCCAAACCCATTGCCAATTCCCTATCATATACCACCAGTACCGGAGTAATTAGCAAACCGAACTCCCCATCATTTCAAAAAATGAACCTCAATAAATGAGGCGCTCGGGGTTAGATAATGGTAAGCCACACACTGAAAAATATTGAGATCTGTACCTACGCCTTTCTTATCTGCTAGACGATGGGAAGCCACTGACGGAGTATTATTTGAAGAAACCAAGAGATGGCAGCACACACCTTGTTGTTATGTATTGCACCAAGACAAAACACCTAATTTAGGGAATTTTTCGAACCTTCAGATGTCACTCCTTCAAAATTTCCAAAATTTGGCTTACCATTATCTAGCCCTGAGCGCCTCAAATCAAAAGATTAACTTGACTTCCTAAAAAAATCCCCAAATAATTCCAGATAACTCCCTTATTGATCATGCAGTCACACAAACATTTAATTATTACTCTTTTACCTCAACAACACTTGGAAAAAAGAGAAGACACTACTTTTACACTACACCACTTTTATCACCACAACGCAAAAAAAGACTGCATAGAATTGCATTAAGAAAAATCACTCCCTTAAAAGCTTCCTTGTTGGGGGAAAATGCTGAAAGAGAGACCGAAAAGGGGAAACAAAAGCCCTTGTTGAAGACGAGAGAGGGGTGTAAGTTTTGGAATAAGTGTTAGGGAGCCCTCGCAAAAGCTCTTGAAAAGACCACCTTGGGAAATATTTCTTGGGATACAAAAAAGAGGATATCATTTCAGGTTTCAGAATTGACACTTGCCAAAATGTCATTATGTTTCCCTAGTGATGTTTTTTGAACTTATTTAAACGTTTTACATACTTAATATTTTGTTGCTAACACGGCGTTAAGCTGTAATACAAGGTAATTTGAGCGTAGGAATAGAGAGCCAGTTCCTTTCCTAGTGACGCCTAGGACATCGCAGATGATATCCTGAAATCACACCCCTGTGGACTTCATGAGTTGTCAACTGGATTCAACCTGGTACCCTTATCGTCAGTCTGTCAATGCTCTCACTCTCTCGTTTCTCACTCAAACTCACAAAACGTCAGTCTCACTCAACGACTAGCCATGCCATACAGATCATGTATGTGATGTAACTAACGTCTGTGGCAGATAATGCATACCAAAATGTTCCATTTACCACATGAACATAGTATATATTCTATTCTATCGTGGTTAGCTTATTCGAGAATCCAAATCTGGATGTTTGTATAGGTACCTCGAAGGTCTCCCATTCGCAATGGGGTCGTTTGCCATATTTCTTTATTGCCGAATATGATAGAGTTTGTAAAATAAAAACCCCCACCCGTATTTTTCCATTTTTTGAGCCGTCAATTATTTCTCGAGTTATAAGCGGCGAAAAACTGATTTTTTTAAACCCTTTCGGAAAAGTGTTTGTGTTGCAACCTCCGACCTATCATTCGTTTTCTACCGGTGAAGGCTAAATGCACAATCGAATGTTCCACAATGGGGTCGTTTACCATATTTTTTTTATTGCTGAATGTGATAGAGATTGTAAAATAAAGAGACCGGTATTTTTCCGTTTTTTGATCCGTCAATTATTTCTCGAGTTATAAGCGGCGAAAAACTGATGTTTTTAACCCTTTCGGAAAAGTGGGTGTGGTGTAACCTCAGGCGTATATCGACTTCGTCCAATCACAACTGAGCCCGCGAAGCTACTTCGCCTTATCGCAAAGGGGGAGACACAGCTGGCTCTGCCAATCGGAGCAGTTACGACAGCATCTGTGCGAGCAGACCTTCCGAGAACCCCCCTCCACTCCCTCCCCTTCCTATACGAGCAGTCAAAGACGCCAGGAAAATGACGTCAATGTTATCACAGCAACTTTTTCGGTGGGCGTCACCTTTTGCTTATTTTAATTTTTGATTTATGAGTGAATGGTTGGTGTTAGACGATTAATTTTTTCACTAATATTCTTTTTTCGTTTCCATATAACAATTTCGTGCAAAAAATTGCTATTTCGGTTCCGAGTAAACGCCCCCATTCCAGCGTTAAAAGGAGTCAGACATCGCGGAGTTTTTCTTTCTTTCTAAAATTAACCCTATCTTAATCTGAAGCCACGCTAAGTTTTACTTTCGAAGCCATTCATACATTGCAACGCGAATTGTCAATTTTTTTGCCTCCCTCTCTCGCTATATTTTAACGATCCGTAACATTCTCTAACACCTCCTGAAATTGCGTAACGTTGCCAATGACCTCATCTTTTTTGTCAATGAGCATCAAAAATCATATTCATATATTTTCTCCCTGAGTACATACATTGCTACTCTCTTCTTTGGAGAGCAATCCGATTCACATCCTAAAGACTGTCGTCCAACGTTATCTGGTGATAAGGTCAATTGACCATCCAATTAAGCCTCTCTCATAAAATGCCCATTTCCAGACATCATCTTCGATTCCCTCTTTTCCTCAGCAAGCTTTGTATCACTTTTCAATATTACACAATTTCTGAGATTCTGAGAGAATAACTGAGATTTCGGAAAATTTATACTCTTTTTTTTAATCTGCCTGTCGCATTTTAACCGGCTGTATTAACGATTGCATGCGATGATAAATCTGGAAAATTCGTCCTCGAGGAAAAACGAAAAATGACGCGCCAACCTTGGCGATGAATGCGCTTAAAAACGGCAACGCCACGCGCTGAGTGAAAGAAAACAAAAGACTTTCTCTAGGCGAGCCGGACTCCTCTTAGTGGAGCGTGTGTTTACAGAACGCCGACGTGATGATGACGTGACGATTACGCTCCCACACCCATGCCAAAGATCACTTCCCCTCCAACCGGATACCACAAGTCTCTGCAAACTCCTCTTCTCCCTCTCGCTGGCTGCGAGAGGCAAATGTCGTCATCAAGGCTGGCCTTAGGAAACGCGCTTGTGGTGGGTGTGACGTCTTCTGCAAGCCTGAGCGCTCCCCTCCCCGTGCTAGTTGTTGTTACATGTTTCCGCGACGCGCTAATCTTCGCTGAAATCCTCTCGTCACCATCGGTGACGTGTCGAGGCGTGATGTAGTTCGGTGTCGCGAGTTATCACTTGGGATCCCCGTTTACGGTGCGATACCAAGGTCGGAGTACCAGGGAAGCGTATGGAATTCTCCACTCAACCACAAATTTCATCCATAAGCCTAGAAAATAAAGTCCATCACCCCATAATCCATCGTGACCTTAACCTCATCAACATTCCTTTCCCAACAACGACTCAGTCACCTCTAAGGATTGCAATCCCGGAGAGACTTTTCCGACGCAGCCTCACGCTTCAAAAGATTTGGATCCCTTCGGCAAAGCACCTCCACAGTAATTTTCACTGGCTGCAGTGTTGCAAAACTGGAAGAAGCAAGTTCAATATTCACACTCATTGAATGATATTTCGGAATTAAGATCAAATAAGGCCTTCATCATGAAAGTTTTAGCGTTAGAAAACGTACATACCATCACGTCAAACATAGTGTTCCATCGAGTATTTACGTCAATATCAAGAGCTCTTTCCTCTCCAAAATTTTCAATAACACATTTTTGAAGGAATCTGTCGTTATTTGAGAGTGATTTTCTAAATAGAGGAACTGCTTCCCTTATTTTTATTTGGATCAAAATCTTAATGTTTTGTTCTGATTGCTAACACGCACCTCCATCTTAAAATGGATCATCCCCGTCTGTTTCATCACTCGACGGAAAGTCTTCATCGCTGAATTGACTTTCTTCATATTCGGCTTCTTCTCCTACTTCAAATTAATTCTTTATTTAATTTACTTTTCCCTCAGATCTGTATTTACCATAATGACTGCAAGGTGGTTACCATGAGCAAAACAAAGGTGATGATTTGTTGGTATTTACCTACCAACCTTTGGCTTTACACTTGCACCGTCAGTGGTGATTGCGAAAATGTGTTTTCTAAAGAAATTTCATATTCTCTCAATTTATTTTTTACAAGTTCAATACACAATTCTGCGGGCATTCATTAATCCAGATAAGCCCCAAGTTCCAGATACTTGATTCTCTTTCAGAAAGGTGAACGTTAATATTAATATAGCTTCTGTTGGGTGGCGAAGTCCATTCATCGAAAGGTAGACAACATATTCTGGAATTTAGTCCATCTTGTTTAATGCTGGTGATCACTATGTCTTTAACACGTGCACCGTAAGCTCATTTCCGTTTTTCTTATGTATTACAAATGATGACAATTTACTTATTCCAATAAAATTTATTAGTCAATGGACTCAGACGTCTAACGTGTTGCATTTCATGTCATAGAAAACTTACTTATTAGCGCTGCCTGTTAGCCAAAAGGTGTACGTCAATCCCGGAATCCGTATATACTAAATCCCGGGAATTCGGGATTGTCATTTCATCCGGGATCCCGGGATTGCAATCCTTAATCGCCTCCACAAACCTCTCTGGAGGCAGCAATAACCTTCCTACTGAGGCTCCTCCAAATCTAATACAGATTCCTCACCGAATTTCCCCAGTTACGGATCAACAAAGCAGTCAAAATTAACACCCAATTAGATTTCTTCAACACAAAGTATTTTTTAATACTTTAGGCAAAATAATAATAGCTAAATAAAATTATATATATTTGGCACAACCCCCTCCATATAATTATAACGCACACAATTACGCGACGCCTAAATACACCACTTTCAAATGCACAGTACTTAGAAGACACTGCATATACTAATTATACTTGTAAACGCTAATAATACCTTAAAAGCTTCCCTTTTGGGGAAAATAGGCTGAAAGAACGTTCCTAAAAGGGCAAATCACCCATGTAAAACACTGGGGAGAGAGAGAGAGAGTTAGTCCGACTGCGGCAGCTTGATGTAGTCGCCAAGAGGAAATATGGTTAAGAGTGATGATCTGGGACCATGTCTCAGGTAGTCGCCAGAAGGGTGTATCCCACCTCGGGAAGGGTCCTAATCCGCGACCCTTTCCCGAGCTCCGAGGCCCAACGCTGGCCTCTCTCCTCGACCCACGCGGCGGGGGTCATCAGATCCCCATCACTATCTACATCAGATCTACATCAAGGTTCCAGATCATCACTCTTAAATAGTCTTATAACAAACTATTATTCTCACTCTTATCTAGTGAGAATAATAGTTTGAACAAAGGGGGCATTCTACCAAAAGGAGAATCCATTAACAGCTGGAAATACAAGCAGGGAAATAAGAAAACACGTCAATATCACGTACAATGCTCTATCTAGTCTCTAATCTAATTTAGTCCTGAGCATGGTTGCCACAGAAGTAGGGATTGGCCGAAAAGCAGGACTGGAAACATCCGAAACGCGGGACATTTCTAAGAATAAAAATTGGATTGAAACTCAAAAATGAAAGCGGGCGACCATATCGGGCACCTTGTGACTTGATGTCTTCTCTGATACATCTTAAGTTTCTTGTCTGTTGAAGGCAGTCGTCGTGGGAAAAATGAATGGCAATTTTATACATTTCATGGAATAAGTAGTGAATGAGAAAAAAGAGAGGAATTATGCACATAGTAGATAATCCGTTACAAAAATCGAGTATATAGATGCACTAAAGAAGTCTTAGGGTTGATGAATGGTAACAATGTCGAGGATATTGCATCGTTTCGTCGGCAGTTTCGAAAATCGAACTGGAATGCTGTCGATGTGGTAGAATGAAGCTTTGTCCTATCCGATTGACTGTTTAGATACCTCCTGATTCATTTACTTCGCTAGGAGTATAATTTGTCAGTTATTATCGCCAAGTGTTAATTAATTGAGTCCAATTGTTGCGGATTGTCGATCACTACAATTGAGAAGATATGCAAACATTTACACTTTTATCCTTACAATAGCGAGTTTAATAATCAACCTGACTCTACTCATATCTCATTTCCATTCATCCCTATCACCAGGCTGTTATCTCGCTACTCTAGAACAGCCTCAGTGCCGCACCATGGTGAGTTTGCAGTGACTCGATCAAACTGCTTTCAACCAACGACAATTTTTGAGCGTTTCTCACACTTGTCTCACTTGTCTATATCCATTCCAAGTCGTATTGAGGCACCGGAAAATTTTGCGTTCGCTGCATAAGATTGTTCACTCTCTTCAGACGTTAGAAAGGAGTGAAAGGTTGATGGCTCTGGTCGGGGAGACGGCATCAATCAATGTCATCAACCGCGGTATAACGGGGGGATAGGGTTGGTCTGTCTTCCGATCACGAGTGCCCGAATTCTAATACCAGACAGAGATGTGGCGTAGGTTCTTTTTCATTGATCTACCATTCCTACGTGAATTCTGTGTGGAGAGCACTTCTAGTCAGCGCTTCGTCTTTCGGATGGGACGTTAAACCGTGGATCCTTGGCACCTTTGTTTTGGAATATGCCGACGCTGGGTTCCTCTCCTTGCTATTTCCTAGAAAAAGTCCATCTACCTAATATCCCACCCAACCCTAGAGGGCGCAAATGCCCTTGGCGGTCGGTTATATCCTTCGAATCACAACAATAGTTACTACTATTACTCCAGAGATAACGGAATCTATGAAATAAAACACTTTTGTTTCCAGATAGATAAGGAAGAGAACTGAGGTCAATATAAATATGTTGTAACTTGGTGCCTTTTAACTTGGATGATCTACGCATCCATGTTGGGATTTGAAGGAAATGCCGCGAATAATCTTGAACACGTCAAACGAAGCACACGGCACCGATTTCCTGGAGCTCATCCCACCGTAAATGCTTCTTGTCGAGAGTTTCCTTTAAAGGACTGTTTCTTGAAGCTGCAGGGCCAGGTACGATCTTTTATGCTTCTAATTTCAATAAAGTCGCTAGGACTATTATCCCTAATAGTGTAACAAACCGTAATTTTGTACGCGAGTTACGTTATTAGCCTTTGGTTACAAAGCATTTCCATTGATTTTGTCCTAGATTATCGCCATTTATTAGCAAAAGTAGCTTGAATAAATTAGCATTTTAAGCTGGCCTCGTAGACAGATTGGTAAAGCTGTAGCCCTTGCATCCTTAAGGTCTTAGGTTTGAATCCCGCCTCGGATCTGGCTGCCGTGGTTGTCTTAGGCTATACAAAGTAATTGGAGTATATTTTACAACCGTGAGTATGGTAACGGAGACTTTAAGGTGGTTAGGGTATAAGAAGTTTTGAAACGCAATGAGATTCAATACAGCCTTGAGAATGCAGCCTTCAAGTTTTTTCACGCATTTAAGCTCAAGCGCTATCTTCAATATTATCAGACATTATCTGAAGGGTAAAATTAATCTATTTCATATTTCCTTTCATGAATGGATAAACCTTAAATATGTGGAGAACTCAATGATAACTCGTTGATCCAATCCACCGAGGGCATCAATTCAGTTTCTACGTGGTGGAAAAAGAAATATTTAATTGGGGAGAGGTAAACTTCTAAGTGTGGGCCATAAACCTATATTAGCAACCCTGGTAGCAATTTAAACACAGAGTCTCATTTCTTTTGCAAGCATGTGGAATATTTTGTAAGAGAGAAAAATTACCACGGCAATCGGATTTTAAATAATAATGGCATTTAGTTCACTCTTTAGCGTACATAAAATAATGTAAAAAAATGAGTTTGAAATTAGGCACCCTACAAGAATAGAATTCTTGTTCCGGAGTTACCATTCCTTTATTACAGTGGCATATGCCTAAAACTCAGTCATTGTTATATTTAAAATCTTCAACACGGTGTGACTTTGTGATCAACGCTGCCCTCCAAAATTGTCACCTGCGTGATTGACATAGTTGCTCGAAGCGCTTTGTTCGTAATTAAATTGGTAGAATTCTGTTTTTAGGGGCTCTAACTGTATATCGTGAGCTGTTATATCGTAGCCGCTAACCTAAGCTCATAGAGCAAAATCATCATCATTAGTCAGCCATCCTGAGATTGGTTTGACGCAGCTCTCCACTGAATTCTTCCATCAGCTAATCTCTTCATATTTACGTATTACTCCTCTTTCACATCCTTCATCACTTGTTCCAAATATCTCACACGAGGCCTTCCTTTGCCAATCTTCCCGTTCACTTGTCCTTCAACGATTGTCTTCGTCAGGTCATCGTGTCTCATGATATGGCCGATTAGGTTGTCCCGTCTTCTTCTTAGGGTATTCAGAAGACTTAACTTTTCTCCCCCTCTTCTTTGGACTATAAACCAAAATAGATAATCAAAAAAGTCAAACACAACATCCGAGGGGGGATTCGAACCCGATACCTCTGGGATACCAAGCCGCCTTAGTACTGATCTTGCTATCGCTGACTGGGAATTTTTAGTATGCAATCAATATATACACCATTCAATTTTTAAATCTTCCATTACCTGTTTCTTCATCGAATTCTTTCCCCTCTCACTCTCTCCACCATACTGATCACTCAACGTCCTAAAAGTACGGGGATAAAGGGGAAAACTGATGTAAATCGATGACTCATGGCCAATCACATACTCCCCAGCGACGGAGAGAGTTTTCCATTGCCAAGCCGATGCCTTGGTGGCAAAGGGAAACGAATTTCGCTTGAAGTGACTAACGGCTTTCGAGTTCTGCTGAGTGGATGAAATGTAATTGCCTCACAATGACAGCTCATCTTTGGCTCCGAAACACAGGGACATTACCTTCTCTGAGCACAATACGCTCGTTCATTGGCTCAAGCTTAGATTCAATCTGCGATAGGAGTGCTTGCGGCTGCGAATGAAAGCGAATTATCAGCGACTGTCGCGGTTGGGATTACAGCGAAAGTCATTTCAGTGGTAATATTTATCTGATTGGGGAAGAGAATTTACGCAAACCGCGCATAAAGTCAGTCTCCTTGGTCAGCTAGTTACTATATCCATGGGTGTCCAATACATAATGAACCGTTCGAGATGAGGAATTCGTATGGTCACTTGATTAAAGTCGGCATTAAATATTATAAACGATAAGGGTTGGGGATCTTTTTAATGCAAGTATAGTCGGAAATGAATCCATGGCATTGATTTTTTTCAATCAATGCTATCGAGAATTTCGGAATTTCAGACCTCCAGACCAATCATGATGTATAAAATAGCACGATTTTAAAGTTCCCTTCTGGATTATTTCGACGTCGGCCACAATAGTCAGGTCGGTTATGTGCCAGCCTGAAAACCGGCTCTGAGGCCGCCAAGGACATGGATACTGCCATTGTAATACGATAATATCAAAGTTAGGTTTTTATCCTCTATAACCTACGTAGCTGCGATACGCAGTTATTACGAACACCTTAAAACCTAACTTTACTATGTGCTACTTCTGCTTTAAAGATAAAAAACTTACATCTCTAACGTAGGGTTGAGCCAAATCGTTATTTATCGAAGCCTTCATTAATTCAAAACCTCAATCGTTGCAGGGAGAACGGCGACAAGGATGTGAATTTCCCAGACCCAAAGCTTTATTATTTAGAGTAGAACAGCTATTGATACAAAATTGGGAGTAAGGAAAGGGTAATTGGGCACACCCGATTTCTCGTTCCGTAGGTTTTAGCGACCTCCACGCAAATACATGAGTGCTCGATGGATTTTGATGAACTCTGACCCAGTTCGATGGTGTCATTGGAATCTTTTTGCCACTAAAGTTGGCGCGGAATAACGTGATGCAATTATGGATCCCGTATCGGAGTTTCTTTCAGAGGTATTGTATTCAGAGAGCATCAGCAAGCACCCTTATCCCTAATGCACCTTTCCCACTGAGTTGCCAACTCGGATGTCGGATTTCGTGCCTTCCTCTGGAAGCGAAACCATATCGCTTGCACGTTTCCTATCACGTGAAGTCTTGTCATTCTTATCAGCGTCAAGAGATTTCCCCGAATCAGGCACAAATTTTATTTTATCTAATCGTGAACAGATCAAGAAGAAAATTTTTGATTGCTTGGCATATATTCAAACTAAGTTCCTAACGGCCTCGAATACTTGCATCACGACCAACCG